>JAQISU010001235.1:9915000-10340000 GCA_029339505.1 Unio delphinus
TACGTATAAGTAATTATTGTTTAAATGCATATCAATAATTACTGTTTATATGCTTATAAGTAACCATTTCGTTTGTATGTATAAAAGTAATTATTGTTGATATGCATGTACGTAATTATTGTTTATAGGCATGTACGTAATTATTGTTTATAGGCATGTACGCAATTATTGTTTATATGCACGTACGTAATTATTGTTTATATACATGTACGGAATTATTGTTTATATTCATATAAGTAATTATTGTTTATATGCATCTACGTAATTATTGTTTATAGGCATGTGCGTAATTATTGTTTATATGCATATTAGTAATTATTGTTTACATGCTTATAAGTAGCTATTTCGTTTGTATGCAGAAGTAATTATTGTTTATATGCATGCACGTAATTATTGTTTATATGCATGTACGTAATTATTGTTTATAGGCATGTACGTAATTATTGTTTATATGTAGGTACGTAATTATTGTTTATATTCATATAAGTAATTATTGTTTATATGCATGTACGTAATTATTGTTTATATGCATATCAGTAATTATTGTTTACATGCTTATAAGTAGCTATTTCGTTTGTATGTATAAAAGTAATTATTGTTGATATGCATGTACGTAATTATTGTTTATAGGCATGTACGTAATTATTGTTTATAGTCATGTGCGTAATTATTGTTTATATGCATGTACGTAATTATTGTTTATATGCATGAACATAATTATTGTTTATATGCATGTACGTAATTATTGTTAATAGGCATGTACGTAATTATTGCTTATATGCATATAAGTAATTATTGTTTGTAGCCATATGAGTGACTGAAGTAGATAAGTATCAGACTCGTAATCCAAAGGTTGCGGGTTCGATACCTCACATGACAGGACCGGTGTGCTGCTTCTTTGCATCCTTGGGAAAAGCACTTAGATCTTCGATACTTCAGGGCCACAAATGTGCAAAAGATATCCTAACACCCAACAAAACAAACGTTCGTTCGCTTAACTTTTTTTGTTGTTATGATGGACTCACGTTACAGGGGAGGTAATCATTTCTTGCACCTCTAAGTTCGAACTATCTACATCAGTACATACTTATATATTTGAACTTAGCTTGCTAGATATGAGAAAATAATTGAGGTCATGTTTAATTTCCATGCTTTTAAGTATATACTGTATTATTTTAAGGAAAATGATTCATGTCACAATTTCAAAACCCCAACATTTTCCATTACACGATATCACATATTCTCCTTTCACAACTTCTCGTAACACATTTCCTACCACACCTCTCGCCTATCACATATTATCTTATCACACATTCTCTTATCACATATTCTCTTATCACACATTATCTTATCACACATTTGCCTATCACATAGTCTTTTGTCACATTCTCTTATCACACATTCTCGTATCACACATTCTCCTAAGTAATTTCACTTCACAGTAACTAAAAGACTTTGTACATGTCATCAACAAAGGCACTTATGAATATTGGATGACACAGGCTTACACATAACGATGGGTACGGCATATTCCTGGCCCCTCCCCTCCTTACGGGGGGGGGGATAGAGGATTACACATTTACCTCATCTACTTAATGCCTTCATGCTATCACCATACAGTTCGCATCAGATTCATTTTTCATACCTTAGCCACAATAAGAAATATTGGTGATATTTTAACGTATCTATTAAAAGCATTAGGAACAATCAAGGAAACATCTGTGAATTAAATACGCTAATAATTGTGGTAACTGAAGGCTGCTTTTAATGTAAGGGCAGTGTGTGTGTGTGTGTGTGTGTGTGTGTGTGTGTGTGTGTGTGTGTGTTGGATCTGTAACGTAGCTTTAACGATTTTTCAGTCATATCGCTGCCATGTCTGAAGTGTGGCAGTTTATAGATATATCTAGCATCAGGTCATCATGCCGCAGACATTAAGCATGATGTCTCACACTGTCAGATTATTCTGACAAAAGGCTGATCAGTCCTAACACTAACCACTATATGGTATTCGCCAAGCGAGCAGCTGATAGTACCATTTTTGTAAGTCTTTGGTACGATACGGCTGGCGTTCGAAACCACGACCTCCCGCATCCAAAGCGGATGCTCTGACCCATAGGGAATCGGATCTGTCGTAGGCATTGTTGATATGTAACGGAAATAACTCTAGACAAAATTTAAAGTGCCAAAACAATCACAATCACGATCTGAAAACTACCTCGAAATAAAGATGATTGTGTGTGTGTGTGTGTGTGTGTGTGTGTTTAGTTTAAGAATATTTTACAAGTGCACTTTTAAAACAGAATTGGCTAGATCGTATCAAGGAAATAACAGGCAGCTGACTTGGTATGGCTTGGGCGGGTACCATACCATGACTCTTGGATTAAGAATCGAATACTCTACCAATTGAGATATCGTGACGTCTTAAAATATGTCGGGTATGAAGTTAAAGTAAAATGTAGTTTATGTATTACATAACAAATTTTTGGTGATTACCGTATCCATCCTATGAACTACACAATAATTTATTGGTTTTTATCGTATTCATCCTATTTATTACGTAATATATTCTGGCATTTTTACCGTATTCGATTTATTATATAATAAATTGTTGCGTTTTTACCGTATGCATGATCATTGTACATTGATTTTTCGACAGCCATGTACAATGGAATTATATATAAACAGTCAGTTAACCAACCCACCCATAAACATGGTCACATTTTAGACTGGTTTCTTTATAGACCTGATGATAATATTCTGCAATCCACGCTTGTATCCCACGAACTTGCATCGGATCACCTCTGCATTGTATGCCATCTCGACGTGTCAGTCCCTAACCCTCCACCTCTATTTGTTACTAAGAGAAACCTCCGTATGATAAATAGAACCAAACTCATGCATGACATCCAAGAAAGCGTAACAACTTTCCTAATTCCAACAGCGGAACAACTTGATAACTGCCTGCCTTCATTGTTTGAAAAACATGCCCCAGCCACCAAATGCAGAGTATCAATAAAAAAAGTGTTCTCTATGGTATAGCAGTGTTAGGGACCAGCTTCACGCTGCTAAAAGACATCGCCGAAAAGCAGAGAGGCTTTACCTTTCCACCAGACTCACTATTCATAAACAAAGCTATGAAGCCGCTAAGAAGAACGTCAAAAACATACTCCATTCAGCCAAATTATCCCACTACAGTACTAAGATCACGGAGAGTTCCAGCTGCAAAGAGCTCTTCGAGATAACTAACAAACTAATGTCAAGGAACAAATGTACACCACTTCCAACAACCTTCTCTCCACTAGACCTACTAGACCAATTTGCAAATTTCTTCGATGACAAAGTACAAACCATTAGAGATTCGCTTGACAGCACAATTTCAACTGATTCGTCACCATACAGTTATGATGCTGAATTTCAGCGACAACCGTTAGGACTATTTGAACCTGTTTCTATTGATTTAGTACGGACAATCGTGATGAAAAGTGCACCAAAGTCTTATGAACTTGATCCAATTCCGACATCACTGCTGCTTGAGTGCTTAGACCCAATATTGCTTTCACTAACTGATGTTATTAATATCTCTCTCATCAGGGGAATTCCCATAATTTTTCAAAACGGCCATCGTAAAGCCACTACTGAAGAAACCAACACTGGACCATAACGATTTAAAAAAACTACCGCCCAGTTTATAATCTCCCATTCATATAAAAAAAAAATCTTAGAAAAGGTTGTTCTAACTTAAATTTGAATTCAAACAGTCTTATTAGCAATGTACAGTCTGCATATCGCCCTTGCCACAGTAAGGAAACTATTCTTCTGAAAGTATTTAGTGACATTCTCTCTGCTTTGGATAGTGGAAAGATTACAGTCCTCACTCTCCTGGATTTATCTGCAGCATTTAACACAATAGACCATGATATATTACTTCACCGTCTCCAGCATGTATTTGGCATTCATAATATAGCCTTACAGTGGTTCAAGTCCTACTTAGTCAACAGGACACAAATTATATCTGCAAATGGAATACACTCCAGCCCAGTTGATGTATGTTGTGTTGTTCCACAGGGATCTCTTCTTTCACCTGTTCTCTTCATTCTGTACATTCAGCCGCTCTCAAGTGTCATAGATCATCACCCAGTGTCGCACCAATTGTATGCTGATGACACCCAAATATACAAGTCTAGCCACCCAACTGAAGTTGATGTTACCATCCATGGAGTAGAGAGTTGCATTTCTGATGTGAAATCATGGATGACATGTAACAAGCTGCAGATGAATGATGATAAAACTGAGGCTATTCTGATCACAACACAAAGACTTTCTCATTCACATCCTTTATCTTAGACAATAAATATCAGCAACACCAACATTAAATTCTCAACCAGTACGAAATCTAGGCGTTACTCTAGACAGTACTCTCACATTGCACCAACATGTCATGAACATGTGCAAGGCTGCATATCTTGTATTGAGACGCATCAGTTCCATTCGTAAATATCTTTCAGTTGATGCCACTAAAACACTTGTGTGTTCATTAGTACTTTCAAGACTGGACTATTGTTACTCAAGTCTGTCTGGTTCGTCACAATATTTACTCCAGAAACTTCAAAAAGTTCAAAACACAGCTGCACGGATCATCTTTAGAGTACCACGATCAGAGCACACCTCACCACTGCTCCGTACCCTACACTGGCTATCAATTCGATACAGAATCAAATACAAAATTTGTTCTCTGTGCTATGTTTCAATGACAGACTCCAGTCCAACATACCTATCTAGCCCGGCGACTTGGAACGAATTGCCCATTGAAATTAGACACAAAGACACAGTGGTCCCTTTTAAGGGTGCTCTTAAAACTAAACTCACCTGTTTCGACTGCAGGAACAAACTTAAAGACCTAAATGTGTTTTGTAACTTATATGTTTTCAACATGTTTTTATATTTTCCAATTTCATTGTTTTTGTCATTTGTTTTTCTGTAGTGTAGTCATATCATTATATGTAAAGCGTTCAGAGCTTCGAAAGATTAGGCGTTATGCAAAGTCCTCATTATTATTATTATTATTATTATTATTATTATTATTATTATTATTATTATTATTTCTTCATTACACACAATATCTACAATGCAATGTATTTTGTAGTGAGATGGTCATTTTGTAAAATAAAAGTAAAATTATTTGTTTTGCAGGCACTACCCTTTTCTTGTTACTGTATCACCAAATACTGTCTACAGATGTGACGTGAAACAAAGTAAAGGTATCAGCTTTTTTCAAATTAGCCCGGATATATTTTGAACCCCAGATATATATTGTTACACTCGAATTCGATTATTTGGGCATGTGTTCTTGTTGAAATAGATGCGAGAAAAATACACACTTAGCATTTACTACACAGTATTAAGGCACATACGGTTCGAAAGAGTTTGTCAGCAAATTGAACGAATTCTGAGTAATATTTTAGTACAATGTGAATCCAATTAGTACTCGGAACAAACGTTTCCTCTCAAATTATATACAAACACAAAAAATAAACACATCTGCAGAATGATGTTCAAAACAATATATATATATATATATATATATATATATATATATATATATATATATATATATATATATATATATATATATATACATATATATATATACATATATATATACATATATATATACATATATATATATATATATATATATATATATATATATATATATATATACATATATATATATATATATATATATATATATATATATATATATATATATATATATATATATATATATATACATATATATATATCTATATATATTTATATATATATATATATCCTATGTAATATGCAGGCACTCAACTCAACAAAATTGAAAGACTATATATATATATATATATATATATATATATATATATATATATATATATATATATATATATATATATATATATATATATATATATATATATATATATTCAAAATACCAAAATTGGTGATCTCATTTAGACAGAATTTAGCCAGATTGACGAGATGTTATGAATCAGCCAAAAATAAATTCAGCATTCTACTTTTCCTAGGTTAACATTTCCATAGAGGGGTCCCGAGTGGTCGAGTGGTCGAGTGGTCTAAAGCGCTCTCCGCTACGGATCACTGCCACCTCACTTCTGTCTGCGTGGGTTCGAGTCTCAGATTCAGCGAATGTGTTTATGTGAGAAAGCTGGCCAGTAGCTTCTCTTGGGTCGGTGGTTCTTTCCGGGGGGTTTCCCGGGATCTTCCTCCACGATTGATACTGGCCGACATGTGTGTTGAAACTCAGCAACAAGTATGAGCATAGAAATGTATGAAGAAAAGTATCATGAACAGAGTGTAAAACAGTAGCACACAATTATCATTTAATTTATTATTAATTTCCTCATGCAGAAAGTAATTATTAAAGAGTTAAACATACGTCTTCATTGTTTCATAGGTGAGTGAAGTTGGGCGTGGCATGAATGTGATTTATGAAAATTACCTTTCCGACTTTATACAAATATTTTCTATTTTAAATTAATTCAAGCACCTTCAGTTTAATACGCATGTACACGAATTTTCTCAAAGTACATGTGTTTTTGACTCAAATATAAATTAGTATTTGATCTTTGAAAAATAAACGCAGTAGAAATGCACAAACTGTTATCAAACATAAAGTTCTATTTTTTTCAGGAGTCTTTGGGAATTACAAGCCAACATATTTATTAACGATAAATGTTGTTAAAACTTTAAATTCCAATGATCAGAGTTAGGAAGATATGATTTACACGACACAGTTCTTAACAAACTAGCTATAGTCCACCCTGAAACGAGAGTGATTAAAGAAAGTTTCAAAATATAATTACAAAATTAAAACAAAAAGTTGCGATGAGTAACATAACATGGAAGTTTAAACATAAAAATAAAATAGTATTTTAAAAAATCGGGATGCCGCTGCGAGTTTCGAACTCGCGACCTCTTTTTTGACAACCGTAATGCACAGAAACCAAAACTTGAAAGAATGCAAGATCCACTTGTATCTTTAATGCAGACATATATTTATTATGGTGAACTCATTAAAATGAAGATCACATAATGTGCAAACCTAAAAAAAACTCGACTAATTTATTTCTACTAATTAATTGGTTCCACTTCGATGTTAAAAGTACTACCTGAGATTAAAATGGAATATAATTTGATATTAAACATGCTACCTTAAGGATTAATACATTTTGCTAGTGACATACCAGACATCATACACAGACGAAACAACGACAATATTTTAAATTCTTAAATAAAATATCTATGTTAAATCTCATAAGTAAATAACGCTGTTTAGCCCGTTGATACTTATACCTATTTGAAATTGAAAAGTTCAGGACAAAGAGATAAACAAGAGTCTTTGTAAATAAGAAATTATGAGTTGAAAGAAAAACTGTTAATTATTTTACAGAAGTTTGCTGATGTCCTACATTTGCAGCTATGTCTGAAACACTGTGCCTTCAGTCAAAGTTAATTTATGAAGTATTTTGTTCCATTATTAACTTGCTGGCACCAACGTAGTGTATTACCACATCCAGATCTGTATCAGTAACTTAGATATATTTTTAAAGAACTTAATTATGTTGTGTTTTGAATGTAACGTTTCCATAATCTGATTCATTAACTGTAAAAAATAGTTATGTACTTGTGGCGGACTAATTGACACCAATTACTAATTAACAATCTATATTACATCAGTCATAATAAGTTAGTCTTTGAATAACTCAACCAGGGGTAAATGAACATCAAAGTAAGAATAAAACGCGGATTAGCGGATTATATGGTTTTCAAACGTATTCCTGTGGTTTATGGTTTGGAATTAAAACGACCGATTTTTCTATGTACGCAACAATTCTATATTCTTCGTCACGTTATTTAAGTAATAAATTTGAAAAGATGCACTACGATAAACTCTTTCATCATCAGACCACAAAGAATCAACTAAAAAATTTCTGCTTGGATCAGACGTAGTAATGCATTGATGGGAATGTATTCTGACTTTAGAAACAGAAGATGTTATTCTTCTCTTTTGAAACGCTTCATTTTTTTTTAATGTTTGATGTTACTTAGATGTTCTTAAGAATTTTAGTATCTGATTCATACGCTTATCATCTATTATATTTATTATGGAAAAGCAATTTTTTTCATTTTCTTACGACTTCGACTACTTACACTAACTTGTATTTCATTTCAAAACGTAATAGAGAATTTTGGGATAATTATTTTTTTAAAGCATCAAAAATAACAAAATCAAAGAGCATATGCAATGCATCGTCACCGCAAGCACATACTTCACTTTACAACCCAATCATCATTAATATTCATTCAGACAGCCCCCAGACAGTGACCCATAGATCATCATGCAAAAATCAGCCACATACCGTCCTCCAGCCATGGCTTTATGCATGAAGTTTGGTAAAAATGTAATGATGATATTATTACAATTAAATTGTACATATGATTTTTTTATCCATCAGAGGAACTCTGGAGTCGAGTCAGGAATAACTAACCCCAAAGTGACTATGAAATGGAGGCAAGAATAACGCACCGAAAATGGACTCTATGGAATGGAGTTAAAATCAACACCCCTCAAAGAGAATATGTTGGTTGGAGGCAAAACAAACACCCATCAAAGGGACTAAATTGATTGGAGGCAGGAATAACGCCCCTTAAAGAGACCACGGATTGTAGCCAAGAACACCATTTCTGAAAGGCACTCTGTGGATTGGTGCCATGAGACATTCCATTCATCATTCAGGCAGAGGCAGCGGACGGAGTAGGACGGCTTATCTGGAGCAGGCGACCTGGTGATGTCAGAATTGTATTGCGAGAGCATGAGTCCCGGGCTTTTCACAGTTAAGGACGTGATTGTGATATTATCCCGTCACTGCAACAGACTGAAACATCAAATTGTACAGCGGTAGACTACGCAGAAACTCGAAATTGATATTTCGTAACTCCCGACCTGGCATCGTGGCAGAGATAGAAAATGGAGGGAAGTATGCGAGACGTGGTAGCATAGACCTTGACCTTCGGAAGTAGAGACCACGTAACTCCCGAACTCGATTTGTGGCGGTGGTCAAAACAGAAGAAGAAAGGTGCCTCCACTTCTACCTACATACAAGATGAAGAGAAATGGCGGCTATAGATGTTTTGAACCTTTCACGGATATAGACGTCACCATCGTCCTACAAAGAACGCGGTTCAATGAAAAGATTTTCATTGCCATTACCTTTGCCTGAAAAATAGGGGACTCATTTGGTTACGAGTACCCCTCTTTGAACAACTTTCCGTGGCCCTAAAAAGCTAATTTGACCTCATTGGTATTGCCTCCAGCAAATTTATGACCAAAAATACCTAACATTGACTACACTATTATAT
Source organism: Unio delphinus (assembly GCA_029339505.1). NCBI lineage: Eukaryota > Metazoa > Mollusca > Bivalvia > Unionida > Unionidae > Unio > Unio delphinus. Next base: position 9,924,430 of record JAQISU010001235.1, read on the forward strand.
GTCACTTAGACATTTTAATTTACTAAATCTGTTAAGGACTTACTGTATGTACGCTTATGTACTAGTTTTATTAGAATGATAGGACTGTAAATAATAATTCTTCAACTTAAATATTTGAATAATTGCACAGGTGGCTAACACATTATTGGAAGTTATTTGTCCATAAGTATAACTGGACTGAATTTGACCTTTAGTATGACCTTGTTGTTTCAGGTGTGGGCTGCGTCCTTTGCTGTGCTGTCTGGCTGTCTGCGTGCTCTGGTGTGTGCTGCTGTGTCGCCCGCGCCTCCTGGACCTGGACCCTTTTCGCCTTTGCCGTATCCGCTCACCAAAATTACTAGCGAAATGAGGAAACATTTCCCCTCGCTACCTCACTTACAGCTTGATTGGATGATAGGGGTGGGTGTGTGTAGGTACTATTCCTACCCACCCCCAATATAGGCCTTCATTTCCCCTGATAGTTACTTTTTAGTAATTCAGGGGAACGCCTTAATTTATAGTGCAATTAAGCACTTTTAAGGGAGGGGTTAACAACCCCTCAAACCTAAATGGCTACCGACAGGGTAGCTATAAAAGTTATACAAATGTCCCTAGTGGACGGTTATAACTATAAAAAGCACACTATCGTATCGTATCGTGCCATGAGTATCACATCTCATCCAAGAATAACACCCCTCTAACAGATGCTTACCAAAACAAGGGAAAATAAATTGAAAGTTTTATGAATTTACACAAAAGTTTTAAGATGAAATTTGGTAATGGACAGAGAGACATACACTCGAGGGTATTATAACATCCTCGTTATAATGTGATAATGAAAAACTAAGGCATGAAAATGAATTAAATTTTGCAGTTTAAAAAAGTATCTAACTTATTGTTTGTACGTTCACTAGTATATATATATATATATATATATATATATATATATATATGTTACAATTGACCAAATATATAAAACTAAAACGTTTTGTGCTCGTTGACTGCATAATTTTGATTAATCGCGCTAAATGCGTCTTCCTCGTTGAGGCTGCAGACATTGCTTACACATGTGTAAAATTGCCGCTTACTGCTTCTGATGAGGAATGCTAACATTTTGTGTAATTGCATAATATCTTTGTTTCAGTGAGCAATGTCAATCTGTTGATGAATACTACCATTGTGTAAGTGGACATGAATATTGTGTTATTGAATAATATCATTATGTGAGGGGGTAATATAACTGCGTGGGTGAATAATACCGTTGTGTCAGTGTGTAATATAATTGTGTCATTGCATAAAATCATTGTGTCAGTGGGTACTATAATTGTGTAATTGTATAATATCATTGTGTCAGTGGGTAATATAATTGTGTAATTGTATAATATCATTTTGTCAGTGAATATTGACATTACGTAAGTGAATATCATTAAGTGAATAAGTTCATTGTGTAAGTGAAAAATGTCATTGTGTTGATGAATAATAGCATTATGTAAGAGAATAATAGCATTGTGTAAATGAATAATAGCATTATGTAAGTGAATAATAACATTGTGTAAATGAAAAATAGCATTATGTAAATGAATACTAGCATTATGAAAAATGAATAATAGCATTATGTAAGTGAATAATAGCATGATGTAAATGAATAATAGCATTGTGTAAATTAATAATAGCATTATGTAAATGAATAATAGCATTGTGTAAATGAATAATAACATTGTGTAAATGAACAATAGCATTATGTACATGAATAATAGCATGATGTAAATGAATAATAGCATTGTGTAAATTAATAATAGCATTATGTAAATGAATAATAGCATTGTGTAAATGAATAATAGCATTATGTAAATGAATAAGAGCATTGTGTAAATGAATAATAGCATTATGTAAGTGAATAATAGCATTGTGTAAATGAATAGTATCATTGTGTAAATGAATAATAGCATTGTGTAAATGAATTATAGCATTATGTAAGTGAATAATAGCATTGTGTAAATGAATAATAACATTATGTAAATGAATAATAGCATTGTAGAAATGAATAATAGTAATGTGTAAATGAATAATAGCATTATGTAAATGAATAATAGCATTGTGTAAATGAATAATAGCATTGTGTAAATGAATAATAACATTGTGTAAATGAAAAATAGCATTATGTAAATGAATAATAGCATTATGAAAAATGAATAATAGCATTATGTAAGTGAATAATAGCATTATGTAAATGAATAATAGCATTGTGTAAATGAATAATAGCATTATGTAAATGAATAATAGCATTATGTAAATGAATAATAGCATTGTGTAAATGAAAAATAGCATTGTGTAAATGAATAATAGCATTATGTAAGTGAATAATAACATTGTGTAAATGAAAAATAGCATTATGTAAATGAATAATAGCATTATGAAAAATGAATAATAGCATTATGTAAGTGAATAATAGCATTATGTAAATGAATAATAGCATTGTGTAAATGAATAATAGCATTATGTAAATGAATAATAGCATTGTGTAAATGAATAATAGCATTATGTAAATGAATAATAGCATTGTGTAAATGAATAATAGCATTATGTAAATGAATAATAACATCGTGTAAATGAATAATAACATCGTGTAAATGAATAATAGCATAATGTACATGAATAATAGCATTGTGTAAATGAATAATAGCATTGTGTAAATGAATAATAGCATTATGTAAATGAATAATAGCATTGTGTAAATGAATAATAGCATTATGTAAATGAATAATAGCATTGTGTAAATGAATAATAGCTTTATGTAAATGAATAATAGCATTGTGTAAATGAATAATAGCATTATGTAAATGAATAATAGCATTGTGTAAATGAATAATAGCATTATGTAAATGAATAATAGCATTATGTAAATGAATAATAACATCGTGTAAATGAATAATAGCATAATGTACATGAATAATAGCATTGTGTAAATGAATAATAGCATTGTGTAAATGAATAATAGCATTATGTAAATGAATAATAGCATTGTGTAAATGAATAATAGCACTATGTAAATGAATAATAGCATTGTGTAAATGAATAATAGCATTATGTAAATGAATAATAGCATTGTGTAAATGAATAATAGCATTATGTAAATGAATAATAGCATTGTGTAAATGAATAATAGCATTATGTAAATGAATAATAGCATTGTGTAAATGAATAATAGTATTGTGTAAATGAATAATAGCATTATGTAAGTGAATAATAGCATTGTGTAAATGAATAATAGCATTGTGTAAATGAATAATAACATTATGTAAGTGAATAATAGCATTGTGTAAATGAATAGTATCATTGTGTAAATGAATAATAGCATTATGTATCATTGTGTGAATGAGTACTAATGAGTACATCGTGTTAATGAATCACATTGTGTAAGTTAATACTATCATTGTGTGAATGAGTACTAATGAGTAAATCGTGTTAATGAATCATACTGTGTAAGTGAATATTAACATCGCCTAAGTGAATATAAATAAGTGAACAATTCATTGTGTAGTAAATAATATCAATGTCTAAGTGAATAATGTCATTGTTTAAAGGAATAATATTACTGTGTAAGTGAATAATATCACTGAGTAACTTGATAATTTCATATTGTAAGGGAATAATATTACTGTGTAATGAATAATATCACTGAGTAACTGGATAATTTCATATTGTAAGGGAATAATGTTATTGTATAAGTGAATAATATCACTGAGTAACTGGATAATTTCATATTGTAAGGGAATAATGTTATTGTGTAAGTAGGTAATAGAATTGCGTAAATAGATCTCAAATGGGTAATGATTGAATATTGAATTTATGAAACGAGTTGAACAATGTCAAGGCTCGCAAAAGCTGCACATTATTTAAATTAATTTTATAAATTTAATATTAAATCATTACCCTTTTGAGATTATTTTTATCACGTAGTAGTTTTTATTTCAGTGAAAATTATATAGATATAAAAATAATGAATAATTTCATTCATTCTGACAGAAGGTGCACTTGACATTTGCTGTGCATAACATATACTCCAAACAAAGTTGACCTAGTCAAATTAGATTCTACTTTTGTTTTTACAAACTATAAATCAAAGAAGAAAGATTCAAGCCGAATAAACATAACATTTTATAATGGCAAAATCATTTTTCAAAACAGAATGATCAATACTATGTGTCACTTCTAGAACTAAACATTATATTGTTGCCATTTGTATGTGAAATATAATTACTGGATGCAGAATTACCCATATTTGCTGTAATGCATTTGTGACTGGATATTGGCAGCATTGATTTGTAACAATAGATTGCACATAAGACGTCAACAAATTTATTTTTGGGTCGGATTTGCATGCCATAATATAATGCATAAATATGCTATTGTTGGACTTGGTTCTGTTAGCTGGAAGACCCATATATGCTAACATACTTCTGTGAAGAGAGGTGAGTTTATTTAATTTTGCAAGTTAACATTTGAACCACGCCTTGATATTGTGAATTCTATATCCATGCAATGTATACACGTCCACGAACGGCTATCAATTGACCTATACAGTTAGTTTTACCTTTTATTGTTGTGCTTGTCAAGGATTTTACGTCATTTTTCTTATGATGATATTATTCTACATGACATAACAAACACATGTGGGGTAACTTGTCCATATTCAGACAGCCGAGATATGTTTTCATCATTTTCCTTTGGCGAGTCGAGTTGAAAATTGGCCGCCAAAACATTTCAGTAGGCCGGGTTGAAAAAAAAAATGTTTTCCCATGGTCGCAGCCAATCAGTAAATAAATAATTGCACAATACTTTCATGGGCTTAATTTGATTAATCAGAATCACGTAAAGTGATATGTACACATGTTATAATATCAAAAATATTAAATTGCACACACTCTAGGCAAAATGTACCGATTATATGATAAATGAATAATATTGTGTAAGTGAATACTATCATTGTGGAATTGAGAAATATAATTGTGTAAGTGAATAATATCATTGTGTAAGTGAATAATGTCATTCCGTACGTGAAAAATGTCATTGTGTAAGTGAATAATTTCATTCTGTAAGTGAAAGATGCCGTTGTGTAAATGAATAATGTCATTGTGGAAGTGACTAAATTCATCGTGTAAGTGAATAATATCATTGTATAAGTGAATAATATCATTGTATAAATGAATTTTAACTTTGCGTAAGTTAATAATGTCATTGTGTAAGATACTAATGTCATTGTGTAAGTGAATAATGTAATTGTGTAAGTGAAAAGGGCATTGTGTAAGTACTAATATCATTGTCTAAGTGAATAATGTCATTGTGTAAGTGAATAATGTTATTGTGTAAGTAAATATATAATCGTGTATGGGAATATATCATTGTGTAAGTGAATAATGTCATTGTTTAAGTGAATAATGTAATTGAATAATGCCATTGTGTAAGTGATTAATATCATTATGTTAATATCATTGTGTAAGTGAACATTGTCAGTGTTTAAGTGGGTAATATCATTGCGTAAGTGACTAGTATCATTGTTTGGGTGAATAATATCATTGTATATGTGAAAAATGTAAATGAATAATGATGTTGTGTCAATGAATAATGTCATTGTGTAAGTGAATAACGACGTTGTGTTAGTGAATAATGTCACATTGTGTAAGTGAATAATGTCATTATGTAAGTGAATAATGTAAGTGAATGATGTAATTGTGTAAGTGATTAAAATCATTATTTTAATATCATTGTGTAAGTGAACATTGTCAGTGTTTAAGTGGGTAATATCATTGTGTAAGTGACTAATATCATTGTGTGGGTGAATAATATCATTGTGTATGTGAATAATGATATTATTCACTTACACAATGACATCATTTTGTACGTGAATACTGTAAATGAATAATGATGTTGTGCAAGTGAATAATGTCATTGTGTAAGTGAATAACGACGTTGTGTTAGTGAAGTATGACATTGTGTAAGCGAATAATGTCATTATGTAAGTGAATAATGTAATTGTGTAAGTGAATAATGTCATCAAATAATGACATTGTGTATGTGAATAATGTAATTGTGTAAGTGAATAAGGGCATTGTGTAAGTACTAATATCATTGTCTAAGTAAAAAATATCATTGTATAAGTGAATAATGTCATTGTGGAATTGAATAATGTAAGTGAATAATACCATTGTGTAAGTGATTAATATCATTATGTTAATATCATTGTATAAGTGAACATTGTCAGTGTTTAAGTAGGTAATGTCATTGTGTAAGTGACTAGTATCATTGTGTGGGTGAATAATATCATTGTGTATGTGAATAATGTCATTTTGTACGTGAGTAATGTAAATGAATAATGATGTTGTGTAAGTGAATAATGTCATTGTGTAAGTGAATAACGACGTTGTGTTAGTAAAGTATGACATTGTGTAAGTGAATAATGCCATTATATAAGTGAATAATGCATTGTGTAAGTGAATAATGTAATTGTGTAAGTGAATAAGGGCATTGTGTAAGTACTAGTATCATTGTCTAAGTAAATGATGTTATTGTATAAGTGAATTATGTTATTGTGTAAGTAAATATATAATTATATATGAGAATATATCATTATGTTAGTGAATAATGTCATTGTGTAAGTGAATTATGTAATTGTGTAAGTAAATATATAATTGTGTATGAGAATATATCATTGTGTAAGTGAATAATGTCATTGTTTAAGTGAATAATATAAGTGAATAATGCCATTGTGTAAGTGATTAATATCATTATGTTAATATCATTGTGTAAGTGAACATTGTCAGTGTTCAAATGGGTAATATCATTGTGTAATGACTAGTAACATTGTGTGGGTGAATAATATCATTGTATTTGTGAATAATGTCATTTTGTACGTGAATAATGTAAATGAATAATGATGTTGTGTAAGACAATAATATCATTGTGTAAGTGAATAACGACGTTGTGTTAGTGAATAACGTCACATTGTGTAAGTGAATAATGTCATTGTGTAAGTGAATAATGTAATTGTGTAAGTGAATAAGGACATTGTGTAAGTACTAATATCATTGTCTCAGTAAATGTTGGCATTGTGTAAGTTAATAATGTTATTGTGTAAGTAAATATATAATTGTATATGAGATTATACCATTGTGAAGTGAATAATGTCATTGTGGAATTGAATAATGTAAGTGAATAATACCATTGTGTAAGTGATCAATATCATTATGTTAATATCATTGTGTAAGTGAACATTGTCAGTGTTTAAGAGGGTAATATCATTGTGTAAGTGACTAGTATCATTGTGTGGGTGAATAATATCATTGTGTATGTGAATAATGTCATTTTGTACGTGAATAATGTAAATGAATAATGATGTTGTGTAAGTGAATAATGTCATTGTGTAAGTGAATAACGACGTTGTGTTAGTGAAGTATGACATTGTATAAGTGAATAATTTCATTGTGTAAGTAAGTAATGTCATTGAATAATTATATGGTGTAAGTGAATATTGTCATTGTATAAGTGAATAATGTCATTGTATTATTGAATAATAGCATTGTGTAAGTAAAAAATGTCATTGTGTAAGTTAATATATCATTGTGTAATTTAATTATGACATTTTGTAAGTGAATAATGTCGCTCTGTAAGTGAATAATATCATTGTGTAAGTGAATATGTCATTTTGTAATTGAATAATGTTGCTGTTTAATTGAATATATCATTTTGTAAGTGAATAATGTCATTGTGTAAGTGGATAATGTCATTGTGTAAGTGAATGATGTCATTGTGCAAATGAGTAAGACGAAAGAAGGTAATAATAATGAACAATATCTCAATCCGAAAAAATTAGAATAATTGTACAGGCCGGGAATGAAAATGACGTTTCTTACCTATGGAGATAATTCCTTTTATGAAATACTTCTTATTGGTGAAGATATTCCACATAGAATAAAGAAAATTAGATTTAATTTTATTTATATCGAACAGATAGGTCAAATGGAGTGTTTCTATAAAATGTTAATTGTATTTTGGATAATCACACGCTGATGGAAGTTTCATTTTTACTCTCGACAAAATCTCACCCGGAAATTGTGCTTAGCGGAATGGTCGTAACTGAAAGATAATTGGGAAATTAATTATTCGTTTCAATTGTTGCATTATTATTATTATTATTATTATTATTATTATTATTATTATTATTATTGTGTGTTTTTGTTGTTGTTGTTGCTGCTGCTGCTGTTGTTCGTTTCATTGCTTACAGAAGACATGGTATATATGGGGTATTGTTCAAGAAACCTTTAATTCCGTTTGTTTTGGTGTATGTAATATGGGTTATAGAGCATACAGTTTTGTCTTACTTCAGACGTGCACCTTTCAAACAACTACTAGTTCCACTAAGTCATGTTCACTTTCTGAACTTGAGAAGTAAAAATTATTTTAAAAAGAGCCTTTAACTAGTTTTTACATTTTATAAAGTTGGTAATTCGTTCATTGCACTTTCAGAGGCTGGTATGTTTTAGTTTGGCAAAGCTGGTTCTCCCTATTTTAATAACTGCTAAAGATATTGTACGTAAGAATAATTCACGCTGATTTATCTTTACCACCATGGAGAAGTCATCTTAATTAACTTTGTAATTAGATCATGTACCATTTCCACAAGTACAATACCTAAAGAAATGTAAGTGCCAGTGCATGAAAGTAACAAAGAAGTATACCGCCATTCTCACCACTACTAGTGCGTATTTTGCAAATGTACACGACTTCAGCTTACATCCGACAATCTGACATAATTACATAACATTTGTGGAGCGACCCCATTATTTGGTATAATGACTGCTCGAAACTGATTCATACTGATCGACATTACATCTAAAACCATGGGTGACGTATATTTATTAGCGAAAGGAGTTGACCTGAGGCTTGTTTAAATATCTTACAGCCAAGCAATAACATTTGACTTTGAAAGCTTAAGTTGACATTGTGAAAATTATATATGCCAACAATTATCACAAATGTATTGCATTAGTGCAAGAATGGGTTTCCAATTTCAGACTGGTTTTGACGTCTAGTCTGCACAAACACAAATCAAACCTATCTCTCTATTTAATACATTATTATTTTCGGTACCGGGGACATGTTTAATTAAAAGTTTGGTATTGTAGCAATGTTTAGGTAATTGATTTCAGGAAATAAAATATGGCATTGGACAACAAAGCAATGTCTTCTTAGTTTTTTGGGGGGTGAGGGTCGTCTTAGACGTGCGATAAATTTAGTCTTCAAACTTTAAATAATCATTAATTTTAAATATTACTTTTTTTCCTTCATCAAGTAAACTTGCCTGTCATACTGGCATGATGTTTATCGTAGCCTCCCTGTGTCTTTTATGTGGTACGTGCACAGGGACCTACCGCGCTTAGCTTTGCCTCATTAAATTTTCAGTTGGATAACCCCGGAACATGAGTGTATCGACCGGGTCAAGGTGTTTTGTGATTCTCCTTGTTCGAAGTCATTCTTTATTTGTCATGCACGGTATTTATTCCTGATAACTTCGTGGCGAATGAACTGATTTTCCCGGCCTGTGAAAAAGATGGAAGTTGGAGTTACATAACTGGAACTATGCCTCAGTGGACTGGATTACAAAGAAACTGAATGATTTAATCTTCGTCAATATTGAATTGTTCTTTTACATGTCTTTATAATTCAAATGAAACCCATGGCTTGAACCGCTATTTTAAATATTGCACGATATGTAATATAGAGATACTAAAATATTGGTCAGGGAGAGGGTTGTGTGAACTATTAAAAAGTAACAATGGCATACGCACCAATTAAATATGGAACTCATGAGGTGGGAGAGGTGGTAATGTGATGTACATTAGGGGAAAATGGACAATGTTTACCTTCGACAAAGTCCTTTGTGTAATTATCTCACGATATCTACTTTATTATTGAAATATCAGCATCAAGCATATTGTATCAATTCTACATAATTGTCATTGTCAATTTCCTTTTTGCATTTTCAATTTTGTTCAAAAGTTAGTTTCAACCCTTTAAGGAAAGGAGCGTAGCGATGCAGTTTCATGGCCATGAATAATATTTGTCATCAGCCAATTAATGTTATGTTATGTTATGTTATGTTATGTTATGTTATGTTATGTTATGTTATGTTATGTTATATTATATTATATTATATTATATTATATTATATTATATTATATTATATTATATTATATTATATTATATTATATTATATTATATTGAGGTTGCAAGAACATCAAACATAAAGGACCATGATATTTTAGTGCGTTATTTGACGGCAGATCAAGGACTATAATGTTTTGCAGTTGGATGCATAATACACAATACTCACTAAAGTAATAGATCACAATACACAATACTCACCAGAGTAATAGATCACAATACACAATACTCACCAGAGTAATAGATCACAATACACAATACTCACCAGAGTAATAGATCACAATACACAATACTCACCAGAGTAATAGATCACAATACACAATACTCACCAGAGTAATAGATCACAATACACAATACTCACCAGAGAAATAGATCACAGTACACAATACTCACCAGAGTAATAGCTGCTTTTCGGTCACAACTGCTTCGCATCCTTTATGCCGAAAAAATAAGAAAGGGAGATAAATTCTTATGAGAATATTACTGAGCTGAAGGAAACGAAGAGATCGTGTTTTGGAATGAAAGACAAGACCATCCTACTTAGTCCTGATCTAGCAAATTCATAATGATACTATAATAATTGGTAATATATTTTGTATAGACTTGGATTAACTTCATTTAATTTGCCTTCAACAACCGTGTTAAACTGTCAGTACAATACCTTTGAATCTGCTCTTGTACTAGCACAGAAAATAAAACAAAATATAAAAACTATTTGTCATATGAGAGAGATTAAACCTTTTGAGATTAGCGACGGTTAATTTGAGATTAGCGACGGCTCGATAAATCTTTATCATATCCCCATTCAGTATCGATAGAGAATTTCATGGGGGAAGTGCATTGTATATTAAGTTATATTGTTTACCTTACTTTGTCATGTAGAAAGTTGCGCATTACTGATTTTAGTTAAATGTTTTGTTTGAAAAAGATATTTACTAAAATTTGATTTCAAGCCCTAATCTTGTTTACGACCTTAGCATGTCCTGGAATAGGACTTGTTGCCAATTTCATGAATTTTAAATTGGAAGCGACCCTGGGAATTCCAGAACATTCTGTAGCGCCAATGGATGAAGTGAAACTTCGCATATAAATAGAGGTTATGCTTAACACAATCTTCATTCCTGTTTTAAGTTCAGTTTGTAGAATCACTTTCAGGTGTATTGAGATATAATTTGTGAGAAATCATTTGTTTAGATTATTCATTGGAATTACAAAGTAATTAATGATTTTTTAGACTAAAAACTGCTTTATAACTATTTACTACTCATTCAAAGACACACTAGAGTGTATCGTTGTGGTACATCAACATATTCAAGACTATTTATACATCAGCAGATATACCAACACATTTTAGACTATTGAAATTTATTCGGAACATTCTGTCGTTTTGGACTTGTAATAGGACATTAGCGGTTACTGTATTATTTTTAGCTGTTAGTTTTTATTCCAAACCCTTTGCGGAAAGATAAAGATAAATTCTGATAACAAAGAGGAGATCTACACATATTATGAACTTCTGAGAGAATGACAGATGTAAGATGAAATTGTTCCCATTTGCAACATTCACAATAGAGTTAATGATGTATTTCTATGTTACTTATCGGGGCTGAAATTTCAATACATACGGAGCTTATGGAAATTGTACATAATCTAAGCATACAGCTAACCAAAATGGCTGCTCCCATGTGCTCGAACAATCAGCCGGAATTAGTCTAAAAAGCAATAAATTTAGCAGTTTTTAAAATAGGGAAAATTTGCTTATATAGACAATACCAGCTTCTGAAAGTGCGTTGAATTAAATGACAAAATACATGCAAAGTAAAAACAGTTATCGGCTTGTTTTATAATTTGCTGTTACGTGCTTAGGCTCGAATAAACAGTAACATAGAAAGAGTGAAAATAACAAGCTCGTAAAAACTTAATAAACAATTTATTGAGCACAAATATTTTCCAGAAAAGAAAAATAAACTTACGGTTTTAAGAATCAATTCCAAATTAATCCAAAAATAATTCAAAATATAATTCACTAGCGTAATTGCAAAAGTCCTGGTAATAAAATGTCCTAATAATTGCCAGTTCGAATCTTGGTGAAGCATCCAAGATGGAAGACGATGTCACGTGATGAAGTCAGTTCTGGTCTTATGAAATTCAATGAGCACAATTGTTTTCCAGATAAATAACAAAATAAATCCTCTTGATCCAAACGAATTGAAATAATTTCCAGTACAAGGTAATTTACAATAACTCAAAACAACACAACTTAGTATTCTAACAGCCCAGATTCTATTAAATAATTCGCCCCAAAACATAATTTATATACCTGTTTTTACGTAAACAAGGAAGGGGTCACATGATCTTCTAGAATCTTTAGAACAAATTTACGTTCAAAAAATCTCGTGCACACCGTATGACCTAGATGAGAATCAGTTATTTTTACTCTCAATAACTAAAAATAGAAAGACGTTTATAACAAAGCTCCATAATGTTTTTGGAATCAACCAATCATTTTAAAAGCTTGTTTACAACTCTGAAGCCAGGTCAGAAATGAGGTCAACATCTGGTGTTTATTTGTAGAGTACAAGTCATCTCCCAATGAATGAATCATACACTTAAAATGTCAAATTTGAATCTGACAAACAAACAATTAAAACAAAAATAAATGACTTAATTCAAATATACGTAACATTTACATCTGATGTCCAATTTACATCTGTAGTCGAATTTACATCTCAAGACCTGGATGTGAAAATGACGATGCGGAGCTAGCAGTTTTTTGGATAGGTGCGCGTTTTAAGCAAGTCCAAGCTCTATTCCCTATAACCCAAGAAACACCCAACACTCGTACAATAAAACAAATATTCCTAAACTATAAAAGGTCAACGAGGAAAATCGGGGAAATTCTTTTTGTTTACAAATTAACCTCATGCTAAATACAAATTGTAGAGTACCACCTATTTTGATTGGGGTAGAGAAGTGTACGTGCTACTATTACAATTGTGCCAACTTGCAAAACCCAATCACGCTCGTCTCTTTTCAGTACGAATAAAATAGCTTTTGAGGTAACCGTAGTCATACTTCGCTCGTTGGTAAAGCTTTTTGTTTGGATGACGTACATACGGCGCAGTATCACAAGGGGAAATAAACATTAAAAGAGTACATGTAAATATTTTGCTTCGTTGGTTGAAAAGAAAATGCGGATACAGATTTATTATATATACATGTTAGCAGATATGAAGACATTCCTCAAAGCTCTTAAAATGTTTAATGGGATAACAATTTTAAATAAATCGTTTGGAAGGAGAAATTCGTGAAAGGTAAAAATATTTTGATGAATAATTCGGTAGACAGCTGATATGATTGTCCTGAATAGCAATAACGTCACATAGCTTCTTGTTAATGTATAATGCTGTCCAAATTAGATTAATTTATATTTTTTATTTGTTTTTTTTTTTTTATAATCACTGAATCATTAATAATATATTTCTTAATAGAGAAACAGCGATTAGTATTTCAAGTTAATATTTTTATTTGTATGGACAAGTGTGCTTAGCATTAGTTTGACATGCATATATAATCTTAAAATTTAAGCATCTATTACTATTTTTCGAGACATGCCTTTTTTCTTGGTTATGTGCTAAGGTACATTGTAAATTCAATCACGAAATCCCCTAATATCTTTGTTTTGTACCTAGTCAGTTTATTATATGCTGTGAACTATGTCTGTCTCTAAATTGACGTCGCCTCTTTAAACTCTTCAACTGGTATTTTAGAAAAATCTGATATTATCTTTATTTTTAAAATGTTGTATCACTTTTTACTTGATGTCAATCTCTACACCAAAACACTACGTAATACATTTCAAGGTATAGCAATAATAGCTAAAAGGTGTCTTTATTAATCAATGGTTCTTAAAAATTATTCCATATTTAAAGAGATTAAGCGAGCTGCAGCCAGAACTATATATTTCACAATATATCGCTTTACATCATCCAATGTCAGATGAGACTATCACATCCAATATGTTGGACATATCTTATGGTGAGAAAACATTATTTATCTCATATTCATTCCGAAATTCTGGAAGTAATAATCAATTTGAAGCAAGGTTTATCTGGTCCTGTCATGTCAAAAACATGCAGCTAATAAAAATCGAAACCATTCGGATGCAAACACTCAGTTGGCAGTCTTCATCTTTTTTGGTGACACCTCAATTCAATTCTAATTTCGTCATAGTCTTGTCGGTCGGTGCGGGTTATTGCGACATATAGCGACCACACAAAATATCGGGGAACTGTCAACAACCTCAAAAGTCACCATCACTTCAAAGAGAGTGCCTGGGTGTGTCTCACACCTTGATTATGTAGATGGCGCTTCGACTGTACCAGTTCTGAATGCATTACAAGCGACACAATCAGACTACTGGAGTTATTGTTTGAGTAGATATGATATTTGCGGTTATGCTGTTTTAAGCTAACGTGCGAGTAAAATGTTACAGGAAAATAGTATTCACTGAATTGATGCTAATGATAATAGTAGTAGTAGTGGTGGTGATGGTGGTGATAAATGTAGTATTTGTTGTTCTTTTTGTTCTTCGTGTATTTAGACATCAACTAAAGATCAAACCAATTTGGTGAGTGTTGTGCAATAACAAGATTGAAGCTGAATTGGTAGCAATTGCAGATATTATTAGTAAAAAAACATAATAATATTCTTTGTAGTAATACTGTCGTTAGTAGTAGTAGTAGTAGTAGTAGTAGTAGTAGTAGTAGTAGTAGAAGTAGTAGTAGTAGTAGTAATAGGATCAGCAGCAGCAACAATAGAATTACCAATAGTGAAATTACTAATAATAATAGCAGAAGCTGTAATTGATAGTTATATATTTGTTTTTAATTTGTATTGTGTGATTGGCCTTTGTCCAGAATTGAATGTAAGAGTTTGTACCTATATGACTTAAGTTATTTATGTAAACATGTTTACATGATTTTGAGTTTACCTCTAGCCTTAGAAATTTCTCTAAACTAAATTGGTTTACAGTTAGATAGTGAGACCTTAATCCTGATTCTATTTTATATTAGTGTTGTTTATATCAGAAATATTTCTTAACATCTTTACATTCAGTAATTTCAGAGGAATATTTTCTTTAAATTATTCATTTGAATAAATAATACTTTCAGATTCAATCATTATTAGGGATTATTTTTGTGAATTTATTTAGAGACATTTTGGATTATGTCATTGTGATACATCTAGACTGTCAGCACATGAACACTATTCCAGGTTATTGGAACATTAGCACATTCAATATTAAAATTCACACGGAACACCTCACTGAAATTTGTTAGAATGCTCTATATTTTTGGACTAATTACATAACTTTTTGATCTATTAGGTGCTTAATTTGCTATATTTTAAGTTCTTTCTAAATTTGTACTTTTTATTTTAGGAAAATATATGTACATTATTTGCTGACTTTTCCTAAACTTTTTTTTATATTTCATTCTTTTTTGTTTCGTAGACACTATGTATTATGTTTAATAAGAAATGCAGCTGTTGTTGTTATGGGTTTTACCACCTTTTTCAGCATCTGATGGTTTACACATGGTGGCCTGTGTATTTGGTGGAGGAAGAATGCAGAAGAACTCTGAGAAAAACCACAAAACCCACTTGAAAGCTGTTGGCAAGTTTTCTCAAATACCCACGTTGGCCGTTCCCTTGACTCGAACTCACGTGGAGAGGCGAGATGTCAGTAATCTCGTTAAATTGTTGAACATGTTGCATCTTTATTTAAAATGGCAAAGTTTCAGACGTATGTTTATTGGGGGATGGTGAAAGGTATATTATTTGACCCAATAAGCGATATTATCGATTCAAAGTTTACCCTGGAAGTGATAGTATCTAATTAACCTTCTTATTGTCAGTTACATCGCATTTCTAACATACAATGTTGTTCCTGTTGTAGATAATAACGATGCACCGTTATGTTACCATGTTCTAAACGTTACAAAGAGCTAGATTATGTTAGAACATACCCATATCATGAGACTGCCTCTAATTTATAATGCCTGCGTGTTTAATGATAATATGGACTGGTCTTTTAACTTATTCGACATACCCACCTCCTAATATATAAAAAGACTTGACAACCATATGCCCCCCCCCCAAAAAAAAACCACAACAACGAAATTGTGAGAATATACTGCAATATCTTTCAACGTTCGTGCGTGTCTGACTCTACCTAGCATCGTGTTATGAATAATTAATTGATGTGCACCTAAATGAACGTGCAGAAGTGTACTGGGGGTGGTTCTGAGCTTCGTCTTTTAATGGATTAGTATTCGTAAACTGACAGTTGCATATGTATTTAATCGAATTGCGTGTCAATCTTTGACATTTCAGTGTTACATGTATTGATTAAATTTGTACCGAACATTGTACAATTAAGTTAACTTTTAGCTCATCCAAATAAATATATTATATGGATTTAAATCCGCAATTAACTGGCATAGTGAAATAGTGAAGTTCTTTAAATACTCCCATCTCTTTTTTTAGTGTATGTATGTATGTATGTATGTATGTATGTATGTATGTATGTATGTATGTATGTATGTATGTATGTATGTATGTATGTATGTATGTATATATATCTGTCTAGCGATCTATCTATCTATCTATCCATCCATCTATTTATCTATCTTGATGGTTTTTATATTTATCTGATGGTCTGTCAGTCACATTGCCTCCATCCTCTACCGGTATTTCAAAAACTCTTTTCTGTATCATTTCAGAGTATTCAGTTTTCGTTAAATGACACTGTCTGTAGACGAAGGACATGTCATTTACCCAGGGTAGTGATGCTGGTCTAAATGTTGAGCCAAAGGATCAAACGACATTTCCGTGAAATATAATAATTTTTTTCCTATGTTACTGACTCCTGATTATTGTATTTATTAAACGCAGTCAGGGATGGGTCTATCCAAAGTTATAAAATGAAGCTATCCTATTTATTACATGAAGTTATCTGAAAACAAATCATTGCGACGGGTCAACGTATCTTTTAATTGCTTTTCCAGAGAGAGAACATTTGTCAAATCTATCTAATCTGTCGGGGACAGATTCAATTACGAATCTGGATATCGTCCAACGAAGGTGATGATTTGAATGTTTTATTAGTCTTTTACAATATTCTTCAACAATCTTATGCAAATTGAATTATAATAGGAACATTAAAAAGTCTATGTCCTAATACACCATGACTGTGTCTCTACAGGAGGAATTTACAAGAAAGATAACATATTTAACTACCAACGCAATTAAGAGGCATTCTAGAGTTTCACACGAGCATTTTTCCTTGCGCAAGCATTTTGTTGTTGCTGCTACTTTCATGTACACGGTGATTTTTAATCAGATTCGAGGCGGATGAAAACTAATTGCCGGTGCAGATAATGAGCTTAGACACTTTATTGCAGTATTGTGTTGATTGTTTTCTATTATCATTGCATATTCGAACGTGTAGAGCCAAAAGGGTAAAGGGAAGCTATTCACAAACACATCAATCGGTCAAAGGGAAGCTATTCTCACATATCGGATACTAGTTGAGAATCTCATTCCATTACTATCATTCCAAGTGGCGAAAGAGGACAAACATTAAAAGATTATGAATGAATCTTTGAGTCAAAATACATAATTTTCCTTTTCCGAACTATTTTTTTAAGCTACTTGACTTATGTTTTTTTTTGGAAGATGTAATTGCATTCAACACTTCCAAAGATATTTTATAATCGGGCTCTGGTCTGATCTCATACCCAGTATTACGGCTATTTGTATTTACTACCCATCTTGCCTGTTTCTAATATGTCAAAGCGTTTCTAAGATTGGTCATTACATTTGGTCAATATTGTTATGTATATCAAGTTAGGTTGTTTAACTTTTGCCCATAAGCTTTGATTGTAAGTGTAATTTGTATATAGCATATTACATAGTAACGTATGTCCAATATTATACATTATAATTTAAGACAATAGCCATTTGTAAACATGTTTACTTGGATCTGAGTTGACAATAGCCATTTGTAAACATGTTTACTTGGATCTGAGTTGACAATAGCCATTTGTAAACATGTTTACTTGGATCTGAGTTGACAATAGCCATTTGTAAATATGTTTACTTGGATCTGAGTTGACAATAGCCATTTGTAAACATGTTTACTTGGATCTGAGTTGACAATAGCCATTTGCAAACATGTTTACTTGGATCTGAGTTAGTGTCTCATTTTTCCTTTGGGAATTCTATTTTCTAGCAGTAGAACGTTCAAGAAATTGAACTTGTTTGAAAATTTGATGGGAAAATGACTCAGATCGTGGTCATTTTATTGTCTTTTTTATATTAAGACCTTGACATCAAAAAGTGTTCATTACTGTGTTGACCTCTTACTTTGAGTTGCGTTCAGATAATTTGTGCATAATTATATATTTAATTTTTTTTATTTGGAATGACTAAAGTGCGAATTGGCTAAATTATCCTATCGTTGTGAATTCATTCTAATATATTCTGGGTTATATATCTGTGATACATCAAGACTGTTGGCCCTATGTTCAAACTATTCAAGGCTATTCATAATTCCGCACATTAACATTGCCTTTCCTGTTAGTTTAAAAGCAACAATTTATACATCGTGTGTTTTGGACACCTCTCCGGCGACCTAGTGGTTAAAGCGTCCGCCGCGGAAGCGGGAGGTCGATGGTCTGATCCCCGGCCGAGTCATATCAAAGACTTACAAATATGGCGCTCAGCATTAAGAGGTTAGTGTTAGGACTGGTCGGCCTGGTGTCAGGATAATGTGACTGGGTGGGACATCATGCTACATGTCTTCGGCATGATGCCCCAGTGCTAGACATCACTATAAAACTGCCTCACTGCAAACATCGTAGCGATATGACAGAAAAATTGTTAAAGCCACGTTAAAAATCATAATCACATACACTCACACACACATACATTGTGTTTTGGAAATAAAGTTAAGCATTTATGCCCGCAAAAGAAGCTATTAAAGCGTATATCTTGGACATCGTCAATATTCAATAGACAGATGTCTCAGTGTTATATTTTGTGCTTAGGGCTTCGTTCATTTGTTATTGGTACCAATCTCTTCAAAGGGATTCTAAGACTATTTAGAGATTTAGGGATTGCAAGAAACACTGTTCATGTCATGCGAACCTATCCAAAGAATCTATATTCCATTCCATACAAGATAAACTAGACTTTAGGGTTCTTTACGTGAATTTTTATAGTTTCGTACTGGCGTGTTTTCTACGCTATCAAGTTCAAACAAATCGCTCATTGCTGTACATAAATTTAAAGATTCCGACTAATAGAGACGTTGTGCGATTGGCAAAGCAATCTTGTAAAGTTTTGAAATTTATTATGTTCACTTGATATAAATGTATTTCACGTCAGATTTATTTTTCAACATATTTTCATTAATTGTCTTTTTGATTATCAGGATCGTAATATATTATCAGAAAACGATAAATTATCCGACTGCATCAACGTTATTTCCGTTTTTAGACACTGGAAGATTTTGTATCACACCTAATTTATCCTGATCGTAAATTATCTCTGAACTCGAAGAGAACATATTTTATACTAACTTTGAATTCTACAGAATGCTACTAAATGTCGTGACGGACAAAAACAAAGAAAGCCAACTTGTTCTGTAATATATTTAAAATACTCATTATGACGTAATAATACTGACGTCTTTAAAAAAATCAATGAAGGCGGTGAATTGTTATCTCATTATCTCATCAATTATCACTTCCTCTCTTCAAAGATAAAGGCTCCAAGAAAGGAAAACAAAATAAATAATACATTAGTTGTATACATCATCGGACGCATACATTAGAAGAATCAAAAGCACAACTTACTTTTTTTGGATTCTCGTATGAAAACACCCAACTAAGTAAAGGATTAGATTCATTTGTGCACAATCATCCAATATTTAATTATTTTACACGTGGCAGATGTTTTGTCACCGATACTGATGCCGAAACGTCTGATCCAATATGTTTAATTCAAAACAGTTTAAAACGTCCACTACTGTTTTTTTTCTTCTTCTCTTAATTGTTTGTCCCTTCTCTCTGTCATTTTGTGTACTCATCAGTAAATTTTTTAATTAATACGTTGCTTTTACTGGAACTATTCTGATTCATTTTAACCTGCAGTCATATTCTGGGGTCTCACAGAGATGATTTTTTTTTTTTAACTTTTGAAGAAAATCAATCACCCAAAGCGATAGATGGATGAACATAATTATTTCTAGGCAAGCTTATGGGTTATATCACGCATCAAAGATCAATCCCAACACTTATGACTGTTACACTATGCCTATTATCGGATATTATCGGCCCGCGTTACTAACCATTGTAACTAAGAGAGAGTTTCAGAATACCAGTCTCAATCTATTATGAATTAGCAGATTTCTTTGAAGTCATAGAAAACAGAATTGAAATTTTGACATGACGTGTAAAGAGTATGTTTAGCAGTCATTTACATAGACGTCACACTGACGTGTAAAAAGTATATTTAGATGTTATTTACATAGGTGTCACAATGACGTGTGAAGAGTATATTTTAGACGTTATTGACGTAGATATCACGCTGGCGTGTGAAGTGTATATTGAAATGTTATACAGATATCATGATGACGTGTGAAAGTATATATATATATATATATATATATATATATATATATATATATATATATATATATATATATATATATATATATATATATATATATATTAGTATTAGTATTAAATCAGGTCTCTTGCTCGGCATGAAAGGTTGGTGCTAGATATGTAATTTCATTAGATTATTGGCATTCTTCAGACTACATTTACCGTTGTGTCTGTTGAAGAGCCGCCAACTAGTAAAGATTAGCAGTGAACAGTTTCATCAAAAAGGTATCGGAAGGAACAATTAAAAAAGGAATGACACGACCACAAAAAAATAATCTGTTTTGTTTCCTAAACTCGTGGCTTTAGCAACAACTCTTTGGTTACTTCTCGTCAAAATCGATAGAGGGAACATGCAAATGAAACAAATTAGACGAGAAATAAATGTTTTGAAATTAAAATATATAACATGTACCTCTGGTTCAACTTGTGAAGGATATACCTTTCACAACATAAACGGAACCATACAAATATTGAACAATGATGACAGATAAATCAAATATAAATAAAATGATACAATGTGTTTTCTTCTAGTGTAACCATTCGCCGAATCCCGAAGTGGGTGTTGAGTGTTAAATGGGTGTGTGGTTCTAGTCTGAGCCCGAGGGTTTGAACATGCCCAAGTGATTTGGTCAAGGTATAAGAGCAAGTATTACGCTAATCGTTCTGGAATGAAAAATAGAGTGAAGCATTAAGACAAAAAGAAAAAGAACTGTTATGTCGTGTGTGTGTGTCCATCTTATCTTCGTTTGTGTTAAATTCTCCATTTCCAGGTTTATCGCGGCACATGAATCAGCTGATGAAGCACGTTGCATGTACATGAGCATCTCACACGGGAACAAAGTCTTAAATATCTACAGAAATATATCCCTGTAATTTTCAGCAAGCTGTTTAAAATCATATGCTATTTCTGAGCAAAGAGCAAATACCAAAATGTTCTAAACTTAATTACGTAATGTTCAGCAGATTCTGATTGGCACTTTTACCACTCTGCGATTGAGAAGACGAATTGGTTTGCAGCCCGATTTAAGACATGTTTCGCTTTTTGTCGTCTTTCCCTTCGCTTTGAGAGAAAGGCTTTTTTGTGAAGTAAAATATCTCGCTTTCTGGAGAATTTAGCACGACATTTTATTGTTCAAAGTCAATTCAAAATAATACACATTATATGCAGGATAAAGTATATTTGTCTGGTTTCGAAAATCCAACCCAAGTATAACAGTACATTTGGATATAAATGGCGCCTGAAATCCGACGTTGATACGTCGATTCTGCTTCTTGAGTACAGTACTCCTCATTCTGTCAATGATGCGCGGTCATGTTTATTTAAGAATAAGATTGTTCACAGTGCCAAGTGTGTAGTATACTTTCCTTCATTTCAATTGGGAACACGGTTTTATTTTCTTGTTGGAACAAGCAATAAAGCAATTATTAATACAAATCGGGAGTGAACATGAACCCTGAATTTCAGTTTCAGTGAATGACGTCAAACAAGACGCAAAGGCCGTTTAAACAGCTTTGTTGTCTTTGGGTATTACAAAAGCAAAATTATCAGAATGCGTTCATGCATATGTATGTATTAAATAGTATCTCAGACAAAAATAATAGTTTAATACTCGTATATTGATTAGTAACTAGTTAACTGGGTTGGTAGCAAGGTAGTTTGCAAGGTGGATGGATCCTTTTCTTATCAAATCCAATTTTAGACAAGATCTACCAATAATAAGTAAATTCGATGAACACCGATACAGGGTCATATAATCGATTAACACTGATACAGGGTCATATAATCGATTAACACTGATACAGGGTCATATAATCGATTAACACTGATACAGGGTCATATAATTGATGAACGCCGATAGATTGTCATGTCTCTGTTAATCTTTGATTCAATAATAAAATGAAAAATTCCACATTTATGAAAGAAACACGTAATTTAGGACAAAAATGTACTAATTACGACTTTTCCTAAGAGAAAATGCTATATTAATTTCATCCACAGCTATTTTTTTAAAAATGAAGCACAACACACACACACACACACACACACACACACACACACACACAAGTAGCTTTAATTAACAATCTATAAAGACTTTCATCTATCAGAAACTATAAGGAAGCATATTTTGCAAAATTAACGATATATGTTGTTGCAGCCATTTCCAATAAATGTCTGCTTTGCAATATTGTGCTGGGAATATCATAAGAAATTGGAGAATGTGAAAGCAAATACATGTTTATTATTTTGTTATTCTTCTCATCAAATGTTTCAAGCGAATGTTTAATTACCTTGAGATAATTATGAAGAAGCAATAATTCTGATTAATTGTCAATTCTTTTATTTCCTCATTAAGTAATATGTTTATCATATAATTAAACTTAAATACAATATAAACAGTGTTTACATTATCGTAGCGTCATAAACATGAATGCACATACAAAGTGTGCATCAAGTAATGAAATATTATCCTTATGCGAAGATAGTATAACAAAATAATTGTCTGATTCTGGTATTCTTCCCAACATTTCTATTCATCTTTTCGTTGTTTGAATTATTTATCTATCGAAGCAGATTTTAGTTTATAAAGATAACAATTTCCCAACGAACAAATGACAGAAGCGATGGTAATGGTACTACAACAGAATCATATGAATGAAAAATTGGTTTCATTAAGCAGTCAGATTTAACCCCATGTCACAGAGAGCTATAACTAATGGAAATTTTCCAAATAATATCTGAGGCCTGATTTCGAACGGAAAAACAATCCAATTAATTAGATAGAAACATCTCCTAACAGCGGAGTTAAGTGTCATCCTATCAACCATCCTGAGGGAAAACTTTGCCTGAAATATTTCATCTCGGAAGAATTAATTCAATTTAGATTCTGGATATCGTCAAAGAAAGGTGCAGATTTGAAATTCAAATTCATCTTTCATCCAGGCATATAATCATCTGGGATAATTGTATCACAATGGAATGAATAGCGATAAATTAAACATCATGTTGTCCTTTGTGACCCTGGGTCAGATATCAAATGTAAAGATTTGATGTGATCCATTTCATAATCCCATTTATATTGATTTTACAGAAAGTCTCCTTCGAAAAGAAAACTCATTTCTGACACGCTAAAGCAAATAAAACGACAACATTTTGTACGCAGTGATAACGTTTAATGAAGATTCCATATTTATTTTAACGTCATTAAAGCCGTTGAATTGGGTGGAGGGAGTGCGTACTGAATACAATATTCGCATGGAAAGGAAATTTAATTGTGAAGACATTTTTTGATGAGTTGCAATATAAATTAATACGTCAGCTCTGAAAAGTTATTTTTGTTTTTCTTGCAATTGGTTACTTTGGTAATATCAGGTAACTCAATTCCTCTACCATCCTCATGATGGGTTTGTGGATGGACGGATCAGATGTCGGATGGTTGTATTTGTGTGTTGTGGATAGACTGATGAATTAAGATATACCTAGTCCAAACAATTACATTATGAACTTGAAGCACACAGAGGTGTTGATTGTTTTACACGAGAAGCAATGATAATCATAACAATTAACGCCGGATAGACTCGACAGCTTTGCCTAACGTGGAAACATTGCATTTAACTGAGGAAACAAAAATCACAATCAATATTATGTAAAAATTAAATGTCTGCCTCTCTTTAGAAAATACAAAATATTTGATGATTTTTTTAAAAGCAGTGTTTCTTTACAATCTTACAATGGCGATGCTTTGCTTGACCATTGTTCTGTTTACGTTTGAAGAGAATATTCATTTTTGTATTTTGTTTACGGCCAAGTGTTTAAATGTTTTTTTTTTAATATATAAACATAAACTTTTCATGGTTAGAATTCTACGTTTTAATTGTTCCGTAACTATCTGGACTCGAGCAATTAAAGAATAAATTTAATCCCATGCATATATTCCTGATAACAGTTAAATACATAAGGAGATATTGATGATGATTATCACGTGATTATCACGAGAACACCACGCGATTATGGAAACTTTAGAGCTTGATGAAGGCATGGCCAGTTACTCCAGTCTAAACGTAGAAATACATGTATGAACATGTGTTTCTCCTCTTCCATGAAAAGTATATTATTCTATTATTCTATAATTATTTGTATATATGAATTCTGTATATTGCATTTCAAGAGGACGATCACGAATACGAATGTGAAATAAAAACAATAAATCTAAATGTTACTAAATGTCAAAACCAAGTCCAATATATACATGACTTAAGGAAGGGTTAGCTTTTTAAGATGAGAACGTTGAATTCTGTAAAGACAGTACTTTTTATCTGAGCCAGAGTAATTTCGGATAGGACTCTAAACCTTTATAGATTCGTTAATGAAGTGTTACTTCCAAACGAGGATGAGCAATACACAATTTTTTTTTGATAATCATTAGGTAAAATAATAGACCGAATATCACCATCAGTTAGAAAACTAACACACTGGCACCATCTCAGCATCTTCATCACTCAACTCAAAGTTTGTCATGGTTTAGTAACAGACTACAGCCTTCCTTGATATCAACGTATAGACAGACTACAGCCTTCCTTGATATCAACGTACAGACAGACTACAGCCTTCCTTGATATCAACGTACAGACAGACTACAGCCTTCCTTGATATCAACTTATGGACCTTATACAGCTCTACATACGTCTCGTGTCCTAAGTAGACGATATGTATAAAACATGATGTCCTGACAAAATATAGTATCAAGGCGAGAATGAAAGCCCTAATTAGCTCCATCATTAATATCAAAATGATTAAGGTACTAATTAATTTATACTTCTAATTTAATTAGATCTCACGTCATCTTAGAGCATATCCATAACTCAAATTAAGTTAAATTGCAGACAAGGCTATATACAATTCAGAATATAGATTTGGGGCAACACACATTGCTTTTTCAGTTAATTAGGTCTGTTTTTGGACGTGTAATTATATCAGATTGAATACAAAAATATAATTATATCTTTCGGGCTGCAGCATTAATTATTTCATAGCAAGAGAACCAGACTACTAGTGGAGGAGTATAATTTATAATAGCGAATATTCTGAGATGCAATCCATTGGCATGCAATTAAATATATATTTCTTCTAATATAAATTTCATTAACGGCAATGTATGTTCTATGCTTGACAAAATATACGCACCTTTATTTTGATATCCTGTATTTATATTCCTATTGATAAAATAGCATAACGACTGTTAGTGCGAGACTATGTTGGGTACAGTCTCAGGGACGTCATTTGGTGGGCAGGGTAGGGATTTGCCCCCCCCCCCAATTTTTTTAGTGCATGTGCTGTAAAATTGCTGAAGCCAATACCCCAAAATTAACAAGCGCGTCATGTTTTCGACCCCCCTTCCCCAAATCCCCGAAAAATCGAAATGACGTCCCTGCGCAGTCCTTTTGTTTAGGAGCACGAGGCTTAAAACAAAGATGCTGAAAAACATCTGTATTTCATGACGAAAACAATTTCTCTCTCTAATGAATGGAAGCAGGTGTTCTTGCCAGCCAAATAAAGAAATTATTTTGATTTTTTTTAAAAATATTGTTGCCATACGTTCTTTGGGTAATTAAATAGTGGTCAGATTCCTATACTTTATGATGATTCCTTTCCAAGAATTGGAATGATTAGTGAAAATTGCAGATATTGAAAGTACAAGACATATAACCATGATGTTCTAAAGGCAAGATAATAAAATAAAAATAAAAATGAAAAAATCATATAAAATCTGTATTCTGCACCTGATGACAATGTAATTTTAGTATTTTTACTACACTGAGATATGTTAACATGAAAACTGGATTTTGCTTACCCATTGGATACCCATTATCAATGTTAATGCCATGTATTGCCTTGAGTTCTTTCAGGCATTTAGTTCATTCGTTTTGTGTACAATTATTCAATATCTATCATTCCCATCTTGTTCAAAATTTACAAAATCCAGCTTTCTTTATATACACAATTACACATACATACGCACGCACTCACATTGCAAGCGTAAGTTAGATAGTGCCCACAAATCTTTGTTTTATCTTGTGCTGATTGACGTCACATTTTTCCAATTACATATACACACATTAAATCTATATACAAGATAGACACAGTACTGTAACCATACAGCAAACTACAAATTATCCGAAAATCTGACTCCAGAAAATGTTTGCATTTTATTTTGGCATGACCAGATCCCTTTATATACATCTCAAGAACCAGATACAAGTTCAATTATATGAGTGACACAGAAAGAAATATATATTTCACATTATATACATAAGTAAACATATATTTCTTTGCTCTATAGAGATGATGTAATTGATTTGCAAAAATATGTTACACTAGTGCTCATTTCCTTAAAATATTCTGATCCCCTTTGCACTTGATGTTAGAATGACAGAAGTGAAAAAAGCACTAAACAAGGGAATCAATCTTGTACCTAATTTGTGAATTTATGTTTAATGTTTGATCACTACAGAATGAGTCAGAAGATCAATAGGTTTTATTTACGATTTACTATAGTTCTTCTCACAATAACATGGGTCAGAGTGGTCTAGTGGTCAAAAGCGCTTGCCGTTAAGGATAACACTCATCTCTGTCTGCGTGGGTTTGAGTCTTTTGCTTAGTCAATGAGGGCATGTGAGAAAGCATGCGGTAGATTCTCGTGAGTCAGTGGCTCTTTCTGGGGTTTTCCTGGAATCTTCCTCCACCAGTATTACTGGCCGCCATGCATAACCCATCTTGTGATGAAAAAAGGCGTTACGTCATACCGCAATTGTCCATAACAAGATTTATCGAATATTCGACATACCTGTGCCACTCACGTCTTACATGTGTTAAGTCGAACATGCGAACACCACTTATGTGGAATAAAGCATAAACAGGTGCGCTAAATAACGAGGAAGCAAAAGCATTAACCCATTTAGGATATAACTCCGTGATAAATGGTTTCAAATTATGCCCATGCATGAACGCATGGTTCAAGGACATGCGTATCGTCATGAACCAATCATAGTATTGACCTTTATATAGTTAACATTTAAAGCCTTATATATGCGTCTGACTTTGTGTCAAATACTCAAAGATACATTTTTTTGGTGTGCTGGTGGTGGTATTGATTGGCACGGTTATGAAATCCCGTTACCCATACATGCTGTTTACTGTCTCAAGACCTGGTGAGGCAAATATCAAGGTGTGTTTTGTTATGTCTCCAGACATGGTGAGGCAAATATCAAGGTGTGTTTCGTTACGTCTCCAGACATGGTGAGGTAAATATCAAGGTATATTTTGCTATGTCTCCAGACCTGGTGAGGTAAATATCAAAGTGTGTTTTGTTATGTCTCCAGACATAGTGAGGAAACAAATAAGGTGGTTTGTTTACTAGCCACCCGACAGTGTCAGACAAATAACAAGGTGTCTTGTTCACTAGCCTCCAGACAGTGTCAGACAAATAACAAGGTGTCTTGTTCACTAGCCTCCAGACAGTGTCAGGCAAATAACATAACGTCTTATTTACTAGCCTCCATACAGAGATTCCGACATTAATAAAACATTAAATTTCTAGACTCTGTGTATATCAAAATGACACTGTGTATTATTTGTAAAAGTTTGGTTATAATATTTATACTCACAAATATTGATTGATTTGAGTTTGGTTATAATATTTATACTCACAAATATTGATTGATTTGAGTTTGGTTATAATATAAATACTCACAAATATTGATTGATTTGAGTTTGTTTATTTATATGGTGATTTATCATTTGCTCTGTGACTGCCACTACTCAACAATGAGGGAAATTAAAATAAATGATGTAGTTTAAATGATTTAAAACACACAATTGATGTCTAAGTTGTTTATTGATTTTCTACTATATCAGGCCACTCTATTTAAATCCAAATAGATGTATTTTTGCGATAGTAAATAAGATTTTCAGAATTAGGCCGAAGTTTACCTAATGTAAGTAAAAAGCGATTTAAAGTTGCATCGATCGAACCTTTTAAAATCGAGGAGGTAAATACGCTGTTATTAGAAAAAGTGTCACAGCAGAGAAATATAAAGGGGAAAAAAACTGTCAATAATTCTGAAAACAAAACAAGAAGATGTTTGTCTGTGTCCAACAAAGCACATAACTGGTAATCAAATATCCCTAAGGAAACTAAAATCATTACTTGTATTCAACATTATGAGCATAATGCCCAGCCATAACTCCTCTGACTTGAAATATGGTTCTAACATGTCGTTTTTATTATTGCTGTTGGAGTAAACAAAGCTTAATATTCTTGCATCTTCACAGCTGTCTGAAGTCCATCGATGAAATCAAGAACATTATTGGCCAATCTGATTGGATGTATTCCTTAACATATCTGCATTCTTCAAAAGTCACTATATCTCGTCATTACTTTAAAACATTTACGGTATTACCAGCCAACCATTGTAAACATAAATGAGCTAGTTCAAAGGTCACATTTTCCTAATGAACAATTACCCCACATAGAGAATGTTACTCATACTATGGCCCTACAATAATATGCAACACAAATCTCAAAACTCGTACTACGTCCCTCCTAAATTATACAACATAAAACACAAAACTCTTATTACATCCCTAATTATGCAACATAAAACACAAAACTCGTACTACGTCCCTAAATTATACAACATAAAGCACATAACTCGTACTACATCCCCCTAAATTATATAACATAAGACACAAAACTCGTACTACATCCCTAAATTATACAACATAAAACACAACACTCGTACTACATCTCTAAATTATACAACATAAAACACAAAACTCGTACTACATCCCTAAATTATACAACATAAAACACAAAACTCGTACTACATCCCTAAATTATATAACATATAACAAAACTCGTACTACATCCCTATATTGTACAACATAAAACACAAAACAAATAATAGGTCCCTCTATCATACAACATAAAAAGACAAAATTAGTAGTACGTCTCGAAATTATACAACATAAAACACAAAACTAGTACTACATCACTTAAGTATACAACATAAAACACAAAACTCTTATCACATCCCTAAATTATGCAACGTTAAATACAAAACTCTTATTAAATCCCTAAATTATACAACATAAAGCACAAAACAAATAATAGTTACCTAAATTACACAACATAAAACTCAAAACTCTTATTAAATCCCTAAATTATACAACATAAAACACAAAACTCTTATCACATCCCTAAATTATACAACATAAAGCACAAAACAAATAATAGTTACCTAAATTACACAACATAAAACACAAAACTCTCATTAAATCCCTAAATTATACAACATAAAGCACAAATCCAGTATTACATCCCTAAATTACACACAATAAAACACAAAACTCGTACTACGTTGCTAAATTATACAAGATAAAACACAAAACTCGTATTACGTTGCTAAATTATACAAGATAAAAAGACTCCTACTACCGCCATTGCAATAGTATATGACAACATACTGAAATGTTAAGACTTACATGTGAATATTGTTGGGCCACCTCAAAATCGTATCAAATAGGATGATGACGTTTATGAGTGAAATAATTACCGAAAGGGTTTCCGATATACGTAGTATCGTTTTTTGATGAAAGTTATTATTTTACTGCTTTCTCCGTCTCTAATTTAGATGGCAACTTGTGATTCGTAATTGCAGTCTATCAAAGCTAATTATATGATATATGAAGGGACGATTTGAACGGCTTCATGGACATGCAAATTATGCTCCGATTTGTGCGGAAAATCACCGATGGCTAATCCAGAACACTGTGAAATGAAGCCTCATCTTTAGATTCTTGTCCGATAAATCAAATCATAAATTCTGTTTAATAAGGTAATTTGGGAAACCTTTGCAACAATTTAAAGGTTTTGTGTTTTGAACTTGGCATTTGAAGGAACAACAGGAAATATGCGAAGCTTAGTATGTGCATGATCCGCCATTACTCAGTGATACCACAGTGTTATGCTATTTTTGCAACACATACCGTGTTTGGAAGAAATTCATGGTGATATACTTATAAGCAAGATCAAAGTCTGGTCTTACTAATCAGTTACAATAATCTGCCATGCAGTAAGGTACAAAAAACATTTGGTCTTACAAAGAAAGTACAACAAACTACCATACAATACGGCAAAACAAACGTATGGCCATTCTAAGCAGGTACAACAGACTGCCATATCATACGGTAAAACAAACGTATGGTCTTTCTAAGCAGGTACAACAGACTGCCATATCATACGGTAAAACAAACGTCTGGTCTTACAAACAAAGTACAACAAACAGCCATAGTATGCGGTAAAACAAACGTATGGTCTTTCTAAACGGGTACAACAGACTGCCATGCAAAATGGTAAAGCAAGACCTTTGACTTGACACTAAAAATAGTAATACGATTAGTTGGTCTATTCCCTAATCCTAGTAATATCCTGACTGTATAATTAGTGCTTGAGTTACAGTGATAACTCTATCATATATATATATATATATATATATATATATATATATATATATATATATATATATATATATATATATATATATATATATATATATATATATATGCATTAAAGCAACATGGCATTTAAAGTGTTGGTATAATGCAAAGTGATATATTGATATGCCAATACTATTGGTATATCAAATTGTGATTCGTCCATGGCGCAATAATACGCATATATAAACCTTCTGAAGTTGTTCTAGATCAAAGATGCATTTCCACAGATTAATCATTGGTTATGTATGAAAGTAACGAAATAAAATATTAATAATCCTCGTTTTCTAAATTAATTTAATATGGTACACACATTTAGCACTATTCCTTCTGCTTGTTGTTATTCCAGCCCATTATTATGCATAAAGGACAAACCAAGCAAAAATGTATAGTGAGAGAGAAAAGGAATTTGGGCTGCATTAAAACATTGAATTAGAAATTACACCAAGAAAGAATATGGTTTGTTGTAACGATGCGTGTGTAATTACCTTAGGATTTATCAACAGTGTTTATTAATGATACAAAGTTTCAAACCATGTCGACATTATACAGTATATATTTCTGATATCTTTGTACTACAACGCCTTTATATTGTACGAGAAATGCGTGTATTTGAGTGCAAATGTAGTTCCAAGTTTTGAAGAAATGTTATTATCAACATTTCACTGTAATGGTTGCATTTCTCAACTTAAAAGCAATTTATTTTGCAAAACGTGATCCTAAGATATATAGGAATTACATTTAATTACAGCAACTTACCTTATAATGGTATGTCGAAATAATTTGGAAGCATCATAACCAATGTGAAGCAAATAATCCTCACACAAGAAATACATTTTTCTCCTTTAAACGAAGAAAAAACATTCTTTTTATAAATGTTACTCGGATATTGTGCTGGTTTCCAAAACAGCTTTATCTGGTTTTTCCATCCATTTGACATACAAATGTTTGACTACATTCCGCATGCAAAGGAAACAAAGTAATTTTCCATGTAGGTAGTAACTACGCAAGAAACAGAAAGTTTCCAAGAAGACACTATCAATGCAAGAGAAACAGAAAGTAAGTTTCCAAAAAGACTGTATCAATGCAAGGAAAATAGAAAGTAAGTTTCCAAGAAGACACTATCAATGTAAGGGAAACAGAAAGTAAATGTCCAGGAAGACACTATCAATGTAAGAGAAACAGAAAGTAAGTTTCCAAGAAGACACTATCAATGCAAGGAAAATAGAAAGTAAGTTTCCAAGAAGACACTATCAATGTAAGGGAAACAGACAGTAAGTTTCCAAGAAGACACTATCAATACAAGGGAAACAGAAAGTAAGTGTCCAAGAAGACAATAGCAATGCAAGGGAAACAGAAGGTATGTTTCTATGTAAGCAGTAGCAATGATCATAATCAGATTCATATAATTCAACTGCTGACCTTGACTTTAATAAAAACAATTGTTCTATTCTCAGAAATCGTGTTCGACCTGATGAACAGATCCGACCACAACACAGACTGTTCGTCATTTTCTTCCCCTCCAATAACCCCTTATTTGGTCATTTTTAAGCAACAGCCTACATTAATATCTGATACTGGGTTATACACAATACAAATATTACATTAGTGTCAAACACTAGCTAATTTACAAACACGAATATGTGTATTAGAATCTTATGCTAGGACTATGCCAATACAAATGTTACATTAATGTATTATACTAAGTCGTAGACACATAAATGATGCATTAATATCTTATACTAGGTCGCATACAAATTAATATCTTATACTAGGTCGCATACAAATTAATGTCTTATACTCGGTCACAGACTTATAGAATCGATGTTGGGTTGAGACCGAGACAAGGAAATTCCAGTCAAAAGGGTTGTATTATCATATAATGTAACCCCACTAAATAAAATAAGAAAATTATATTGTAAATAATAAAACGATTCTTGACCCATACCTCCGTTGTCGTGTATAGGCTATTATTATGGCTATAAGTTACATGTAGCATGAATGTCCGTGCTTAGTTTATTCACTGTTAATTAGAAAACCGTGTCACTATCATCTATAACTCTCCTTCTCTTAGGAGGTGGTGAAACTGTTAGTGACATACTTGTGTTGTAATAAATAGTGTAAAACTACCACCATGTATCAATGACTCTCCAAATACAGACCCTAGCTGCGAACCATTTGAAAAGGTTTCAAGTTTGCGAATTCTCGGAAAAGTAATATTTTCTGTCTTGGAAATATAGCCAATTTTGCTATTAGTAGTGGAAGTATCTGCAAGAGGAAAATTCGTATGTGGAATAAAGTATGGATGGATAACTGATTCCCTCTGGTTGATAAGTGCATTATTTGTCATCAAAGATTGCATGCACATGTTCGATTTAACAGGGACACAATGGAGATATTTAACAAACTTAGAATAAAACATAACACATGTATGGCTGTTTCTACATTTCCATAGTTATTAAGAGAGTTGGGAGGCTATGAAGTGTATAGGTCTATAGACTATGAGCAGGGATCAGTGTTTTCTGTCATAGTTCATTTCACACAGCATTGAGAATTGTATCCTGTCTGTAGCAGAGTCAATTTTCAGGTTAGCGTCATTAAATGTAGCTAACAGTATATAATTTGTTTCACACGAAGCATTGAAAACTAGTTAGGTTGTTGTAGCTATATTTAAGACGCTAACCAGAGCATGTACTGAGCTAGGCCTACATATAGGATAAAACTGACCAACATATAGGATAAAATTGACCAATATATATGATAAAACTGACCATGTCCTGTGGAACGAACTAGCATAATACCGAAATGCTCGACATCGTATATACGTGTGTGTCTTTGTCTTTCGAAAGACAAAGGTTTCAAAGGAAACAAAGGTTTCCTAGTAACTCTTCCCCAATTATGATTTTTTTTTTATTTGCATAAATGTTAGTTACGATGGTATGTATATATCATATTATTAAAGCAGAAACAGCGCATAGAGCCTCATGCATAACCTTGTAATCACCGAATGGATCCCTGGCAGAGTCAGGGAAATAACTCTTGCTGGCTAATAACAAATGTACAATTCAACAAGGCCTTTTTCATAACTTTCCTTGAAATTTGCAGAGAAAACAAAAAATGAACTTTTAAATAATAATAATAATACTAATACTAATACTACTACTACTACTAATAATAATAAATTGTATACACGACAATGTTGCAGATATATTTATTTTAAAGAAAAGCAGCAAGCACAAAAGTAAATAAAAAAGAAACAAAACAAATGCAGCAAAGAATATGGCAAACAGGTCAATTAAATGCTGCCATAGTGACAGCAGTCTATTGATAGTTTAAATGTTAGAGCCATCTTGTCTTCCTTTCATTTTCTAATTTACTTGCGTTTTTTTACGTATCACACACATACATACATACATACATGCATGCATGCATGCATGCATGCATGCATGCATACATACATACATACATACATACATACATACATACATACATACATACATGCCCAATTTATCTTAATTATCTATTACTATGGTCTTAGTAATTACTATTGCTTTCAGCCCCTATTATTGCCGTCATTGCCTACTATTGTCTTAGTACTTACTATTGCCTTCAGCCCCTACTATTGCCGTCATTGCCTACTATGGTCTTAGTACTTACTATTGCCTTCAACCCCTACTGTTGTCTTCGTTGCCTACTATGGTCTTAGTACTTACTATTGCCTTCAGCCCCTACTATTGCGGTCATTGCCTACTATGGTCTTAGTACTTACTATTGCCTTCAACCCCTATTATTGCCGTCATTACCTACTATGTCTTAGTACTTGCTATTGCCTTCAACCCCTACTATTGTCGTCGTTGCCTACTATGGTCTTAGTACTTACTATTGCCTTCAACCCCTACTATTGCCGTCATTGCCTACTATGGTCTTAGTACTTACTATTGCCTTCAGCCCCTACTATTGCCGTCATTGCCTACTATGGTCTTAGTTCTTACTATTGCCTTCAACCCCTACTATTGCCGTCATTGCCTACTATGGTCTTAGTACTTACTATTGCCGTCATTGCCTACTATGGTGTTAGTACTTACTATTGCCTTCAGCCCCTACTATTGCCGTCATTGCCACTATGGCCTTAGTACTTACTATTGCCTTCAGTCCCTACTATTGCCGTCATTGCCTACTATGGTCTTAGTACTTACTATTGCCTTCAACCCCTACTATTGCCGTCATTGCCTACTACGGCCTTTGTACTTACTATTGCCTTCAGCCCCTACTATTGCCGTCGTTGCCTACTACGGCCTTTGTACTTACTATTGCCTTCAACCCCTGTTATATCTTATTCAACTACTGTTTCCATAATCACCTACTACTATCCTGTTACCTTAATCACACGATGTTACCTTATGCAGATACTTTTACCTTAGTCATATAATATTACCTAATTCATCTACTTTTACCTTAATTACCTACTATAACCTTCATTACATACAGTTTTCTGTATCAATATACCTGCTACTTCAAGGTTCATCTTAGTTATATATGAGCTATTTTGTAAAGTGTTAAAAGCGGTCCAAAAACTTACCTAGAAAACACAATAATAATTTTCTTCGTAGGCTTGTAAATGGATCTTAACAAAGTCATAGAAATGTCATCTGTACATCACGGATCCATCTTTTTCATTCAAATCGCTCAATTACACACACACACACACACACACACACACACACACACATACACACACACACACACACACACACACACACACACACACACACACACACAGTGCCTAACGTGTTGGGGGAATAGCGTTGCAGAACATAACGCGTGGTCCAACCCCAAATGCATTTTTGATATGGCAATACAAATATGAACGATTATCTGTTGCCTAAAATGGCGTGCATCCAAAGTTACATATTTTGTTCTTCTAACATATGAAAACGACCAGCAGGATATTCAATATAGTTCGGTCTATAAACATACCTGCATCCGGTGCTGTCACAAATAACTGACTGGCCTTTTACAATAAGAGATATCTGGCAGTCAGTATTTTTTTTATTGTTTCCTTTCTTTCACATTGGATACGGCACTTATTTGCAATCGAGAGTGCCTGTTCACCGAGGTCTGTATTTATGGCACCAGTCTTTACCCTATTTTCAAAACAGGTTCGAGAGCTGAATACGACTTTGTCAAAGAGCAGAGACGTAAAATTATCGATGTTCAGTCGCTGAAATCATATTTGATAGCTATAATACAAGAAAATAATTGACCCCGTGTTTGCTGCCCGAACTCTAAATCAAATAAAAGCGGGAACTGCTGAAATGATTTATGTCTTAGGCTGCACGAGATGCTCACGCGAGGCGGAAAAACGTTAAGTGACAATGCATTTGGGGAATTTTATTATAGAGAACGTTCGGCGTTAATGAGACCCAAAGGACCTGATTTTACGCTTTCTTTGTCAAAATTGCTCTCTCAGAGCTTTACATTTATGCGCTGAATATGTGTTTTGCCAGAAGTAGAAAATATAAAGTCAAGCTTGTAAGGAAAACAAATTGCTTTTGAGAGCCCGGTTTTATGAAATGCTGAACATTCAATATCTACCAGTATTTGCTTTCACGTAAGAAGTGTTATCTCGCCCTTTTTCTCCACAATCGACGACGTCCTCGATGCCTGTAGTGTAACGTTATTCATCTTGAAAACACTAATAAATCATGTCGTGACGTCATTTCTTTTATCTAGGTCATGCCAAACGTTCTCAGTTGTCTGAAGGTGGCAAAATATGCTGGTAGTCAAAAGAAAGTTTTGAGTGAATCTGCATATAATGTTTTTATAATAAACGTACACGTATTAGCAGTGTCTCGGTAAATCTTGATAAATCGTTGAATTTAGAACGAATCAGTAACACATGGCTTACATTGAAATAATATGTACACGGTAAAGGCTGCTCTTTCTTGACAACTGTATACGTCTTATGAATTGACCACACAAATGCATCAATCGTGGCGATTCTCGCAGCCCAGATTATGAACAGGAATGCATAAAATGACCTGGCCATATATTTAAAATGGCTCGGTGAAGATGCATGAAATGATGACAATCCATTCAGGAAGTATATTCACTGAAGACGCATACGACAATTTGAGTTCTTTTCTTTTAAGTGTCTATTTGTCATGTTTATTTATCTTGTTATTCATTTCCCTCCAATATCTTGTATTTGCTATTACGGGAGTGGGGACATTTTACAAAGGAACCTAATTAGTCCGGATACATTAATAATAAAGTGGTCGTCCTAATAATAGCATTACAGCATGAAATAGTATGTTTTTCTACCCGTGTATGACAGGTTTTCTGAGAGTTTTGTCTTTCCATCCAAAGCGTTTCGCTGTGTCCACCCATCACACTTGATAGTGCTAAAATTGGCCTTGGCTTCTAATACAATTAAGCTTCACATGAACCTTGCCATTTCTTTTCCTTATTCATTCATCGTGTTCTCTCACATATAAAGTATGAAAGCTGCAAAGATGACATATCTCCTATTTCTCAAAGATACAAAGGTAATATTACCCAGCTATGCGTCCATCTGAAAATGTAATATGACTGGAATGATCTAGCTACACATACATCAGGAAATACAATCTGATTGGAATGGCGTAGCACTGCTTACACCTGTATGATTGGAATGACGTAGCACTGCTTACACCTGTATGATTGGAATGACGTAGCACTGCTTACACCTGCATGATTGGAATGACGTAGCACTGCTTACACCTGTATGATTGGAATGACGTAGCACTGCTTACACCTGTATGATTGGAATGACGTACCACTGCTTACACCTGTATGATTGGAATGACGTAGCACTGCTTACACCTGTATGATTGGAATGACGTAGCACTGCTTACATCTGCATTATTGGAATGACGTAGCACTGCTTACACCTGTATGATTGGAATGACGTAGCACTGCTTACACCTGTATGATTGGAATGACGTACCACTGCTTACACCTGTATGATTGGAATGACGTAGCACTGCTTACACCTGTATGATTGGAATGACGTACCACTGCTTACACCTGTATGATTGGAATGACGTAGCAATGCTTACACCTGTATGATTGGAATGACCTAGCAACACGTACATTTGGAACAATAGTCATTAGTACTGTCATAAGTACCGTATATCGTGAAAGATATTAATGCATCATTCAGGTGATATTCTGACTTGCAATGAATGAAGAGCACACACACAGACACACAGACACACACACGCGCGCGTAATATTACGTTATTAGATACCAGTGTCCCAATAATAACAGGATTTCACCTGCTGAGTACCTAGTACTATACAGTGATTTATTGTGGTTCATTATGATTCTCCTATTGGAATAGTAAAGCTATAATCTTATCCGAGGAAATATTGGTAAAATAGAAAATATGTGCTCATTTTTATCAATCTTTTTGAGGAAGAGTAAAGATGATCACTCTGTCTATATGACGTCACTCATTTAAACGAACCTTATTACCACGTTTCCTTCTAGTATTGATTAATGGTACTGAAGTAAGATTGGACGGTAAACTAAGTCATTCGAAGCACTAACCAGTGACAGAACACAACCGTACGAATATATCACAGATGAGATACGATGGATAAATATAATGATGTCGAAAATACTCGTGCAATTGGAACTCCTTAAGTCCGATACAACATAGTGCCACGTTCCTGCAAAATAGATGCGTACATATCCAACTTTGACTTGATATTCCAGGTAGAAATCTTCGTGAATTTCTTGTGTAGTTCGTTAAAGACACAACACTGTCGAAATATTATCTTAGGAATTTGTTTTCGCAGTTAATATAATACTAATAGGGTCAGACTTCCTGGAGGCAATAGTTGCTGGAATTGAACTGAATTTAGCACTTTTTGTATATATCAACACGTCTGGGATTCTGTTGCGAAGGACAGGTCTAGGTATAGGCGTGTGCTGGAATTTAAACTGGGGCTTGAAATATCGAGACGTAAATGACACTGAGACAGGGAGGATATTTTTTTTAAAAAACCTACAGAGTCCACCAAATACATGTAAAACTGAGCTAAACTTTCAATTTGTATTTAAAATCTGGAATGTGCATTAAGTTTTTGTTTTCTTTACATGGTGCTTAAATGCGTGCAAATAAACATAATATTAAGGTCAGTCACTGTAACATATTTAAAGATGTAACAAGTTTGTATTTCTTAACCCAAAGTACAAAGAAAGATGCAAATAAAAATGTTTTGGCATTAAATACATATTGATTGGATTACATCCTGACAATAAAAGTAAAATTTTACCCCATGTATTTCGTAATGCTGCTATCGGACTGACGCCTAGACATCAGTCCAATTGATTTTTTTTCTTTATTCTTGACCTTTTTATGTTTCTTTTCTGTCAGCTGTATCTTTCTTTGCGTCGGAAGTAACAGCAATAACTTCTGACTTAATAGATTTAAATGTCGGCCGCATTTGTTTTTAATCCTGAAAAGCTTTTGTTCCGACAAATCAAGACAAAATCTAAAGAAGCGTCTGAATTTGGAATCCCTAGAGGAATCTGAAATGAGTCCCCCTGGGTCTGTTTGTCTCGATCAATTACTTCAAGAAACGAAAATGAACTCCAGCGCAAAGTCTTAGAGAGGGTCCATCACTGATTCTGGAAACAGTAATTGCTTACATTAGAATTGCGACAATTCTTGCAGAATTCTTCCTCTGGTTATTGCCATTAAGCGTTATTTGAGATAAGGGCATGACTTTGGACCTTAATAAAATTCCTTTTTAAATTATAATAGCATTTACTTGACAATCAATGATATTCATTCAATGATGTTCTTGTAACTGTCTGTCGTAAGCCTTCATATTCTGAGGCAACGTATGCATCGGTAAAACCTGTTTATAACATCATTTTAACACGTTATCTCTCTCGCAAAATTCTGCAGTTGTTGATTTCATTCTATGGAAAAGAAGGATAATATATTTGTTGCTTTCAACATATTGAAGTGATTTTATAGAACATTCTGACTGTCGAGCAAGATATGTTTTGATTCATGTCAGATAATAAAACTACATAGTAATAGAAACAATATATGTAAGATTGAGCAATAAAATATAAATAATCTTAATAAAGTATCTGTAATTATGATTGTTTGTCCTGCTAACGAATACAATATCCTGTCATGTAGATCATGGGACTTAAAATGTAAACATAACATATTGACTTGTATGCCATCATATGCCGGAAATCCAGCTTCATTGATAAATTCATATGGAAGCTTTATCTTAGCGCTTCATTCTTTCAAGTAAATATTTCATTTTGATACTTTGCGAAAGGATATCAAATAGTTTGACAACTGTGAGATTTGTTTGCGTG
The DNA here is from genome assembly GCA_029339505.1 of Unio delphinus. Lineage (NCBI taxonomy): Eukaryota > Metazoa > Mollusca > Bivalvia > Unionida > Unionidae > Unio > Unio delphinus. The sequence goes on from JAQISU010001235.1 coordinate 9,965,311, forward strand.
TGCACAGTAATGCGATAATGGACGTTTGTGTGTGTAAATGTACGCAGGAGCGTGTATGTGTGTGTCTAAATGTATGTGATAACGTATGTTTGATCGTATAATAGCATTTAACGTTTATTATTTATACAATCAAGATTCAAAACGTATTTTAAACAACTTATGATAACAAACATCAATGCATTCTTCTCATTTTATTATTTTATTATCTTGCATATATATATATATATATATATATATATATATATATATATATATATATATATATATATTATGAACTTTGTTAAGAGGACAACTGAAGTGTGTGAACTACACTCTAAACTTCATACATACATTATCGTGATGGTGATCACATCCAATTTTTATTCAGTAAAACTTAATGGAGCAAAGCTAAATCCCTAATTGTTAACTAATTACTGCGATACAGTTTCAGAGTTGAAAGTTTTAAACGAGCCTTTCATATGTTTAGACTTGTATGTAGTTCCAGCTTTGAAGGTTCCCATGAAGTCTTCTATATTTTAGGCTGGGATGAAGTTTCAGATTTGAAAGTTTTCAACAAGCACTCCATATTGATTAAAATGTTAACAGACTACAACGTTTTCAACTGGTCTATCATATATTTTGGTATATATTTTCGGACTTTAATATTTTCAACAAGTATCCTATTGGTTTTTATTTAATTTATTTATAGTTTTAACAGCATCTAATATTTCACATGTTGGTTTATCTTTAACAATTCAAATATCATCTTTCTGTCGAAGACGATATTTAATTCCATCTTGATACTCCTGAATTGGATAAATACTAAAATATTAAACAAGTATACACATGTAATAGTTTGTATCTATCTTTATTATATCGATCATCAGTTGTAGTACCCAATACACAAATCCTCAAGTCGATTTCCGTGATTTATTCCGTATTAAATGTTTGCAAAGTGTTTTTTGTTTCGGTTTTAGGGTGCGTTTCTAGAAAATGCCTGAGTATACAAGGAGTAAATAAACAAAGAAGAACTTGACATGGATTAATCACAATTAAAATTGAAATGAAGTAAGTTTAGAATAAAACCAATACACACTTTCATGAAACACCGAATGTGACGCCAAGTCAACTTTCGATGAAAGGCAGCAACATATACGTGCTGGCACTTCGCAGTTGAGTAGACCAGAATGAAAACGATTTTTAGTCAAATTACCTGTAAACAATGAAGAAACCAGAATGAAAACGATGTTTTGTCACATTAACTGTAAACAATGAAGGAAACAGAATGAAATCGATTTTTTTGTCACATTAACTGTACACAATGAAGGAAACGTAATGTAATCGATTTTTAGTCACATTAACTTTAAACAATGAAGGAAACAGAGTGAAATCGATTTTTAGTTACATTAAATGTAAACAGTGAAGGAAGCAGCTGTATTCATTCCCATAATACATAAACCCCATACTTGATCTAAATACCTTTTAGAATTTGCCGTTGCTAAGATATAATCAATAATTGTATCCTGTGAAATAGATAAACGAACGATAAATACCATGTACTCAAAATTTTTCTATGCAAATATCTCTTTGAATTTCTTCCAACATTACATCAGATTTTAGAGAATACATTTTTAATTTGATAATTACAACATCATTTGCATAACCTATAATTCTAATTGCCTCTGCAGTATGAATACGTTTTCTAATGAGGTGGAAGAGATCCAAATTTAATTGTTTTATGATATTCATCAATTATAGTGTTACCTTCTAGCAACCAAATACATGAATTTATTTCCAACATGGAAATTATTACTTTCTTTAATATTTGATAATCTCTTTATGCTTTCCAAAAGGAAATGCATATTTTAAGTTTTTGTATCGTGAAATGTTCATTGAAATGTTAAATGTCGTGCAGAACAAATTTGCTTCAACACTTGAATTGGATTAATTGTATATTCACCAGGCAGATATATTACATACTCAATCTCAAGTATCGTTTTCTGGAAACAGATTGGTACATAATAAGCCATCTGTTTTTCACGAATATCATCACCATAAAATACTGGAGTATAAGTATCAAAAATGTTAATTTACTTCTATTATGATAATGTAAGTTTGTTGTAGTAATTACCACGTTTAACACGCTTGATATTTGAACTTTGTTAAAGCAATTAAATTGCTGGGCAAAGACCAGGCACTGCGTTGCATTTGTTGTTCCTTTATTTGTATGATTTCTGAATCTGAAGTATCCGACGGTGAGGGGCACCGAAGTAAAATTATTGTATTATCAATACATAGCATCCATTATTTAGATTTAAAAACAAAATGGTGATATTTCCTTTTCTTCCACAAAAAAAAACGTCGAATCTCTGAGTTTTGGTTTCATTTTTTTTTCGTTCTTTGTCCACACTCTCGCGTATCTCGTTGCTACTTAATTCGTTTAGTTTCGTAGTCTCTAATATTAGATTGATCTCGCTGTTTCTACCTGCTCCTTACTTCTCTGCTATTTCCTGCTTCAAGTTCCTCTCTCTGTTTGTCTCTTGCACATTTTTACATCTGTATCTCCAATACACGTTGCATTTTGCTCGATTTTACCATTTACTTTTGTACTTTAATTCAATCACTTATTCTTATCAAACAAAAGTTCTGAAAAGTCTGCATTATAAAAACATTAAAGCCATTTGCAAGGCATCTGCTTTGTCCATATGATGTAAAACCACTTCGGAAAAGCAGTTAAGATGGATTCATTTTTTGATAATGCTTTATAAATAATAAAAGAACATCATGTTAAACGTGTACACGGTAAAATTATTGTCCAGAAAAAAAATAGAATAATTGACAGTAATATTGGTATGATTTTATATTCCTTTGTTGTTTAAAATAAATATAGCAGTTTAAGTGCTGCCAAGATTTTGTTCAAAGTTTGTACTTATTTAGATATTTTTCGAATCAATATTGTTGAACGTAATTCTTTTTCTTCATTATGTAATGTATTTTTTACTTGTATTGTTCACATTGTAGTAAGCTTTTAGCCCTTACCCTGTGTACCACTTTGATTTTCAATGGTCATCATTTTTGATGTACATGTACCATTTTGATTTTCACTGGTCATCATTTCTGATGTACATGTACCATTTTGATTTTCACTGGTCATCATTTCTGATGTACATGTACCATTTTGATTTTCACTGGTCATCATTTCTGATGTACATGTACCATTTTGATTTTCACTGGTCATCATTTCTGATGTACATGTACCATTTTGATTTTCACTGGTCATCATTTCTGATGTACATGTACCATTTTGATTTTCACTGGTCATCATTTCTGATGTACTTTTTTTCTCTTTGGTTTATTGATCATCACAAATCTGAATGATGTTTTAACTCCGACATGCTTTACGTTGTTGTTTTACACATCACATTCTAAAAACTTGTTATCGTTCAAAACATCAAGATTGTTATCTACTCAGAATCGTTCAGCTGTCTGCAATGTATGTGCTTTTTATAAAATGACACAGTTTGTTTAAAAAATAAATAAATATGTGAATCCGAATATTCGAGGCTTTTTATAGATACTTATTTTCCTTTCTTTAGCTTTCAAGACTTTTTCATCCTTGGATATGTATTAATGTATGTCCTTTTCGTATAACGTTCACGTTATATCCTCTACTTAACAAATGGCTCAAGAAAATGACTTGTTGATTCGAAATATGTTTCTTGGTAAAATTCTAGAGGTGGCCCTGTCACAAATTGTTGCGAAATTTTGACTCTTTCAAGATTTTTAGTTTAGATATTTCAGATGTATTCAGATATAAGGAAAGATAAATACGTTTGATATGTTTTCGCTGTTGCTAATTTCAATCGTAATGACACATATTGAGTTATGATGGATATTATGATTCTATCTCATTTTTCACTCTGTATACTTTGCACAAAGAGCGTGGTACATAGCAACTTCCTTGGTCGCTTTTACGTCTTCCTTCCAGGCGTATTTTGAGAAAATATCGCTTACTTTCTGTGAAAGACCATTTGTATTGATTGTATTATTTTTTCTTATGATTGTATGTCAGCAATGACCATGCTATTTGTTGTCCACTTAGTCACACCTTCTTTTCAAAATTATTTCCTTCGACTGCCAGTGTAATATCAGGATTTAAAAATCACTTTAACTCTGTGCGTCATCTTTTATTTGTATTCAGTGGTTTTATTTTCCTTTCGAGCCAATTATATTTGGACATTTGTGGAAGCAAAAGCCTTGTTGATCGTTGCACTTACATTATACATAATGTTCTTTGTCAGGAATTAAAATCAATTTTAAAACATCAATACAATATATTCGGCTTGATCCACTGTATTTAGCTCTCTTTTTTTTTAGAAACCAGCAGGATCGGCATCTACATTCACTTTGATCAGCTTCTTTAATTCAATATTTATTAACTTTGCTAAATAGATTATATCTCTGTATCTCTTCTTGTTTTTGTCTAAATATTATTCACTGACTAATTGAATTTATAATGGACAAAAATAATGTAAGCCGAGTGCAATTTAAATAGTTACGCACACCCAGTCGGTTGAATTATCTTGCAGATCTGCATAGTTTTGTGAACGATGTATAGTATGTATGTGTAGTATATCACTTTTGAATAACTGAAATCCACTCTTAGAAACGTTATATTATCTTCAGTGTTGCTGCTAAATACAGCCGGCATTGATGCCACTTTTAAACTGCCCAAACCTACAAACAAATAAGCATGATCTCTCGATACCGAGATTATTTCGTAAATGTTAAACTCGTGAAATTTAACATCGTTTTGTTCATGTCCAACGAAATATTTATATCACCTCTGTGAAAACTGCTGAATTCAATAGAATGTAGCTTTATGATATTATTTGCGATACCGCACACGAAAATACAGAAGAAAAACCAATCTTTTCAAAGCTCTCACCCAACAAATCCCCCAATATAACACAAAACAGAAAGAAAGATAGTGACTTTTTGGTGTAAGCTAATTGTCTTCAAAAGTTGCACTGGTCTAGATGGTATTAATTTGTGAAATGGTATAAAAAAGAGTTAGGGGATTTTAGTGCTTCATTCATGCAACCCCCTCCCCTCCCATGCTCTCCACTCTACACGGATGTCCATTTAGATCGGGAGGAGGAACCTTTGATTCAGGTTTTTTTAAGAAACCAGCAGGATTGACATCTACATTCACTTTGATCAGATTCTTTCATTTAATATTTATTGACTTTACTAAATAGATTCTATCTCACTATCTCTTGCTTTTGTCTAAATATTATTCACTGCTCTCTATCTCTTGCTTTTGTCTAAATATTATTCACTGACTAATGTAACCCGACTACAATTTAAGTAATTACGCACACCCAGTCGTTTGAACTATCTTGCAGATCTGCATATTTTGTGAAAGATTGTAGTATATCACTTTTGGATGACTGAAATCCACCATTTGAAACGTTATATTATCTTCAGTGTTGCTGCTAAATACAGCCGGCATTGATCCCACCTTTAAACTGTCCAAACCTACAAACAAATAAGCATGATCTCGCGATACCAAGATTGTTTCGTACATGTTAAACTCGTGAAACTTAGCATTGTTTCGTTCATGTTCAACGCATGAAATATTTATGTCAAATCTGTGAACACAGTTTAATTCAATAAATGTAGCTTTATGACACTGTTTGCTATACTGCACACGAAAATACAGAAGAATAGACCAATCTTTTCAAAGCTCTCACCCAACAAAAACAACAAACAAATATAACAACAAAAAAGATAGAAAGAAAATTACTTTTTGGTGTAAGCTAATTGTCTTCAAACGTCGCACTGTTTTTGATGGTATTAATTTGTGAAATAGTATTTAAAAAAGTTAGGGGATTTTAGTGCTTCGCTCAAACAACCCATTCCCCTCTCCTGCTCTCCACTCTACGCGGATGCCCATTTAGATCTGGAGGAGGGACCTTTGATTCAACAGCATGTACGATCGCTCAGAGTGGTAGGTATTATAGAGAGCAAAGTCAGTGGGGTAGGTACTATAGAGAGTAAAGTCAGAGGGGTAGGTACTATAGAGAGTAAAGTCAGAGAGATAGGTACTATAGAGAGTAAAATCAGAGAGATAGGTACTATAGAGAGTAAAGTCAGAGAGATAGGTACTATAGAGAGTAAAGTCAGAGTGGTAGGTACTATAGAGAGTAAAGTCAGAGTGATAGGTACTATAGAGAGTAAAGTCAGAGAGATAGGTACTATAGAGAGTAAAATCAGAGGGATAGGTACTATAGAGAGTAAAGTCAGAGAGATAGGTACTATAGAGAGTAAAGTCAGAGAGATAGGTACTATAGAGAGTAAAGTCAGTGTGGTAGGTACTATAGAGAGTAAAGTCAGAGGGGTAGATACTATAGAGAGTAAAGTCAGAGAGATAGGTACTATAGAGAGTGAAGTCAGAGTGGTAGATACTATAGAGAGTAAAGTCAGAGAGATAGGTACTATAGAGAGTAAAGTCAGAGGGGTAGATACTATAGAGAGTAAAGTCAGAGAGATAGGTACTATAGAGAGTGAAGTCAGAGGGGTAGGTACTATAGAAAGTAAAGTCAGTGTGGTATGTACTATAGAGAGTAAAATCAGAGGGGTAGATACTATAGAGAGTAAAGTCAGAGAGATAGGTACTATAGAGAGTGAAGTCAGAGTGGTAGGTACTATAGAGAGTAAAGTCAGAGGGGTAGGTACTATAGAGAGTAAAGTCAGAGAGATAGGTACTATAGAGAGTGAAGTCAGAGAGATAGGTACTATAGAGAGTAAAATCAGAGTGGTAGATACTATAGAGAGTAAAGTCAGAGAGATAGGTACTACAGAGAGTAAAGTCAGAGAGATAGGTACTATAGAGAGTGAAGTCAGAGTGGTAGGTACTATAGAGAGTAAAGTCAGAGGGGTAGGTACTATAGAGAGTAAAGTCAGAGAGATATGTACTATAGAGAGTAAAGTCAGAGTGGTAGGTACTATAGAGAGTAAAATCAGAGGGGTAGGTACTATAGAGAGTAAAGTCAGATGGGAAGGTACTATAGAGAGTAAAGTCAGAAAGATAGGTACTACAGAGAGTAATGTAAGAGAGATAGGTACTCTAGAGAGTAAAGTCAGAGTGGTAGATACTATAGAGAGTAAGGTCAGAGTGGTCATTGATGTGACTCATTGGTTTCAACTGTTTGTGTTAACCGGATAAAACATTGTTTATTTCTAACATAGTTAAGAAAGATTTATTTCAACCTTCATTTTAAGTATGAGATAATATTTAAACACAAATTTGATACGTGGTCCAAATTAGCTTTGAGTTTGTGCAGTACATGGAACATGTGACTTGAATTGAAATTCCCGTTAAAAGGTCAAGGTTTTTTGAACCCAATCCTGCATGCAGGGAGTTTGAACCAAAACAGTTGTGTTCATACATTATAACTATAACAGACATCATCTTCTGCACTACTAGTACACATAAATATATAGGTTTTACGGCATCGACTAAATTAGTGTAATGCAAACACTTCGCAATTGCATTGATTTTCCATTGTCCTATAGCTTTAGTTGATGCATTCATAATTTTACAGATCGTCTATTAAACCAGTTCTATGACTGACTGGTTCACGGTACATATGGAATTCCGTTGTTTGCGCATGATGCTGAAAATGAGAGTCAAGCGAGTTATTGTAAAACATTAATCATTTAATATACATTATTTCTTAGCATTATTGTTAACCTATAGAGCATTGCAAAACAGTAACAAGTTGAGTATTTCGTGTTCAAAATAATACAGTCAACGTAAATCTGTTTTCCTTTTGTATTTACAAATGTCTGCAAATATTTTCTCAATGTAAAATTATTTTTTCCTATCTACAAATTGGTGAATTGGTAATATAAATATAGACACATTCATGTTGTGGTCTTTCCGCCTAATTTAAACTTTTGTGCAGTTACGAAAATAGAAATATAACATTTCGAATACATCTCAGAGAGAATATGAATAATTTGTGCGAATGAATATACAGGTGCAGTGAAATAATTATTAATTGCATAGTATCTATGTAACAACGAACGCATTATCAATTATATAGTATGAATGTAACAATACAAGCATTATTAATTACATGGTATGAATGTAACAACGCACGCATTATAATTACATAGTATGAATGTAACAATACAAGCATTATTAATTATATAGTATGAATATAACAACGCACGCATTATAATTACATAGTATGAATGTAACAATACAAGCATTATCAATTGCTGAAGAGTAAATGTGACAATAAAAGCATTATTAATTATATAGTATGAATATAACAACGCAGGAATTATAATTACATAGTATGCCAGTAATGGTGAAAGAATTATCAATTGTATAGTGAGAATATAACAATGAAAGCGTTATCAATTGCAAAAGTGTGAATGTAACGATGAAAAGCATTAATAATTACATAGTATGACTGTAACAATGAAAGCATTATCAGTTGCTTAGTATAAATGCAAAAGTGAAACCATTATTAATTGTATATTATGAATGTAACAGTGAACACATTAAATAGTATGAATGTAACAATAACACATTTATAAATTGCATAGTATGAATGCAATAATGAAAGCATTTGAATTATAAAATATGTAACGACGGAAGCATTATTAATTATATACTATGAGAGTAGCACGAAAAGGAAATTTATAAAAACTAAGAAATACTTTACTTGTGCAAACGACGTACAGGGATTCTCAAACAGAGAGATAACACACAGAGAGATAACACACAGAGAGATAACACACAGAGAGATAACTAGCTAGCTACATACTTGGAAGAGACACATATTCATAACTTATCAGCATGTTTATTCTGTTAGAAATCTTATTATGTATCACTTTATATATATTTATAGTACTATGTATCACTTTATATATATATATATATATATATATATATATATATATATATATATATATATATATATAAATACTATTATGTATCACTTTATATATATTTATACTATTATGTATCACTTTATATATATTTATACTATTATGTATCACTTTATATATATTTATACTATTATGTATCACTTTATATATATTTATAGTATCATGTATCACTTTATATATATTTATATTATTATGTATCACTTTATATATATTTATATTATTATGTATCACTTTATAAATATTTATACTATTATGTATCACTTTATATATATATTTATATTATTATGTATCACTTTATATATATATATATATTTATATTATTATGTATCACTTTATATATATTTATATTATTATGTATCACTTTATATATATTTATATTATTATGTATCACTTTATAAATATTTATACTATTATGTATCACTTTATATATATATTTATATTATTATGTATCACTTTATATATATATATATATATATATATATTTATATTATTATGTATCACTTTATATATATTTATATTATTATGTATCACTTTATATATATTTATATTATTATGTATCACTTTATATATATATATATATATATATATATATATATATATATATATATATATATATATATATATATATATATATATATATATATATATATATATATATATATATTATTATTTATCACTTTATATATACTTATATATTATACAATGTTTATGTACCTATCAGGAATGAGGACGAAGATCGTTTTGAGTCCTTTGCTCTTAGATTAAAGATGAATTGCCTACAGAGAAAGAGGCAGATCTGAATTTATAAATTGGTAAATTTCTAGCCTGGCATCAGACATAGCGTGCACTAAATATAGATATGTAAACTGCAAATTTTCTTATTTACCCAATTAGAACATAGACACAACCTGGCAACAACTGTTTGACGACAAATTATTAGACATATGTTGAAAATAGGTTGTAGCTATATTTAACAGAAGAAAAAAGTTAATATTCACATTCACTTAGATATACAAATTCAACGTTAAATTTTAGGTTTGAAGACCACTTATCATCTCAACTCTATCCGCGTATGTTCAAGTCTTGGACCGCTTATAATGCCCCGAGAAATTGCATTTCAATCCAAAACAACAACAACTTTGGTGCAACAACTGAGGAACCCATGGATGGTGCATGCCTATAGAGATATCGTATGCACCCAGTAAGAGTTCCGCCATGCTTTGGCATATGGTAATTAGTATAGATTCCGTCATTAATTTTGTATTTGTCTGTCTATCAATGTGTTACCCTGTTAACTTTCCATTCTCGATTGGGTCACATTCTGACTCAAATATTCAATTTTATATAGATGTAACTGTGACCCTCATTTTAATAATCCATAGTGCTGAAGCGACCTAAACATAATTTTAAATTCTCATACGGTGCAATATTCACGTAAACATCATGTTAAAAACCATATGGAACTAAATCTTACTAAAGATAATTTAAATTCCAATAGACGTCTTAACCGTCTCAGACGTAATGTTAAATTTCCATTGAATTCATACCGACCTTAATATAATGTTAGTTACATATAGTTACCCAATATAAATATGTCACACAGACACCATATCAATCTGTCACATAGACCCCATATAAATCTGTCACATAGACCCCATATCAATCTGTGACATAGACCCCATATATATATCTGTCACATAGACCCCATATCTATCTGTCACATAGACCCCATATCAATCTGTCACATAGAACCCATATCAATCTGTCACATAGACCCCATATCTATCTGTCACATAGACACGATATTAATCTGTCATATAGACACGATATCAATCTGTCACATAGACCCCATATCAGTCTATCCATGTTCTATTACTGCAGATCCTCATTCAAGTTCAAAACACATACATGCTAATACCGACACCCACGTAATGTTAATTTTCCTTAGACCCATGTCGTCACAAACCTAATGATAAATGTTAAAAGATGTAATACTATCCACAATTAATGATAAATTTCCATGAACTCCATAGCAACCCAAACTGAACGCTAGATTCATATATACCACATACCGAACTAACGGTCATGACACTTTCAACAGCTCCCAAACCGATACAAACGCAATGTTAATTTACATAATTCCCTTACCGATACAAACGCAATGTTAATTTACATAGCTCCTAATACTTCCAATGCTTAATGGGAACAACGTAATGAAAGTTTCAAAAGTGAAGCGAAGTGTATGTACATCTGAATTTGAATTATCTCCTTCGGCTATAAATATTGTAGTTTTCATGACACGGTGTGAGTCGTGCAACGACAGAGTTGACGGCTAGATCTATGATACTACTTACATTGTTTAAAATATTCAATATTGCTTATTTCGTGAACACAGTTTCGCGCTGATCGATAAAAGAGTAGGGCAGAAATACTGTAGAAACATCACGGATTGACTGAATCAACCAGACTTTGTAGGGTTATATCTTAAACAAAAGAATCGAATGAATGAATATGTCATTCTCTAAAAATGTTCATCATTCCCAATTTAAGATATTTACTGACTATTTGGCTAGATCGATGGTCTGTTTTCAATTACAATATGTATTATTACATCAAACGAGCTCAAATTATGGTCAAAGAGAGAGTAACTTGTAAAGTTTATTTTACCTTTAGTGTACGAGTTACATCCCTTACCATATGCTTATCGAAATAGTATATCGATTGTGTACATTCCTACTCAAACAGTAGCCTTGATTCAATTCATTAGTATAAGAATTATTTAAAATCGTTAGAAATTCCAAAAAAGGTAGCGAATGTAAAGTTAACGAATTTGCATATAATATAATATAATATAATATAATATAATATAATATAATATAATATAATATAATATAATATAATATAATATAATATAATATAATATAATATAATATAATGCTATGTAAATGATGAAATAATAAAGATGGGGAGATTGCATGCGTGCAGAGAAACAAACATATTTACGGTGGTGCAGATAGAGAATAGAGAAACGGAAACTGAAAACAGCCAGATGTTCATTTGGAGCACATGTAAATGACAGGAGTGAGAAATTAACGGGACTATATTAAGGTCATAGTTGTAGGTATAAATATACAAGTGTGTGAATATTACGGTTATAAGATCAACTTTAGAATTAAAAAGCACACGTAATGTTCCGTCATACTGAAACTTTTTCATCGCTAAAATACGAGTATAGAATACACAGAATAAGGATTGTTCATTCAAAGGGATTGCAAATTAAGACAAAATTATATGTATGCAAAATACAACTTTATTTCGGTCTTAAATTATAAAGAAACTTTGATAATAAGAAAATTGTTCAGACATTATATATATTTCGTGTTTGAAACCTCTGTACTAGAGTGCTATATTGGTACTAAACTTATCACACGAGCTGAATAACCAGAAATCCAATATTGTACTTGCAGCGAGTCATACTGTATTATTCAACGACTTGTTCTAAGAATTCTTGTCAAATCAACAAGATTTTATTATACGTTTTATAAAATAACGCCAATAACATTGCATTACTCAGTGACGTTGATATATGACGCTGTTACGTTTTACGCCAATGTGTGGCGAATAATAGTTTGGTATGACGCTAATAACGGTGATGGAGAGCTATTAAATTACAGTATCTCATGCCCTCAATAAATTTGTAAAATTGTGGGATAATATTTATTACGTACAGTGAATAATTCGTTTTTCTTTTTTATTCTTTAATCTTAAAGAAAAAGGTCATATGATGACATCACTTATTAGTGTAGCAAATCTTTTAAATCAACAAGTATCTCTTTTCCCTAATAGCGATTGAGAAGATCTGTTGACTCCAGGCCCTATGGACATCGGGGATATTGATTATAAATTCATCCCATTTAGAAACAGTTTGACTTGCACATCTCAGGAATTGTCTTCGAAGACAACTGCGTTATTTCGCTGGACATGTATTTCAACTGAAGGAATGTCTCTGATAATGCATTTTTGCTTTTCTGTCATAAAAGTTCTGTGATTTAAAAGATTATTGTGTCCTTTGCTTCAGCATCTTTCTTTTCAACTTGGGCGCTGGTGGTGGCGTTGGTCGTCTTGACAAAAACATGAAATGGTCAAACGCAAATCTGTTGGTGTCGTATCTATCTATTGAACACAATGCAGTGATTTCACTTTGTGTACATACTGTTTTTGTCGAATGGATTTGTTGAGATTCATATCCCTTTTCGCAAATCATCTCGCCCTTTTCTTTTCCTAAGAAACATGTCATGATTATTTTCCCTCGTCCAGGTTTCATTGGCTCTATTTTCTTTTCAGATTCTGGATTAGATCGACAGGTAAAACAACCAAACATTTCCAGTTTAGCTGTTTTTCTAGACTATTAATTGTACAGTAAATGACACAAAGGTGATCTGGAATTATAAATATGAAAATAACTTTTTCTCTTGGGTTCAGATAAAATCGTTGAAATCAGGCGGGTCGGTTATATACCCCGTTGAATTTTTTATCTGATATGCGCCATTTGCCAAATATAATCCCATCCTGGTGATATTTATTTATACCAATGCGTGACATATCAATAAAGGCCCATTTACAACAGGTAATAATGTAAGTATATATAATACCTTTAGCGTCAATTAGCTGGGAAGATTCTTTTGTCTTCTTATTAAAGAAACATTCTATTATTGTTTGTTCAAGCTAGAGAGAGATAAGAGGGTAGTAACATCTTTTGTCATTGAATAATGAAGCTTATATATATATATATATATATATATATATATATATATATATATATATATATATATATATATATATATAGAGAGAGAGAGAGAGAGAGAGAGAGAGAGAGATTGGGTACATGGTATATGCTTGAGGACCATTTTATAGGTTTTGTTTTGTTTTCTTTATCAAATTGGAAAAAGACTAGGGATTTATTTAATATAAAATGGTTTTATATATGTCGCTGCAACGTTGGATCCATTGCAAGTACAGTTGATTGTAAACCTTGATGAATATTGTACCGTATTTCAAGGCAATTCTTGTATGTATTTTAATGCGCTTAAAGTCACGAGAAAAACATTTATGACAGACCAGGACTGATAATGAATGATACACTGTATTGGTTAGGTACGATGGACACAGGCAATTAGCAGGGTGTGGACGCCATCGAGACTGCATGGCACATGGAACTAGCATTACATATATACCATCCAGATCAAGTAACACAATCAACCAGAATTATGCATACACAGACGACCGCTACTGCGTCATAGAAGTTAGAGCGTCCGTCTTCGAACCCCGGTTGAGTCATGCCAATGACTTATAGAAATAGTACCAACAGCTACCTCGCTTGGCGCTCAGCATTAAAATGTTAGTATTTGGCCTGGTTGGTCTGGTATCAGGATAATGTGATTCGGTGGGACATCATGCTACATGTCTGCATCATGATGCCCCAGTACTTGACATTACTATAAACTGGCACACTGCAGACATCGTAGTGATATGACTGAAACAATTTCAAAGCTTGATTAAAAATTTAAATTGCACACTCACACACCCACATACACAAAGAGACCGCATAAGACAGACCAGTGGCAATATGTATACGCCATCGAGACTGTCTAATACAGTCAACTAGATATATGTGCGTACTATTGATTGCAGTAAAGTATCCGTGAACATAACTTGTCTACTTGCTCATAGTAACTGTCCTTAAAAAATCCATGTATTCTCGTAACTTTGTCACGATATATATTACACGGAACCAATCAGATGCTGCCGCGTGATCGCTGTTAAGATGCCACTGGGGCCTCTGTTTGGAAATGCTAAAATGCAGACCTTTATTTTTTTCTTTTTATTTTTGGGAGCACCAGACAGATGCCCCTCCCCCTATTTGAAATTTTTGTTAGAAAAAGAGTGTTTATGTGTGAGTGTATTCCCCCTGATGTGTTGGTGGATGTGTTTTGTTAGAATCTTTTCTTTACTTTTAAACCTAACCTTAATTTTTTCCCCATCGGGGATTATATATAAATAGGAGGTATTTGGTCCCTAGTGTTTTCTATGAGACGGTTTCCTAAAGTTGTTTTTTTTTATAGATCTCATCTTGGGTTTCCTTTATCTCTTTTTCCATAAATTAACCCTGGCTAGGGGTTTCCTACGTCCTGTGTATGCTATTTGTGATGTGCTATATGTATGCTGCTATATGTATACTTATATATACAATTTTTTGTTTAGGATAGCCATTCTATATCATATTTCCCAGTTGTCTATTATCTTTGTAGATAAGGTAGGTCCATTGTCAAAAACTCTAATTATAAACTGTTTTACGCCCCCTTGTCTAAATCAGTGAGCAAATAAAGTATGTATTTGTATGAGATTCTATTTATGTCTTTTGTGCTTGGTTTACATAAGTATTTTATTTCCATATAATATCCAATACACGGTTAATGCATAAAGTTGATATCTGTGACTTTAAACAATGAGATGTCATCCACATTTGGTTCAGTTTTTGAGATTCATTCGTTTGCTACACTGATTTACCTTTGTCGAAAACTGGGACCTTTGGGTGATGCAGTACAAACGTGAACGTATAAGAAGCACGTATTACATTTAAAGAACAAAATCATTTTTAATTCTCACATATAAACGGTTTTCTAAGAGCAAACAATTTTATCCTTATGATACGATTCGAACCCGAAAACATTCGGTTGTGAATCCGGCACGGTAACCACTGAGCCATCTCGGATGCCATATATGCGCTGTTACTCGCAGCACGAGTTCTTGTCCACCTCTAGTCTTTATCGTCGACATTGTTGATTTTGTTGTTGTGGTATTGGTATATGTTACGAAACCCGTGCACGAGAATTTGGTACCTGCTGCTTAGATCGAACTATAGCTCTCTAACTTGTTCCAGTTCAGTTCTGCTTGGAACGAATTATATCTCTCGAACCTGTTTGAGTATATTCATTTAATTCTAGATTTAAAAAAGATTTATACTGAGTTTAAACCATATTCTTTTGAGAAACTTTGTCAAATGTAATTATTAACATACATTTTTGGGAGATTAAGTAGAAAGCATCAGCTGATTAGCAATGTCTCCCCAACAGTAAAATAAATACAACATCAGTGATATCGACGCCGTTACAAACGGTTACAAAGAAATGTGCATAAAGAGACATGCAAAACATGACAAAGAATAAAAACTAATTAAATTGCGATTGAAAACGTTGTAAGTTCAGTCAAATAAATAAACCTCTTGGTCATCCTAATAAAAGTTTGCACAGTTAAATATATATTTGTGTTATTTTTTTTATAGTTACATAGGTTTGTCAATATAAAAAATGTTTCAATCGTAAAAGCGAAGGAGAGTGTATATACGATTTGAACTGTAAGATTTGAAAATTTTAGTCTAGAAAAAAGTATTTTGCATTTTTAATTTCACCGCAAGAGCAATGCTCAATATCAGATACATTATTAGTAAATAAATCGAAATTTAAATTCCTACAATTTGTTCGTAGCCTAGCATGCATAATCTGAGAGATTTCATCACTAACGTAGTAATTACATGGAGTGGGTGATTTTATTATCGCGATTCAAATAGGCTTCAAATTATGTATGGAAAGGTTGTGTCTTACTTCAACGGGAAACGAATTCCTATCCAAATTGTAACTCGTACAAATAAATTATCGAACAAGATCGTTCTACACATTGGAGGTCGAAGATCATTTGACGTTGGAACGGGAGAGAGACATGCATGCATACATACATACATACATACATACATACATACATACATACATACATACATACATCAGGCCCGCACCTAAGAAATTCTGGGCCCCAGGCAGCTGACAGAGTTCGGGCCCCTTTCGTGTTTCAAATATGTGCGTATATTTTAAAACTCGAAAAAGGGCGGGCCCCTATCTAGGTTGGGCCTCTGACAAGTGCCATGGTTGTCGCCCCCCCCCCCCCTAGGTGCGGGCCTGCATACATACATACATAGACAGACATACAGACAAACGCTAGGTCAGAATTCTGCAGTCAATACGCTTTCAGAATAAATTGCATTATGAAAACAAATCAGTTTTGGATTTAAAGTTGTAGGGAAGCCTTGCATATCATTATGAAACGGTATCACAGGTCAAGCATGGAAATAAACATGCACGTGTTTTAAACTACATTGTAAGAACTTTTATTAATTCAATATTAGCTTGTAGTATCTGTGCCCTGTCATGTGCTTGCATTCACACCTACTCCAATATTAATGACGTTGTTTTCGGATATTGCATGCCGCAGATATAATACACACCTCTAAATTATTATCTTTGTGTATTGTAACACAGAGCCAAGTTCCATTTTCAGAAAAGCTAAACATAAATTGATGGCACTCCCCCTTGTCTCAAGCGGGGATCAAACATAGTACGCCTTTGTATGAAAATGTATTCCTGTTGTTGTTCTAGCAGTAAGTACAACTGCAAGCGAATAATACAATATTTTGTTTCCCAATAATGTTCAATACGCGATTAGTAAATTAGTCTAATATCAGGTGGCTTCAACAGCTGGGTGATGCTCACAATTAATTTTGTTGTTGTTGAGATTCATTCTTTGTATCACTTAACTGCATGCAGATGTTTAGTGTTAACCATATTTAATTTCATAGTATTTCGTACATGTTATAAGTTTCATTAAGAATACACAGATAAAATTCGAAACATTTCGATCGTGATTCGCGCAAAATAACAACAGAACCGCCGCGGTTCCCATAGAGGCGCTTTTAATCGCAGCACGTGTTTTTCGTTCACCTTGAGTCGATACCGTCGACATTGTTTCACTCGTTTTGTGGGGAGGTGAGTATTAGAGCGCCTGTGCACGAGACCTTAACAAAAGAACATTTCGAGCAACATGGGTTAGAGTTCTGCTTGGAAACTTTTTTTAATCTCTGACCTATTTGGTAATATCAATTTACTATTTAAAGTAATGCAAAATTTTTATTTAAAATATTTAATAAACATCTTCAGTGTATATTAACATATTTCTTAATTTGTAAGATGTATTTAATTTTGTAATACAGAATAAGAGAAATACTGATAAGGTGTGTGTGTGTGTATATATATATATATATATATATATATATATATATGACACATGAAACTAGCATTACATATATACCATCCAGATTATGTAACACAAGCAGCCAGAATTATGCATACACAGACGACCGCTGCTGTGTCATAGAAGTTAGAGCGTCCGTCTTCGAACCCCGGTTGAGTCTTGCCAATGACTTATAGAAATGGTACTAACAGCTACCTCGCTTGGCGCTCAGCATTAAAATGTTAGTTTTTGGCCTGGTTGGTCTGGTATCAGGATAATGTGATTGGGTGGGACATCATGCTACATGTCTTCATCATGATGCCCCAGTACTTGACATTACTATAAACTGCCACACTGCAGACATCGTAGTGATATGACTGAAACAATTTCAAAGCTTGATTAAAAATTTAAATTGCACACTCACACACACGCATACACTAACGAGACTGTATAAGACAGGCTAGTGGCAATATGTATACGCCATCGAGACTGTATAATACAGACAACTAGAAATATGTGCGTACTATTGATTGCAGTAAAGTATCATTGAACATAACTTGTCTACTTGCTCAGAGTAACTGTCCTTAAAAAATCCATGTATTCTCGTAACTATGTCACGATATATATTACACGGAACCAATCAGATGCTGCCGCGTGATCGCTGTTAAGATGCCACTGGGGCCTTTGTTTGGAAATGCCAAAATGCAGACCTGTACATATTTGGATACATTTTTTCTTTTTATTTTTGGGAGCACCAGACAGATGCCCCTCCCCCTATTTGAAAAAAAAACTAGACAAAGTGTGTTATGTGTGAGTGTATTCCCCCTGATGTGTTGGTGGATGTGTTTTGTTAGAATCTTTTCTTTTCTTTTAAACCTAACCTTAATTTTGTCCCATCGGGATTATATATAAATAGGAGGTATTTGGTCCCTAGTGTTTTCTATGAGACGGTTTCCTCAAGTTGTTTTTTTTATTATAAATCTCATCATGGGTTTCCTTTATCTATTTTTCCATAAATTAACCCTGGCTAGGGGTTTCCTACGTCCTGTGTATGCTATTTGTGATGTGCTACATGTATGTTGATATATGTATACTTATATATACAATGTATTGTTTAGGATAGCCATTCTATGTCATATTTCCCAGTTGTCTTTTATCCTTGTAGATAAGGTAGGTCCATTGTCAAAAACTCTAATTATAAACTATTTTACGCCCCCTTGTCTCAATCAGTGAGCAAATAAAGTATGTATTTGTATGAGATTCTATTTACGTCTTTTGTGCTTGGTTTACATAAGTATTTTATTTCCATATAATATCCAATACACGGTTAATGCATAAAGTTGATATCTGGGACTTTAAACAATGAGATGTCATCCACATTTGGTTCAGTTTTTGAGATTCATTTGTTTGCTACACTGATTTACCTTTGTCGAAAACTGGGACCTTTGGGTGAACGTATAAGAAGCACGTATTACATTTAAAGAACAAAATCATTTTTAATTCTCACATATAAACGGTTTTCTAAGAGCAAACAATTTTATCCTTATGATACGATTCGAACCCGAAAACATTCGGTTGTGAATCCGGCACGGTAACCACTGAGCCATCTCGGATGCCATATATGCGCTGTTACTCGCAGCACGAGTTCTTGTCCACCTCTAGTCTTTATCGTCGACATTGTTATATTTTTTGTTGTGGTAATGGTATATGTTACGGAGCCCGTGCACGAGAATTTGGTACCTGCTGCTTAGATCGAACTATAGCTCTCTAACTTGTTCCAGTTCAGTTCTGCTTGGAACGAATTATATCTCTCGAACCTGTTTGAGTATATTCATTTAATTCTAGATTTTAAAAAGATTTATACTTAGTTTAAACCATATTCTTTTGAGAAACTTTGTCAAATGTAATTATTAACATACATTTTTGGGAGATTAAGTAGAAAGCATCAGCTGATTAGCAATGTCTCCCCAACAGTAAAATAAATACAAAATCAGTGATATCGACGCCGTTACAAACGGTTACAAAGAAATGTGCATAAAGAGACATGCAAAACATGACAAAGAATAAAAACTAATTAAATTGCGATTGAAAACGTTGTAAGTTCAGTCAAATAATTAAACCTCTTGGTCATCCTAATAAAAGTTTGCACAGTTAAATATATATTTGTGTTATTTTTTTTATAGTTACATAGGTTTGCCAATATAAAAAGTATTTCAATCGTAAAAGCGAAGGAGAGTGTGCATACGATTTGAACTGTAAGATTTGAAAATTTTAGTCTAGAAAAAAGTATTTTGCATTTTTAATTTCACCGCAAGAGCAATGCTCAATATCAGATACATTATTAGTAAATAAATCGAAATTTAAATTCCTACAATTTGTTCGTAGCCTAGCATGCATAATCTGAGAGATTTCATCACTAACGTAGTAATTACATGGAGTGGGTGATTTTATTATCGCGATTCAAATAGGCTTCAAATTATGTATGGAAAGGTTGTTTCTTACTTCAACGGGAAACGAATTCCTATCCAAATTGTAACTCGTACAAATAAATTATCGAACAAGATCGTTCTACACATTGGAGGTCGAAGATCATTTGACGTTGGAACGGGAGAGAGACATGCATGCATACATACATACATACATACATACATACATACATACATACATACATACATACATACATACATCAGGCCCGCACCTAAGAAATTCTGGGCCCCAGGCAGCTGACAGAGTTCGGGCCCCTTTCGTGTTTCAAATATGTGCGTATATTTTAAAAATCGAAAAAGGGCGGCCCCCTATCTAGGTTGGGCCCCTGACAAGTGCCATGGTTGTCCACCCCCCAGATGCGGGCCTGCATACATACATACATAGACAGACATACAGACAAACGCTAGGTCAGAATTCTGCAGTCAATACGCTTTCAGAATAAATTGCATTATGAAAACAAATCAGTTTTGGATTTAAAGTTGTAGGGAAGCCTTGCATATCATTATGAAACGGTATCACAGGTCGAGCATGGAAATAAACATGCACGTGTTTTGAACAACCTTATAAGCACTTTTATTAATTCAATATTAGCTTGTAGTATCTGTGCCCTGTTATGTGCTTGCATTCACACCTACTCCAATATTAATGACGTTGTTTTCGGATATTGCATGCCGCAGATATAATACATACCTCTAAATTATTATCTTTGTGTATTGTAACACAGAGCCAAGTTCCATTTTCAGAAAAGCTAAACATAAATTGATGGCACTCCCCCTTGTCTCAAGCGGGAATCAAACATAGTACGCCTTTGTATGAAAATGTATTGATGTTGTTGTTCTAGCAGTAAGTACAACTGCAAGCGAATAATACAATATTTTGTTTCCCAATAATGTTCAATACGCGATTAGTAAATTAGTCTAATATCAGGTGGCTTCAACAGCTGTGTGATGCTCACAATTAATTTTGTTGTTGTTGAGATTCATTCTTTGTGTCACTTAACTGCATGCAGATGTTTAGTGTTAACCTTATTTAATTTCATAGTATTTCGTACATGTTATAAGTTTCATTAAGAATACACAGATAAAATTCGAAACATTTCGATCGTGATTCGCGCAAAATAACAACAGAGCCGCTGCGGTTCCCATAGAGGCGCCGTTACTCGCAGCACGTGTTTTTCGTTCACCTTGAGTCCATACCGTCGACATTGTTCCACTCGTTTTGTGGGGAGGTGAGTATTAGAGCGCCTGTGCACGAGACTTTAACAAAAAACGTTTCGAGCAACATGGGTTAGAGTTCTGCTTGGAAACTTTTTTTAATCTCTGACCTATTTGGTAATATCAATTTACTATTTAAAGTAATGCAAAATTTGTATTTAAAATATTTAATAAACAGCTTCAGTGTATATTAGCATATTTATTAAGTTGCAAATGTATTTAATTTTGTAATACAGAATAAGAGAAATACTGATAAGGTGTATATATATATATATATATATATATATATATATATATATATATATATATATATATATATATATATATATATATATATATAGAGAGAGAGAGAGAGAGAGAGAGAGAGAGAGAGAGAGACGGACAGACAGACAAATGTTGCAAAAGGTTATATGGAGTGTAGCAGAAAGTCATTTATGATTTATTTATTATTTATGATAATCACGACTCAAATAAGCGCTGTATTTTTATGATACGTTAAGGAGTAAAGAAAGTAAATAACCTCTTCTTTGTTTTTTCTTTCCTCCTCTTCTTTTTCAATCTTGGCCTGCTCTGCTATAGCCTCCATTGCCAGCTCACCCAGGAGACGCCTAGCATTCTCCAAGTGCATTTGAAGTTTTCTCAGTTTTTGTACTCTACTCATCTTCTTTGGCCTCGAAACGTCAACGATAGGTAGCCAGACTGACGAGTGCTTCTTTAGATATATATATATATATATATATATATATATATATAGCACAAGCGCGGACGTGATGGAAAACACCCCCTAGATCCAAAAACTTACATTATCCCTATCATCACCAAACCACGCAGACGTGATTGAAAACACCCTCTAGATCCAAACACTTACATTATCCCTATCATCACCAAAACACGCGGACGTGATTGAAAACAATCACTACGATCCAAAAACAATCAATCAATCAATCTGAATTTTATAGTAACCACCGACCACTAAGGGTCATATGGGCTACTTTTATATCCAGCATTTCGCTGGACATTTATTTTCCCTTGGGGAAGGGTCGTTACTCCCCCTCCCCCCTCAGGCATTTGTATGTATACTAATGCACTTATCAATTTGGGCGTTATACCGAATTACTAATTAGTAACTATCGGTATAGATGTAAGCCCTGGAGTAGGTAGGTAAGGCCCATCCACACCTCCCCTATCAACTTCTAGATGCGGCACATGCAGGAAGAGGCAAAGGCGGAAAAGGTCCCAGTCAGGCTCCTCGTCGTCCCACACGCAGAGACAGCGCCAAACGCACACCCACACCCACCCACGAAGAAACACGAGACGCCCCCAAGGCACTCCCGGAGAACACAACCCGCGAAGCAGCAACACACACCAAACACGCAAGGACAAAGACAGCAACAGCCACAGACGCCACACCCTGCCGAATGCTCCCTTGGTTTTGTATCAAATTCAGTCCAGTTATGCTAGTGGATGCCCTATACACCAATGATGTGTTAGCCACCTGTGCAATTATATCGAGATTTATAAGTTACAGAATTTCCTAACACTTATCACTATGCCCCTAATTAAGTACAGAGTGTACTGTACAGTTCTCCACCATCCTACCGGCAAAAATCCCTTCTTAAGAGGGAAATTCACCCTAGAATAAACAAAAAACCTATACTAGGGTGTCAGAGTGACTATTTGTTTTGTTCAGGTTAGGTTGTTTTAAGTTATGAATTTGGTTGGGTGTGGTCCGAAATGGTCATATTTGAGATTTGATGTTTGGTTAGTCAAATGGAATTCTCATACCAATCGATATTGCGAGAATTCAATGTCTATTCACATGTAACAGAGAAAACCGACAGGACAATACAGAAAGACAGACAGATTTAGAAAGGGAGGTGGGAGGGGTCGGTCAGCTTTTGTGCGGGAATGATTGGGTTAAGCACAGAGATGTACCAGGCTGTACACATATGCGGGCCCCAATCCAGGCGATTCCTAGTATAGGAAAGGGCCTGTTTCCTCGCAACTGCATTCACTTTCCCCTATTCCCGAGAAGAGACAAAAGGTTGTGGATAGGTACAGTACAATTACAACAATGAACATTAAGTAGCCCTAAGAAGGGCTGTTATGTAATAAAATGAAAATAAAATAAAATTAAAATAAATAAAATAAAAAAAATAATATAAAAATAAAAATAATAAAAATATAATAGGTTATGATAATGAAATAAGTAATTAATTTTTTTTAATACGATTCTAATAAATGATAATATTAATAGCCCTAAAAGGGCTGTTTATGGGAATTTAGAAGTCCAGATCTCAAGTGCATTGTTGGAACATCTCTCTTGTGATCCTAAATCTGGATTGCAGTCTGTTTGTCCTTCAATTCTTCCTTTGGCAGGTTAAGTCCTTTTCTTTCTTGGCAGGTTATGTCCCTTTTCTCAGAGGGTTTGTTTTAGAATTACTCTGTGCCATTAACTATCATTTAAGGATAGTGTGCATAGGGCTGCACAAGAATAGAAGAAATGAAGTTGGATGCGTAGGATAAAGAGGATGTTCTAACACTAATATATAATATTGATATATTTTAAGGTCTATGTAACACTTTCTTGCGGGTGACGTTGTCAAGTCCAGAGCATGGGTTGGCATAAATTCGCTAGTTGCGTAAGGTACTTGGACCCAATATTGATGCCCCTCCTCGCTCGTTTGTCAAAGACGTCCCTGGCATATATTACATAATGTTTTATGTATATATTTAAAGCTAATTTAGTTTATAATTTCAATACAGGTTAAGTAGCGGTAGTTTCTGCCAGAGACATGACCATGAGTGAGTGTAAACTCGCAAGGTGCGTAAAGTTCAATATGAACCTAATATCGACACTCACCCGAATCACGACTCTGACAGAGTTACAGACTTAAAAGTAATTTTTATCCTCCTTTAATAAATTATTGCCTACGTTGAATTATGTTTTGATGTTTATGGCGTATTTGATATAGTGATATACGGTATAAATCTTTTTCGCATTTTATATGGTAATATATGGTATGAATCTGATGCATAATTTGATACTTTGTAATTGGATCAAAAAGGCGTGAATCTCTGTGGGCTGACAAGTATTGGTCAACATTGGCTCGGAAGGTGCGTAAGGTCTTGTAGACCAAATACCAAAGCCCCCCCCCCCCCCTCTCTTCATCCCTCAGAGTCTCAGTCCGATCTAATAATCTAACTTATGTTTTACTTTATTGTCAATTTTTAGAGAATTTTAGAGAATTTATTTAGTATATAATATCCTATGATAGTGTTATATTTTGTCAATTAGGTTTGAACTAATGAGAAAATCAATTATGTTTTTTGCAGTTAGTTGTATATTGGGTTGTGTTAGCTTAAGTATGTTTGGATATGCACTTGCTGATTTCCCTAATTTTTGTTTATTTTTAAGTGTTTTTCTGTGTATAATATTGCTTGTACATTTGTTGAATATATGATCTAGATCTTCTGGTTGTTTGCATTGAAAGCACTTTATGTTATGGGGGAATGGTCCTAGATATTTACCAAAGCTGTTAGCCAGCTTTGTTTTTCCTATCATTATCCTATTCATTTTAATTTGTTCACGTCTTGTATTGCCTAATATTGTTGTTGTTCTATTAACAGTTTTAATAATATTATGTAGTACTCTCCCTTTAGTCGATAAGCTCCAGATGTTTTGCTATATGCTGTTTATCATGTCATGTATTAATCTATACATTTCAGTATAGCTATACGGTAATGGTTCATAGTGCAGTTCATTTAGTTTGTCATTAGCTAGTTGGTCAGCTAATTCATTTCCCTAGTATAGGTTTTTTGTTTTTTCTAGGGTGAATTTCCCTCTTAAGAAGGGATTTTTGCCGGTAGGATGGTGGAGAACTGTACAGTACACTCTGTACTTAATTAGGGGCATAGTGATAAGTGTTAGGAAATTTATCTATGTGTGAAGGTACCCATAGAAAATCTACTATAATATTTTGGGTTTTGAGTTTAGTTATTTTATGATGTAGTTGATAGAGGAAGTTTTTCCTACTATTGGAGTTATTATTATGAATAGTTTTTAGGACGCTAAGCGAGTCGCTGACAATTAATGCTTTTGTAGGTTTATGTTGTTGTATCCATATCAGAGCTTGTAGTATAGCCCAAAATTCAACACTATATATGGAACAATAGTCTGGTAAGCGTTTGCCCTCTTGTATTTGAAAATTGGGTAGGACCCATGCTGCCGCTGTTCGTGCAGGGTCGACTTTTTTTAACCATCCGTATAAATTTTTAGATGATTTTTATATTTATTATTTAACTTTTCATTTACAACCATTTTCAAAAAATGTGGGTCCTGTATTTTATTGCCTTGATTTTGTAAGGAGAGATCTACGTGTATATAGTTCATTTTCCAGGGGATTATAATTGGAGGTTTAAGTTTTTCTACTTGAAATATATCAACTGGGAGTTTGGTTTTTATATTATGTATCTGTTTACTAAATGAGTTAGAATATTTACCTCGTTTTATTAGTGGTTTATTGCATTTTTTATGGCCTGTAATGTGGGGTGTGTTTCATTATGAGTTGACAGACGAGCGACATATCTCAACATGACCTCTTGTCTTCTCAAATGAAGCGGAGGTTCACCTGCCAGGACCTGCAACTCCTCTGTCGACGGAGATGGCATTGCCCCAGTTGCTATAAGGAGGGCTTTTCGTTGAGTTTGTGTAATTTTATTGAGCAGTGTTGGTGATGCCGTGGCATATAGCTGGCACCCGTAATCAATTTTAGATCGAATAAGTGATCTATATAGAGTAATTATTGTTTTTTGACAGGCACCCCAATGCGTACCTTGAATACTTCTAATTAGATTAAGGTCTAAATTACATCTTTTAATTAAGTCCGTAATATGATATGACCATTTCATATGTTGATCAAAATACATTCCTAGAAATTTAACTACCTTTACAAATTTTATGTCTTGATTTTGTAGGGTGAGTTTTGGGTAAAATATATTATTTTTAAAAGGGGTAAATAGGACTGCTACCGTTATCCAAAAACTGACTGACTGACTTGTGTATTTTATAGCTGCAACCGTCTACTAGAGACATATGTGCAGCTTTTATAGACACCATATCGGTGTCCATTTAGTTCCTTCAGGGAGGGGAAGAGCACTCCCTCCCCTTAGGGTTCAAGTGCTTAATTGCACCATATTTTAGTCATTGATAGGCGTTCCCCTGAATTACTAAAAAGTAACTATCAAGGGAAATGATAGCCTGTAAGGTGGGTAGGAATGGCACTACACACACCCACCCTACTCTAGATACCAATCAGAGCAAAGCAGCAGCAATGGTAGCGAAGGAAAAAGTTGTCCCGCTTCGCTAGTAATGTACATGTCCGAAAGCGGAAAAGGCGGAAAGGTCCAAGGCAGGGCTCCAAGGTACTGCAATCATCGTCCCACACGCAGAGGCAGCGAACGCACATCCGGACCCAGAAACAAACAAACCCGAGGAGAGCCAAAGTCCCACACCCTTATTTTAATATTTGCAACCCCATAAGACCTGTAAAGATGGATATGCTATATTGTTGTGTTGTGTATTATTTTGATGTTCTTACTATATCTCTCTACTATTGCAACATTGTGTTGCGGGGGTCTGATAGTCCTGGGTTAAGACTACCTTATATATTCTAATGAGGTCATAGTGGGTGTTTGCAATGTATGCGTATGTGTCTATGAGGTTGCAATCCCTGTCGATTGATTTTAATTTAATCCAGTTTTTCTAGTGGAGGCCCGATACCAATTATGTGTAAGCCACCTGTGCAATTGCGTCAAGCTATATGAGTTACGAATTTCCTATCACTTATCGCTATGCCCTAACGTAAGTACTTAGTATACTATATAATCGCCACCATCCTATCGGTAAAAGTTCCTTTGAGGAATTTTTACCCTAATAAAAAACAAAAAAATATCTACACGAATGTGTCAAAGTGACTATGTAAGTTTGTTCTTGGTAGGTTATTTCAGTTTTAAATTTTGATTGGGTGTGGTCCAAAAAAGCCATATTGGAGGTTAGTGTTTGGTCAGCCAAATGGAATTCTCTGTTACCAATCGAGTTTGAGAATTCACTATAGAAAATAAACATTTAACAAGACAAGGACATAGAGATTTTAGAGAGAGAAGGGAAATGAGTCAACACCAGCTTCCCATAGAGACTGATAGGATTAGACACAGAGGTACACCTGACTGTATACATGTGCGTACACCAATCCAGGCGATTTCTAAATAGAAAAGGCCTGTGTCCCTACTGTTTCACTAGCCTTCCCCTATTCCCAAGAATTACAGAGGAAAAGAAAAGTAACATTACAAGACAAGTACAACGATAACATTTAGCAATTATATTAATATCAACTTCAATTAATTATTAAGTAACAAGAACAAAACAAACAAAAACAATAAATAAGAATTGAAAAAACGAGAACAGAACAAGAACAATAACAAGAAATAACCAAAATTAGAACTATTATTATAACACAATATTTATAGAACTAGAATTATAACATAAAAACATTAAATAGCCCTGAGAAGGGCTGTTGAAGTATCCTGAGAATCTGTAGTCTGTCCTCCACGTTTCCATTGTCATCATAGATAGCGCCATGAATTCCATTGACATTCTTAAGCTGTCCACACTTTGTATAAAGTTTTTATTGTACTTTTGGAATATCAAGTGCCAATGACTTTGTTCTAACAGTTAGGGAAAATGGTAGGGAGTGGTGTTAATATTGTTTTATCCAAAAACTTGCATTATCCCTATCATCACCAAAACACACGGACTTAAAAGAAAACATCACTCACTTTTATACTTTACTCACATAAATTATAAATTTAACAAGTTATTTTGAAAAAAAACGTTGTGCTTATAGACGCACTTCAAACAAAAGTAAAAAGAGACAGTGATTATAGACTCACTTCTATTTTTTTCTAACTTCCTCACATATATTAGCAAATTGAATGATTAATTCTTTTCGAGAATATTGGGTAGCCCTTAAAAGGGCTGTTTTTTGTGTGCACAAGGAGGGATGGCAATCTCTTATCGTCTAATAATGCGTCCTCGTTTGGCAACAGGATAGGGTCTGCTTCTTCGGAAGGAGAAAGAGAACTCTTTCGTGTCCACACGGCAGTCGACAAAACTTCTGTCTGGGTCCTGCAGCTGTTGTTGCTGCTGCTGTTCTCTCTGCTCTCTCTGCTGCTTCTGAAGTCTATACTTCTCAGTCCATTCTTCTTTGTCTTTTTGAATTTCCTCTCTGAAGAGTTCTTCTATGAGGTCTTCCGTTACTTGTAGCATTCTAACATTTTCTATCTCTTCAGGCTTTGGCATCAGATTGTGTCGATGCAGATTGACGTAAGCTTCGTTCAGCTTAGCTAGTCTTGAGCACATCTTCGTAGTAGGATGAGTCAAACAATGGATGGTCAGACTGGAGACTACCCCTGCTTTATATGGTCTGGCATCACTGCAATCGCAAGGTTTAACATCGCACTCCACTTGAGAATCCCCAAATTTGAATAATGCCTGTTTAAATGGATTCATCTTCTTTCACTTGGTCGTTGTAGTTATAAATGAACTATTTGTTTTTGACGATGTTCCCTTTTTACATGCTGCCCAATCTCGACGTGACCGTACGGTGGGGTGAAGTGATTTTGAAGTCGTACTCTTTTTTGTACACGATTTTATAGACTGTATCCAAAGGTCGGCTAACGATTTGGTGTGCGGTAAACAGACAATCTTGTGCGGTTCGTGGGTGGTCACTTTAAACGTTTCATCCTGTCCCGACTGTTAGGCTTCTTGAAGCACGTTAAAGTTCACCACTCGACTGGTGCGATAATTGAGAGTCAATCCTTTCACTTTGCATTCGGTGTGTATTTCTCCTTGTGGGTCTCGGTATTCGTAGCCGTATTTTTTAGGATCGCCACTTGCAAAACATAGAATCTTGTCGTCGGGGTGTTCATCGGTCCAGGCTCCTAAACGGTCTCCTTCGATGACAGGGTTACACTGGTTCGGCCGGTGAATGTAGATTCAACTGTCCGTGTCAAAATACAGCACAGGATCTCCTAACAGTTCTAACACTTCGTACAATTTTAAGCGAGCGTGGGCTGTCACGTAAGCCGCAATGATGACATTTCCAAATTTGTCGGCTTCTGCAAAGTCTAGTTCTTCTTCGTAATTGACTAAGATTAAGTCCTCACGAATGACGTCCAAGTGTTTCATGACTTTGGTTTGGTGAATCATCTGGAAGTAGCGAGACGGTTCGGACAAATACTCTGTCTTGGATAAAGACGGTCGTTGTGCCATTTTACCCCACATGCAATTGAGCATGACTTTGGCAAACGATCGCCTTCCTTCGTTTTCTTCGATGTGGTCTAAAGTGATGCCTTCCTGCTCACGATATTTTTCTTTGAATATCTTTTGGTCTTCGGGTATGTGGCACCAGGACGGATAGCCGCTAGCTTCTTGCTTTAGTTTTAAAAAGGCATCCACGTAGTCTGCAAAAATACATTTTTGTGTCTCGTTGCCCTTGTAGTATTGTTGTGTCTTGGGAAAGTGGTAAATTTCGTACACTTCTAACAGTTGGTATCCCAGGTCCAGAGCTTTAAACAATTCCACGCTCACCCAAGTTCCTGTCAAGTCGCGTTCTTCCTGGCTGTGCTGACAAGGTTGATCTCGGTTGCACATTTCGGCACATGTGCGACACAAAGGAAACATCAGTTTTCCTTGGCAATGGTGAGGTAAAACGGGATGGTACAAGTCTGTGGGAGGCAAGACTTTGCACTTGATCAATCCTTCGTACTGACGTATGTGGTCCAAGTCAATGTGTTCTGTCATCAACTCTGGGTGCCCTACGGGAACGTGACAATATTTGCAGACGTAAGGATACAGAGAACTCACGTCCAAGTGTTTGATTTCTTCTCCTTTCTCCTCGTCCACTTGGTACAGCAAACAGGTGGCATTCGTTCGTCCTCCGTACAAACTATCCCGGATCTTCAGGGGGTCCACCAACTTGTAACTTTCTACGATGACTTTAAACTCGGGATCGGTTTTCAAACGGTGATCGTACTCGTGTTCCCACATTTCCACTACCTGGTATCCTTGCTGTTCTAACTTCAAACGTCACTGACAAGTAGTCTGGTACAAGTCTTCCATGGTCCGTTGTAAAAACTGATTTTTGGTGTCTCGTTGAGGGTAGCACATGGGACATCCGTGAAATAAGCATCCGTTAAACTCGTACACGATCTGAGGGTTTTCTAAGTCCCAACCATCCACCGAATACGTTCCGATGGTCTTTTCACCTCCTCCTTTGCGAGCGTGTTGGATCCATTTGTCTTCCTTGTCGCACATGAAATGGAGCCAGCATAGGGCTTTGACCGAGTATTGACGTTTGACGAAATATATCGTTTGAGGACTAATGACAGCTAGAGTATTTTCGGGCATAAAGCGTTTTCGGTACACTAAGGAACATGCTTTGGCAATGGTACAAGCTTCTTTCAAAGGATCGTTCCCTCCGTGTTCCATGAACAATTCTCGAAATTTTCCACAGCAACGTCGTAAAATGTCCACGTCAGATCGACAATACTTTAACATTTTTTCTTGAAAGTTAAAGGGGTCTGAGGCGTGAGTCTGGTACCAAGCATGGAAAGCTTCTCGTTGTTCGGTGCGCATGTTGTCGATGTCGTAGTCGTCAGCCTCAGGCAAATGGGGTAGAACAGCATGTTGATTGGCTTCAGTATTGAAAAAGTGTGGAAAATAACCTTTGGCCATTTCTGTCATTCCAAACGTTTTAGGCATGCGACTCAAAGGCATGGCCAAGTAACACATCGAATCTTTAAACTGTACTTGTCCTACTTGCATAGAAATGATTTTGGCTCCGTTCAAAGTGACTTGAGGCCGTTCGGTACTTTGTTCCGCATAGTATCTGAGCAGAAATTGCCCATCGTATCCCGAGAAATTGTGAGCCATGACTGTGGCATGTTGATGATAATCTCCGTAACGTTCGATGTCTTCTGGACTCCACGTTTCGTCGATGGGGTTTTGCATCCATTGGGCAAAATCGGCTAGCGTGTTTGGCCTTCGAAAGATTTTTTCACGTCCTCCAGGAATCTTGCTGCAGTGAGGGCAATGACTAAAGATAGGTTCTTGGATGCACTTCTCGCACTCACGGTGAGCCACGCAGAAATTAGGAATGTGAATACCAGTCTCTTGCATGCATTCGAAATAAAAAAAGATAAAATTCCCTTTCTTCTGGGTATCTTCTGGTCGGGGTTGATATTTTTGAATGAAGCATTCGTGCTCCAAGTCCACGATTTGGTGACAAATGTGACATCGTTTCTTCCCTCGACAAACGTGAAACTTGGCATTACTGGTACGTATGCCATGTCTACAAGTAGGGCACAATCTCAGGAGCTGACAAGTACTTTTCTGCTGTGAACCTTGCATCTTCAAATGTTGTTGGTAACAGGTAAGACTGACAAAAGTACGCTGACAAACAGGGCAATGCACTCGTACTTGTCCTTTGTCCAGACAAGGTTGAGAGGCCAAACATCCCTCACATTTCGATCCACAATGCTTGTGTTGTTCTCGATTGTTATAACCGTAGTCACATTTTTCACAGTAGTAACCGTATCCCAGAAATCCAGTGATACTGATAATGGTATCAAAATGACCATCGTGATGATAGACGTGAATATATTTTCCGTCTTTGAAATCGTGGCCTCGAAACAAAAGAGGACCACGCACTTCTTGAGGGTGTACTTTCAAGATGTAATGTGGAGCCAAGGCACCTTGCAATTTTTGCATTTCTGGAATACCGCAAGGGGTGTCTTTGGATATCCCCGCTTGCTGTAACAGGAGTTTTGCTTCACTTCGTTGTTTGGCTCGGCCCAATTTTCGAATAGTTGTCCAGGCTCTTTTCCATTCTATCGTCTCGTTCTTGTTGGCATATATTTGTCCTACGACGATGGCACGGGCTAAACACATCTGGTCTTGAGAATTGTTAATTTGGACGAGGATTCACTTAATGTTGCGAAGGCTGTCCACCAATAACACTTTTTTGCGTCGTCCGGTCCCCTGATGAAGAGACACGTGAGTCATGAACAGTGTGGCTTTTCCATCGGTGATGTGAAACTTGTCGTTGGATTGTTGCACATGTTGAATCTTGTCAATGACTTTGGAAGGTGTCAGTTGTGATGGGCTAGTAAACTCGATCCAAACGGGAGACTTCAAATTATCGTGATGAATAGAAAGTCTCAAGCGATCGTCTTCTTTGGCTTGACATTGCTGTTTCAGTGCAGTTAACACAGAATCCCACACCTCGGTAATGAACCCTTCTGTATTCTCCAAAGGTACATTGGACTTGAAGTCTTTAAACTTGACGGCATACGTGTAAGCCGTTGTTCTAAATTTTCGAGAGGAACGCTTTTCCGTCTCTCGAATGTGAATGTGTAATTTTCAGGGTTTACTAAGGGTGGTGAACTTTGGTTGGACGTCGATTGCCTGGATATGGATTCGGGCTCACTCATGTCATCTTCAAAATCACTGGCATGAATTTGAGCCAAGACTTCAGCTACTGTGCTAGGCGATACATTACGTTTCTGTCTCTTACTGTCTTCTCCTTTCTCGACAACATGATGCGATCTTTTCATCTTGTCTGCAAAACGTCAAATGACTGCCTTTTAAAGACCATAACCCCTATATATTCATATCCGATCCGTGAATATATAAAGGGTCAGTGTCTAACCTTTCAGTATTCATTTCACTCTCACATTGACCAGAACGATGGAAGAACCTACACATGTGGAACTTCTCATCAGAGCTTTACGTGGGGTCATACGAAAGTTTTTCTTCAGATAAGCCGACGGACTACTCTCCCTCCTTTCGATATAAAAGTCAAGATACTTGCTATATCTGTAAGAAGAAAGGACATTGGGCTACAGAATGTCTAGATCGTGACAAAAACAAAAAGGTACCAATAGAGACAAAAGTCAAGATACCTGTTATTATTGTAAAGAGAAAGGACATTGGTCTCCAAACTGCCCTAAGAAACAACAGGAACAGAAGGAGGAGGAGGAGGAAAGGAATTCTGAACAGGAGGAGGAGGAGGAAGAGATACACTCCCCCAAGGAAGAACCCCGACACGTTCACAAAGACAAGAAAAGAAGACGAAACGGAAGTGAAGGGGAAGAAGAAAAAGAAAAACCTGTGATAGTAAAGAAAATGAAAAAACAGAAAGAGTGAAACAGAAGAAACCTATGAACTTTTAAAAAGTGGCATTGTGTTATGTTATGTTGTGATAATGAATTGCAACGTTTGTACTAGAATACACCAGAGAGAAAAAAACAAAGTGTCTCTTGGTTTTGATTTTATAGAATAAGAACCTACACTCACACATTCATTCACTCACACGTACATCATGAGTTTTAAAAAATATAAAAAGGACATTTGAGGTTTCATTGAATTAGGCAATTGAAATAGTCTTTCTTTTCGAAATAATTTGAGTGGCCTTGAAAAGGACCGTTTGTGCTTTGTGTGTTTAAAACAAAACAAACTCAGAAACGGGACGTAACCATCTTGAGCTGTCTTAAGCCTTTGCCACGGCCAAGGCCTACTTCAGGACTGGTGGTTCCTGTCAATGATTTAGTAGAAATCACTAACGGTGGTATGGCAGACGTAGTCACAGAGAGATTGGATTGTTTAGCTCGAGAAGGTCTTTTTCTCTTCGGTCGTGATAAAGAAGTCTGATACATTTCTTTCAGACTCCTTAACTCTGCTAAAATATCTAAAAGTACCGTCGTGACCGTTTGATTTTCACTATTTTCTTTCTGTCCTTGGTCTTCTTTCTTCTCTGTTGCTGCTAATGTTTCTTCCTGGTGTTTCCTTCTTGCTTCTTCTTCCTGCTGTTGAATAAGAAAAGCTTGTTCTTCTACTTTCTGTTGTTGTAAAAATCGCTCCAATTCTTCTTTTTGTCTTTGCTTAAAATCATCGACGTGTACATAAGAAGATGCAGAAGGTAACGAAGATTCCGGAATAAATTCTTGTGATGTTAAAAAATCCACAATATCCCAGTTAAAATCAGCTTCTTCTGGATGTAGATTTGTCATGACTTTAGTAGTCACTGCTGTCCCATGACTTGCTGCCTCTACTCCTGGCTCACCCCAATTCATCGTCTTCTTAGTGTCCGACATCATTAACAACTCTGTCGCATCGATTGACTGCGCACAGACGATAGTACCTCTATATAGGAATGGTGACGTCACAGACTGCTCTCTTCCGATTGGATGACTGTGACTGCCTTTTGTAACGCACGTTTGGATTGGTGGATACTCTCGATCCGTTTCGATCCGCTCTTCCCCTATAAATAACCACAGTACACGGCATTCGCTTCACCTGTTTCTCATCACAAGATGTGGACTAAATAAAAATCTTCTACCCTTGTTTCTACCATGCTATTTCGGACTGATCTACCGATGTATGTCAGATCATCGTGGACTGTGATTTATATGACGGATACAGACTTTTGGAAGAGAAGAATGTGGAAAAGACAAGTTTGTTTAAAGAGAGTTCTCCTCTATGGCCCAACAGTCAGGAGAAGTTTAAGGAAGAGAAGAAGATCTGTGAGATGTCCTCTGTGTTAACAAGATACTGTTAACATTACACGTAACGGCCCTTTTCAGGGCCACTCATAGGCCTCGAAAAGATATTAGCTTTCTTTGCCTCCATTTTCCCCTTGTCACTAGACAGTCCCCTATACAAATGCAAATCATATTTACCATGTTCAATAATCCCTTGTCCCTATACAGTCTCACCATGTTCAATTTCCCTAGTCCCTATACAGTCCCACCATGTTCAATTTCCCTTGACCCTATACAGTCCCACCATGTTATATTTCACTTGTCCCCATAGTGTCCCACGACCTTTTGTCCCCATAGTGTCCCAAGCTGTTTTTGACTGTATTTCCCATTGTCCCCATAAATCTTGTCCCCATAGTATCCCAAGCTGTTTTTGTCTGGATTTCCCATTGTCCCCATAAATCTTGTCCCGATAGTATCCCAAGCTGTTTTTGACAGGATTTTCCGTTGTCCCCATATCGTCCCATATTACTACTAGCAGATTATTATTAGTTTGTTGAATTTTGAATCTGTCATGTCAACATGAAACATTAATTCTACCAATGGTAGTCGACCTTAGGTTCTAAATATTCCCAATCTTGGTCGTAATCTTTATTTTGATTGGCATATTTTGATGAGAGAATAAGTTCAATATTCAAAGAAAAGGACGTTTTAATTTGTTTGACATACGAATGTTTCTTGGATTTGATGCTTTCATGAGTTCAATGTCACTTGGACAAATCGTTATTGTCCAGGCAAGCAGCAGAGAGGGTGAACCCTAGAACGTTTTTAGACAAAATTTTGATTGAATCCTTAAAACGAGCCTTCCTACGATCTCATTTTAACCAAAAAAAATGTCTCAGGGGCAAACCTTACAACGTTTTCAGACAAAAAATTGATTGAAATTTTAACGAGCCTTCCCTACGAAATCTCATTTTAACTAAAAAAAATGAAAACGAAGACTTTTACGATTTTTTAATTAATTTTGGTCGCAACTTGTTGTCATCCACCCTCTCTGCTGCTACAGGTTAACAAAAAATAATAAATGATTTGATCCAGTCTTTATGATGAAAGTCCTTAGGACGAAAATCATTTATGATTTCACAAACAGACTAATCGCTAACACCTCTTCTTGTAAATCAATCAGATTATTTGACTGGTCGGTGAGTTTGAAATTAATTCTGGTTAATGAATTATTATGGCATCGCATGTAGACAGGATTAATTGGGTTTTCAATAATTAGGAATCCTGGAGGAGCTGTTGGTGCAAATGAATAAGGAATATATCCCTGCTGAGCTTGATTTGATTGCTCTAGATTAATCTGATAGCTTCCTTCAATTACATCACATACTAAATTAAGCGCAATCACCGTTGAAATATTCACGTTGAACGGAGCGATATGCCTACCACCACCATCTGGATCATTATTATGTTTGAGGAGGACAGTTGAATCTGATTTTTGTAGCGCTTTGATATCGGTTTTAACAATTCTTGCTAATTCATCAGCGTTGTATTTCGGAAACTTAAAATTACGCAGATTGTCTTCTGTGATATTGTAATCGGTTAGGAATCGTTGTTTATTGTCGCTGTTGTCATTAATTATTGTTTGAATAATTAGTTCATAGATATATTCCATGTCGGATATAAGTTGATTTATTATTTCAACGTGTTTTTGCGATTTTGTTTTCCGTAGTTGTTCTAGTTGTGTTTCATATAATTGTTTAATCTCATTAAAATAACCACGGACGTCAGTTAGCGTAAATGAAATAGTAACAGATGAGTCGGTTGTTCTTTTAATGATAAAATCCCATTGCAATGTGTCTTTGTTGGTGAATATAAATCTATCGCCGATTCTTCCTTTTCTTATATCAGATAAATTATCTCGATAACTGGGATTGATTTCATGATATGATTCTACGTCCGTGGTTAAGTCGGTGGTGGATTTTTCCGGTGGTAATTCAGGCCATCCTAGTACGGTTCTAATAGAACTTTGATAGATATCTACGACGTATCCTTCTGTGCTTATCTCAATTGCGGATGATAGTGTCGGCTCATGAACTGTTATAGCGATTTTTGACTCTACTCCAGTAATCGATTTTATTCTACGCGCGAATTCATTATTGATTTGTTCGATTTGGTATGACCCTGTTGGTATCGAAACAACTTTCCAGTCTGGAGTCCCGTCATCTTTATTCTTATTCGCAAACACTAAAGAATTATTGGGTTGTTGACCACCAAATGATTTTGATCTGATATTAGGCCAACTGTGATACACTCGTAATTTTGCTAGCGCTATCTCCTTCACGGGGACTGGGCTAGGGAAATTCACACTAAACTCGGGTTCCGTTGATGTTATTGATATCATGCTTGTTTGTACTGGGTTCGTGTTCTCCACTACTCGTTGAAGTAATTCCATCGGTGTTGTCATCGTTGCTATACTGTTGTTGTCGCTCTAATTTTGACACCGCGGAATCATAAACACTGACCATCACTGAGAACTCACAATTTGGTATGGTTGAGATTATTGAGATCATTTCGGTTTTTGGGTTCGTGTTTTCCAATTCCATCGTTGTTGTCATTGTTATTATATTCATGTTGTCGCTCTAATTTCGATATCGCTGAATCAAAAATACTGACCATCTCTGAGAATTCACTATCTGATATAATTGTATTATCGAGTGACGACGATATCATCAGGGATAACTGCGAATATGCGGTTGATGCAAGATGAAATTGAATTAAGTAATTCTGCAGTTTACTCTGGCTGCATGATGATATCTTTTTTGCTATCCCGGTTGATATACCCCCGATTGTAGCCACCGCAGAAATGCAAATTGGAACTACGACCGGGGCAATCATTGTAACCGATGCAAGTATTATTCCGGCGCCAGCGAGAACGCTTGACACCGAGTACATAGTAATATCAATTGCGGTGATTCTTCGTCGGTATTTTTTTATTTTTATTTGATACTCCTCAGTGAGGGTTTTGAGTCTATTTTGAAATTCTCTGACCTGATCATAGCGACATTGAGTTGATGAAATCATTGTTATTTTAAAAACGCTAGCGTTTTCAATTGTGTTTTCAAGTTCGCGGAAAGTAATTTCAAATTCGCGGAAAACTCTTTCACGATGTCGAATCGATATTACGACGATGATGGAATCACTGTTGTTATTTTAAATCAGCTAGTGTTTTCAATTATCCCACCAACGAATCGGTTTTAGGATCTGATGAGGGGACACCGGATACAAATTCTATTATCCAGGGTAGTGACTCCCTAATCACATACTCGTCGGAATTGGTTATAACAATCGGAAATGAGATTGGTATAGCAGGTGGAGGTTTTGGTACTTTATCTAATATATATGTCAGCGTGTTAACACCGCGGATACCTGTGTTGCTGAATTCCAAATCAAATTTACGGTGATGTATTATTGTAAGTCGGTAGGAACCTGGTGCACCAGTATGTTTGTTGCCAATATAAAGATAATTTCTGTTTCCTCGGATCCAATCAAAAGTCCCACTATCAACCGTGTACACGATGATATTGACGCTTACACTATGTGGAGTTTTTACTTTATCGATAACCGCTTTAATTTCAGCGAGGGTTGGACCTGTCAACGATGTGGTTTCAGAAACAGGTGTTCTCCCCAAAAATCTATCCACGATGGTATTAAGTGTTGTTTGTCTCACCATAAACATATTAATATCTTTAAGAGTCATCGTAGATGTAGCCGGGACACCAAAGAAACTATTAGCGATATAGGCATTGTGAGTGTGCTTGCCGATAAACTCTCTGATTTCAGCGAGAGTCATGCCTGCCACAAGCGGGGTTCCAAAAAACTTAACAATGACGTCGCTAGTGGGTTTTTGATCTTCTATTAGTTTAGAAATCTCGAGATAATTTGCCTTGATTTCATTTTCATTCATCATCCTTCCCGCGTCCTTGTTAAAAAAGAATAGCGATAGATAGTTTTTAATTTCAGCGAGAGTCATGCCAACCACAAGCGGGGTTCCAAAGAATTTATGTACGACATTTTTGCGAAAAGTACTATAACCTCGTATATAATCCTCCAGCTCACGGCCGTGTGCGGTAATCTTGTTGTCTTGGGTGGTAATCATGCTGTCTTGGGCGGCAATCTTGTTGTCGTGGGCGGCAATCGCGTCGGTGATCGTAGACACAAGTGCGCCTGGTTTAAGTCGTCCGTCGTTGGAATACAGCGCAATAGAGTTTTCAGCGGCGTCGCGCTGCCGTATCAAAATGTCATTCAATGACACATCACTGCTTTTCAATTTACCCTGCTTGTCTTGAAATACAACTATTTCGTTCCGGTCAACACTTGCTAAATTTAACGTTTCAGCTATTTCATCTTTGATTAGTTTTTTTACATCACCGGTTGCAGTGTCATCTGGTTTGGGTTTCAAAGATCTCCCCCAAATATCAATCATGTTATTGTAAAACTCTTTCTCTCTCTAAAATCGTTTTTGACGACTTTGTTGAAAAATCTTCGATTTTCTCCAGCGATTACTAGTGTATTCATTCACGACAACATGTGGTGGTTTTCCGCTTGGGTTACTCAAGGAGTTAGAAATAGCGTTAAGGAATTTAATACTTCGCTGCCACATATTGGTGGGTCGTTCATTTGTTGTGTTGGTAGCGTAGAATACCAAGTTTTCATTGGAAGGGTTTTTATATAACGCATAAACTCTTTTGGTGGGGCTAATCCATATGAATCAAAATAGACAATCCCACGTGGATCAATAGCGTATGCAACCCAGTGAGTTCCGGGTCCGGTGCTGTTATCTAAATTAATGATTCCGGTTTCAACGCTGTTTGGTTGATGTGGTAATTGATCTTTCATAAAGACACCTCTGAAGGTTTTAATCGCGAGTTTTTTAGCAGCATCGAGTAAATCAAAATTGGACATGGGAACCATCATAGACTCTCCAATTAATAAACCGGTCCTAGTCTTAGACCCTTTCCGCTGTACCACGAATACGGGGTTCCTGGTAGTCTTAGACCCTTTCCCTTTTTTTTATATCCTTTCCCAGTTGCCTTCTTTAGTGCCATTCCTGCTGCAGTACCAACGGCTCCTAACGCTGCCGCTTTAGCCATCGCTGGGGCTGCTGCTGCAATCAATGCTGGAATCGCAGCTAACAACGGAAATATACCGCCTGTTTTAATCATATTTTTGATAGCAGCCGCAGAGAGAGTAATCTGAACACCCTTTTTTGCTACTAGTGCATCATTGAAATGTTTCACCTGACGAGTTGTCAGCGATAGTTTATTTGCACCACCAGTCATTTGGTTGGGTTTCAACGTGATTATGGTTCCACATTTTTTAGTTGATTCCGATTGCAATTTTTTTAATTGACCGGGAGTTAACGCAACACTAATATTACTATATGACATTATACATAATTGATTGATTCTAAATCGTTTACAATTTCAATTACATGTTTTCCACTGGTGCATCTACCACTCTCATTCTTCCACCAACACCTTCAAGTAGCATTGATTTATCACTGAGAATGACAGCAACCGCTCTATAATCAGCAATAGCACCACGAGTCACATTAGGTCTAAAATGTATATCAACAAGAGATTGTCTCATCAAATCGAGATGTTCCAGTGAGAAGTAATAGATCGGATACAGATTTTTAAAATCATATTGTGATATTTGCAAACCAGTATCCACATTTTGATCGCGTGCCATAAATGACAACAGACGATGATAAACTCGTGCAATATGATTTTCTGTGTAATTAAGTTGTATATCCTCGGATGGTTCCTGTTGGCCGTTTATTCTCAGTGAGACGTCTTTCGCACCTAATTAATCAAATATCATATGACTGAAACGTTGATCGCCAACTCGTGCGTTATCTTGTAACGCAATAAATATATGACGTGGCGCAGCAACACCTTGTTTTGATGCTAGGTTCCAAGTGAATAACCCGTAGATATTTGATTGTTTAACATCTGTACTCACGGTTAGCCAACTTAGTAATGATTTTCCTCCTTGGTCCATAAATGATAGTAATCATTCTTCTGCGGTGATTGCTGGAGTCAACACTGGCATCCACAATGATATTTTTGTTAAATTGACTTTACCGGCATCAGCATTTGGATTTGCATTGTCTGCTGGAATCCTCCAGATTGCGTCACTATCATCACTCTTTCGTACAAGCGATACTGTATGCTTCGCTCCATAAATAACTTTTCGGACGTTTCTACAGAATCCAAATATATGATGCAGTGGAATCGCGCATGAAAATGATTTACGCGCTCCTTGCAACATTGAAATACGTGTTGCAGCTCCTAGATTGAAATTAACATCGTTGTTTATAATCATATCTTCGGCATCAATATTAGCGGTGCCAGCATTATTCTTTGGTAGTCTTACAACAAATTGTTTTCCTCCAGCGGTATTTGTAGCATCTTTTGCAAACATCATAGAAGGTCCTGCTGATCTTGTATAATCATCGGAATATCTCGCTAACCCGATTATTGTTGTAGCCACATCAACATCGCGATCTATCGCCTCAATTTCTTTTCCATCAATGAGATATTTTGCACTCTCAAATAACGCCATGATACCATTATTGACAAAACCGACTTGAGTACCAGCTGGATACGGTGCTGGTACAGCAGGAGTATCAGCAGCTGTTACAATTTCTCCTTCTACTTCAATAAACGCTTCACAGGGCAAAAAGTATTTACTGGTATCATGGACTTGAAGATCGATTCTTGCTCGACTATTGGGTCTATTGCATGATAGGCGTAATATTGATAATCGCGTACAGAATCATCCTTGCCAACTGGGGCGTCTATATCAAACGCTGGATCATGTGACTTTTTGAACATTTTATTCTATTTATCAGAGTCTAAATCGCGATTTTCCATTTTCATCGTCGTAGTTTTTTAAAGCCACTTCCTGCTATCATATTTGCAATATTGCTTTGGTCGGGGTTTAAAGCCATCGACGCTAATTTTTCATCTACTGCGTTATTTATAATTCTACTAACACTTGCAGGCATTTCCGCTGTAGACGGTAACGGTTTTGAAAATCCTTTGGATTTCATCCGTGATTTCACTAATGATGTTAATTTATTCTTCGCAGTTGAAAACGCTTTTCCAGCAAGATCTCCAACAGCACCAATACCCTTATCACGAATAACATCAATTGCTTTCATTCCTAATTGTTTAACCAACGGCATCACTTTTGGAGCCATTCTCGCAAATAACCCTAAAATGGTATTACCTAAACCATCTCCGTAGTATGCTCTATAAACCGGAAACCGTGAATTAACTACGTAGACGGGGGTTGGTTTATCATGATTGTAGTGTATGATCATTATTTGAAATCAGAAACAATTTTTCAATTGTTATTTATCTAATCAATTGACTTTTCAATTCAGTCACTATGATACCCACTTTCCACTAACTCGCCAATGAAATCTCGATATGTGCTGATATCCATGATACCACTCTGAAATAATCGTCTACAGATATCAGCTGCTTCATTAATTATTTCTAGAGAGTTATTTCCAGCTCGGAACCCTCCTACAAGAACCTCTAATCGTGATATATCACTGAGAACACTACCAGGACATGAAACACTGGAATCTCTTAATCCACTTCCGCTATAACCCATTGCTACATCCATTTTTTTCCATTTCGTCTAAATCGGCTTTTTGTAAATAATCAAGAATATCATCATCATCAGGTGGTAGTTGTTGTTTTTTAGGTGAAAAAGATATTTTCTTTGCAGGTTGCTGTCGCCGCCTTTGCAATTTTGGTGGTTTTTGTTGTTGTTTTAGTTCTTCAAATTGTTTATACACGTTACCCACCTCATCGATATATTCGATGTATGATGCACTATCTTTCTTAGTCTGACTTTTTTTAGTTTTGATCTTATAGAATATATCAGCCCAGTGAGTTATATTTCTAACATATTTATGATGTTCTGGTTTCAACATTTTTTTCCTGTTTTCATAAGTCGTAACAACAAGCGCAGGAATTTCTGTTGAATCAGTCTTATCAATTGCTGCTAACCCTTCCTCGTTAAATCTCACGCGTAAATCATCTACTGTTCTTTTTGATTCCATTTTTTGTACAGCCTGTTCTGTTTGTTCAGTTTTCGCTGCTATTTTTTCAAGTTCACCAATAACAGATTTCCCCGTCTCGGGAACATCTCCCCGTATAGCACGCTCTATCCCCTTCGTTGCTGTGGTTACTGGTTTAAACAATTCTTCAGATCCCGCAGCAAAATCAGTCTGAAGACTCTGTCGTTGTTGTAGTTTATTCCGTACAGAGTCACGAATTGGTACAAATCTCCTGATTGCATCCAGTCGTTCACGAGCCAATCGGGTTGTTAATGCTTCATTGACCATTATTTGAAATCAGAAACAATGTTTCAATTGCAAAACAATTTTTCAATTGTGAAACAATTTTCCCGAACCCGACCTAACATCATCGTGGAAGTGTTATTTCATCGTGATACACCTTCGTTCATCGATGTTGAAAGTGTCACAATTGCTATATATATATAATACTG
Source organism: Unio delphinus (assembly GCA_029339505.1). Lineage (NCBI taxonomy): Eukaryota > Metazoa > Mollusca > Bivalvia > Unionida > Unionidae > Unio > Unio delphinus. The sequence continues at coordinate 10,009,272 of JAQISU010001235.1, forward strand.
ACACTTTCAACATTCTAGTTTTGATCAATCTGAACCGTCCATCAATTTTTATTGCTGTGAAATATTTTCACTGATTTTGACATTGTCAATCAAAAAATGCTAAAAAAAATGAAAATCTCTATGAGGGACGGTCACAATCAAATAATGATAAATGGTCAATCAAAATTGTTCATTTTCTTGAATTAACGCCCGTAGGTTTCTAATTTTAGAATTAACCTCCTTTTTCAATTCGTATGCGTACCCCAATTCTTTTCGTATTCGTTCTACGATGGTATACAACGGAGCGAACACACTTACGTCACTGGAAAATGCGAGAGAGTCCCGAATAGAATTCTGAATTCTCTTGATGAGCGCATACTTCTTTGGTAGCATATACTTGTTAGTGCTAACTCCGTATTCTATATCCTGAAAATCAGACATGATTTGATCAGGATTTAACCCATCTGATAGTTCAATATCCCAACTTTTCAATTTTGAAATCTCGGATAAAATGCTATTCATGTTTTCAGAATTCATTATTCTATAATAATGATATATTTCTAAATGAAAAATATGACGCATTAGACGTAACTAAATCGAATTTTCTGTCCAGTCCCCTTTGAAATCGCAGATCGATAAATCCCCTCTGCAACATATCGTACTGAGGCTCTACAAATATCGAAGTGCCTACCGGCTTCATTCATTGATTGAAATATTTTTTCTTCGTTAGTTATCGTATTCAAAGATTTCACAGGTCTCGCTTTTTTTGAGCATTTTCCAGTCCTTCCAGATGAATTATTTTCACTCTGTGTAACAACTCGTAAATTTGATAAAGAATTGTTCATTGGATTAGAATCAATGTGATCAATGACAGAATCATCCTCGATCAGTCCATTAAAACATTCAAATACGAAACGATGATTGAGATATTTCTTCTTTCCAGCGCCAAACCTCAAATATCCATGATTATTCACATCACCAACTGGTTTCTTCAGTCTGCGGTTTCTTACAACACTATCACTAGATGCTTCATAATTTGTGATCACAGGGTGTGGTCTGAATTCTTGGTTCATTCGTATACTAAATACTATTTGTCTAATTCATTGTTTGGTTTAATGATAAATCTTTCGATGTAGTCTTGAGGAGTTCTTATGATTTTGTCAGGGACGTTGTCGCTGACAGTGTCAGGGTCAGAGACTTTTTCAGAGTCATAATTTCTGATTGATTGTCCATTTTTTATTCTTTTATCATAATAACGCTTCAACTCCCTGTATCGCTTTCCACCGCAATTCAAACACAACTGAGATTTTCCCCTGACCCCAACCCCACATCGTATGCAGGGTAACGGGCCAAGGCTTCCACGTCGAAAGCTTTGCATATGATACCCACAAAACTCATTTCTGCATGATTTGTTACACGGGGTTACTGATCCAATCATAAGCCACTTGCAGTGATTCATTATATATAAATTCTTCATTTAAATGCTTGTTTTAATTATAGCATGAGGGAATTAAGGAGAACGCCTTCGAAAAATGCTGAATTCACTGCTGATAAAGAGTTTTAAAGATTATTGAAGATTAATCCTAAATTTAATCTCGATAAACCCAAAATATGTCCAAAAGACGGAAACATGAAAGAGTTTAAGAGATTATTGAAGATTAATCCTAAATTTAATCTCGATAAACCCAAAAAACGTCCAATAGACGGAAACATGAAAGAGTTTAAGAGATTATTGAAGATTAATCCTAAATTTAATCTCGATAAACCCAAAAAACGTAACAAGAGGTTATTAAAAATTAATCTCAAACGTCCATAAGAACGGAAACATGAAAGAGTTTAAGAGATTATTAAAAATTAATCCTAAATTTAATCTCGATAAACCAAAAAAAACGTAACAAAATTAATCCTAAATTTAATCTCAAACGTCCAAGAGACGGAAACATGAAAGAGTTTAAGAGATTATTAAAAATTAATCCTAAATTTAATCTCGATAAACCCAAAAAACGTTTAATAGACGGAAACATGAAAGAGTTTAAGAGATTTTTAAAAATTAATCCTAAATTTAATCTCGATAAACCAAAAAAACGTAACAAAATTAATCCTAAATTTAATCTCGATAAACCAAAAAAAAACGTCCAAGAGATTACCCTGGAAAGATGCTCAATTCAATCTCAATATAGTTTCTAATACACCAAAGAATACAATTCTTGATAAAGCCATGATTAGTAAAATCAGAGACTGTTTTAATGAATTCAAGCGTGATGGAGCATCTTATTGTTGGTCAACATTTCGAATTGATGGTGTTGTTGATGCTACCATGAATGATGAAAAAGCAGCAGTGATAATTTCACGTGTTGGGGAAAAAAAAGTATTTTTTCCGAATAAAATTCATTATTGAAGTCGATGGCAAAGGGATTATTAGGGATAAATTTGAACCAATTCTCAAGAATAAAAAAGCTGTCATTGTGAGTAGAGATTCCAAACCAGGAATTCTAACTGGAATCGACAAACCATGCTACGAAAGATCTTATCCCGTAACAGCAATGGTTTATGGGATATATCCGTTAAATGATAAACCTGATATCGCAAAACTAGCTCCTATGAAATATTCTAGTTCACTGAATTGCGTGGCAACACGGGTAATGGAACACTTCAGAAATGCATCCCGAGGAAATAAACTAACTGATCTGCGACGTAGGAAAATAACCGAATGGGAACTGACAGTGAAACAGCATGGTGCAAAGATTTCTGATATAGCTAAATTAGAAACATCATTAAGATTTCCAATAACCGTTATGACGATAACCGGAGAGGTTTTATACGAACCGAAATGTAACAAAAATGGAGCGCCAATACAGATTATTGATCATAACAAACACGCGTGGACACCTGCGGTAACAGTATTTCCACGAGAACGAACCGTGAAATATATCCCTAAGGAGTTCGTCCGGGATGTTTTCTATGAAGAGAAATTATTCGATGCTATTCATGCGTTGTGTAAAGATGATCCTGTGTCAGTGTGGTTACTTAGAAGTGATGAAGATCCCGAAATAGGATTTGATCAATTTGTAAGACCAAATGGCGAATTATATCGCGTTGAAGAATTAGATAACAGAATGAGAAAAATCGCTAGTGATTTTTCACCGGAGAATTCCCATGAAAAACTACTCACGGATAGTTTTACTATTCCATCAGTGGTAGCTCACTTCGCAAGAGAAAAAAACTCATGGCGTCCAACACGAAGTGATTTTCTCGAAGATATTAAATTGAGTTGCGTCATATTTGGTCATGGAGGACTGTGGAATACGAAATACTTAAGTGATGGTATGATTTCAATTGATATATCCGCGTGTTATCCCGGAAGTTTTCTCGGATATTGGGAATGTAGTAACTACTTCAAACGATTTGGACACCCCACGCATGAAATGACTCGTGTTGCCATTAATGGACCATTACCTGATTTTGATTTAACAGGATTCGCTCGTGTGATATCATTCGAATTAGCTACAGGGTTACATCCGTGTAGTTATGTTTGGCTCGGTAGACACCTATCTGAAAAGGCCTGGATGCCAATAGTGTTACTACGATATATGATTGATTGTGGTATGCTAATATCGTTGATTGTTTCCGAGGCTATTATATGCTATCGAGCTCAGAAAGAAGTTTGGCTACCACAACCCGATTTAGATCGTATAATCAGCGAACAGCGAAAACAATTCCCTGATTTCAATGAAGAACAAATCATGAATCGGTCTAAGAAGTTATTTGAAATTAAAAAAGAACAAGCAAAAGATTTTGGACAAAGAATAATCGGTAAATTTACCCAGGGTGGACGATACGACAACGCAAAATATTCTTCGCGGTTGATCATAGACGTCGCTGAATACGATTTTATTGTAACGGATTTAATGAAACAGGGAAAACTTGTATTCTGTAAGGATGCTTTTCTATCCAATGGTGAGAAAATGGGTACGGTTGTTACCTACTGTGATGGATATAATTCCCAGTATACACATTTAAGATCATCTATGCTAGACTATGCTTCTATTAATCTATTTTCGATGATAAATAGATTTCCTAATACCGCGGTTAGAGTGGCCACTGATTCGATGTATATACACAATAAGTACAAATCAGCTGTAGCTAAATTCACAGATCCCGAAGAAAATTGGGGGCGTTGGCGATTTAAAAAGGAGATGCTACATGAGTATTGTGAATCCGCAGACGTTGCCATGGATGATAAATATCTTTCATATAACCGTATTGAAATTCAATCAGAATTTTCTAATGCACCACCGGTATCTGATCCAGTATGTAGATACAAGACAGTTTATTTAAACGGTTGTGGTGGGTCAGGAAAGACAACTCGTGCAATTGAATTATTTCGTCGGTCAACCATGATTGTGCTAACACCGACTCACAGACTCGCCAGAGAGATGATACAGCGAGGGGTAAATGCCTGTACTTACCATAGTTTCTTTCGATGGAAGGGTGACAAATGGACTCCTGAGCGTATGGGTGATAAATTCATTCCTGAAATCATAATTTGGGATGAAATATGCACAGTGTCATTAGATGTATTACAAACATTTCTCGAGTGGTTGTTAAACAAAAACACAAAAGTCGTTATGTGCGGTGATTACGGCCAACCACCACCATTTATCGGTGCATCTCCACATGAATGGCTAAGGGGTTTTGTAGACTATTATGAAGAAATTACCACTGATTATAGATCAATTGATGAACGATTACGAGAATTCAAAGCGCTAATTAGATTACAACCGGATAGAATCCAATGCGAAATAGCGCGTGAAGTGATTTCAGAAACTCCAATGAATGATTTCTGGGAAACATGGAGACCAAATGATTTGATAATTGCAAGAAAAATAGTCAGGGACACACTTCAGATGAAGTTATTTGAATTGCATAAAGAAAAATTTGCAACGCTTCCAGTACCCCTTTGTTATAGGCCATCGGATACACGAAAACAGAATATTGAAGTTGATATTCCAGGACAGAGTGAAAAACAAATTCTCGTATTAAATGATATTGTGCTGGTTGATATCAATGTCGTTGAAGATGCATTGCGTGCTAATAAATCCCCGTGGACGCTAGGATACGCAGCAACAATACATTCTTCACAAGGATTGACTATATCGGATACAATTGTTTGGATGGTGGATAATCACATCGATTGGTCGAATTTAGTCTATCTCGCAGTATCCAGAGTACGAAGAATAAATCAGCTTCGAAGAATTGTTTTCGATGATAATGACACAACAATGGATGATATTGATGTTAAAATTATTGATAAAAAACTCTCCGGTTACAAACAACAGGACAAAAAAAAAACAACGAGAATTTGATATTGATGCTGAATTAATAATCACTTTGAAGAAACAACAGAATAATCATTGCGCGAGTTGCAATTGTATAATGCGTTGGCAGTATTCGGATAAAGATCCTCGCCAATTTACCGTAGACAGAAAAAATAACAGTCTCGGTCATGTCAGAAACAATGTGATGTTGACTTGTCTTGAGTGCAATAGATGCAACGGTGCTAGTTAAGACCATGCGGTGGCAATTGAGTATCCTCGGGAATTACCTGTAGTTGTTGTCGAGTAAATCCTCGTTGAGGGGCAGTTGAATCCAGTTTATAGACTGGAGGTCTACCCGTAGATCGTGTTATACTATATATCTTGTGTGCAGTAACACTCCAAATAGGATCAGTAGCCCTTTTTTTACCACCCTCAAGCTCTCCTGGTTCGTATAAGTACCTAACAGTGACATTACTACCAAGAATTGGTTCTTTGAAATCTTTTTGTGGTTGTACGGGTATAGACTTTTTTTTAATAGCGTTGCTAGGTTTCATGTTGATTGTTCTAGTAATCTCATTATTCAGTGCGGTAATCACAGCTGGTAACCTTTTGACCCATTCACGGGATCGCTTTTCTTGAATGAATTCTTTTGCGTATTGATATCCAAATAACCGCTCAGCAATCGTCCGATTAAATCGTTCTACAATGGCCTGATCGCGATGTAGCGCAGTATGCCCTCGTCGTATGGTGACATTATGATGTTTCATTGTAGATAACACTGCACCCTGAAATTCCTTGCCAGGATCAACCTGCAATAGATTTGGCCAGTGCAGAGGACCTCGTCGATAAATCCTTTCAAATGCAGAAGCGACTTCAGTGGCTGATTTTGTTTTTAACGGTTCTGCTTCTTTGTATCGACTTGCAATATCAACTACGGTTAAAGCGTATTTGTAACCACGATCATGTGGCAGGAATAATATATCAGCCTGATGAACTTCATTAGGAGCGGTCACATCAAAATGCGAGAATTGAATTTGTTTAGGCGGTGGTAGATAAATTTGCCATAGTGCCTGTTTGGATAACCAATTAGCCGCAGTGGTTTTTTTCACTTTTGCAGCGCTAGCGAGTTTATGGACTGCTGATTTACCCCTCCAGTATCCTCTTGGGGAATAATAAATTGATTCCATATTATTAATTATCGGCACCTAACATCAATTTACTTTTCATAGCCGATTTTATTAAAAAGGAAGCCAATTTTTCTTTGAAGGATTTATCAGGAATAGCATTTAACGCATGAATTAATTTCACATCTGCTAGATGCCTGTGTTGCAAATTGCTGCTTTTATAAGCAACATCATGAAGGTGACAGGCCTTATCAATGGCGTTTATTGGTTCTTCACCGGGTCGGGACTGATTTTGATCATTGAGTCTGATATCAAGTCTGGTTCCCGGTCCACAGTAGCTATATCCTGGAAGGTGCTTTTCTCCGGGGTACTTTGCCCATGGGGTTCCAGGGAGCTTTGCCAATTTGGCTGCGATATCACCTCCTCGTTTTTTTAAAAATCAGATCTCATAGACACAAATCTAAATTTCTTTGTACCACATGTTGCACATCTACCAGTAAGTGCTGATCTGTTATTTTTAGTTGTAACCGTCGTCACATCATTTGTGCTAGTACGCGTTTTACACTTCACACAATATAGATCCATAATTTATGTATAAAGATATGGATATAATTGATTTTTCAGCGACGAAAACAAGGGAACCAGTTAAGCATCATGCAGCGCTACCAAACTCTATCCGGATGATTATAATCGGGCCATCTGGATCCGGTAAAACGCAATTGTTACTCAATTTAATAATGAGATGGATGAAGTGGGATAAGTTGTATTTAATTGCCCCTAGCGTAGATGATCAACGATGTTATGAAGTGCTAAAAGATTTTAACGACAGCGCGGTAGAAAAATCCGGAGAGGGTATTATTGAGTTTATAACCGATATCGATGAAGCACCGAGCATTGATGATATTGATGGAGATATTAACAATTTAGTCGTATATGACGATATAATGTTGGATAAACAAAAAAATCCTGCTAGGATCTTTTCCAGAGGCAGGCATAAAAACACTGACGTGATATATGTCACTCAACGCTACACTCAGGTTCAAAAAGTCATCAGAGATAACTGCAATATTCTTGCTGTATTCAACGGAGTTGATACTCATACTCTTAGAAATATATGGCAGACATGGTGTTCTGATATGGACTTCAATCAATTTAAAAACTTCTTTAGTCATGCTCAGTCAACCCCGTACGGATTCGCAACAATAAATTTGCATGATCCTCGGACACGATATCGTATCGGACTGGATCAAATATTCGGTTAAAATCATTTATTATTTTTTGTTAACCTGTAGCAGCAGAGAGGGTGGATGACAACAAGTTGCGACCAAAATTAATTAAAAAATCGTAAAAGTCTTCGTTTTCATTTTTTAGTTAAAATGAGATTTCGTAGGGAAGGCTCGTTAAAATTTCAATCAATTTTTTGTCTGAAAACGTTGGAGGGTTTGCCCCTGAGACATTTTTTTTGGTTAAAATGAGATCGTAGGAAGGCTCGTTTTAAGGATTCAATCAAAATTTTGTCTAAAAACGTTGTAGGGTTCACCCTCTCTGCTGCTAGGCACGAGTAACGTATTTTCATTGCTTCGTATCTGTATTCTTATTCATTAGCGACTTAGGGTACCTGCATGGGGTAATTAGGAATAAAATTAAACCTATAGCTAAATTACTATAGTGATGGAGGTGTCCAATAATCAAACAGTACAAGACATCGACCATGACGGTTGCGATGGCGGAGTAGCGGAATTTTACCTTCCTTCCCCCTCATCGTAAGTACCATGTGTAGCGTCTTACAATTTAAACCTGTTAATTCAATTGTTTTAATTTTAGACTTTGAACCCCGCTACTTCAATTCTTTCACTATTTACTTATAATTTTATATTGATAATTTCGGTGTTTTTCTTGGCAGATGTTTCCCAGCTTATTTAAAAAAAAATCTAATCAAAGAAAAAGAAGCTTATCTCCAGAAAAATTAGAAAGATTTGTTTTTTGATTCTGTCAAATCAATCGATTAAATTTTCTAAATAAAAGATAAATCCACTGTTTAATTTCTTTTTTTAAGGCATGTGTTATATATGCCTTCTGATTTAGTATTTACATTTGTTTCTTTGCACGTGAATCTATTTTTAGATGTACAAAGTAGTTACCCATTCAGTTTGCACAAAATCAACTGAGCTGGGTCTGAAAATATGGGTATCTTCCATTCAGTTGAAAGATTTCCTACATTTAACAACTGACGCAACTGCATGTTTTCCTATGCATCGTATGACACTTTTGCAAATAGTAAGTGGCGAAACATTTTTAGTCATTCATATGTGTGCTCATGTGCTATATATATATATATATATATATATATATATATATATATATATATATATATATATATATATATATATATATAGTGTTCATTGTATTACTGACGTCGTTCATCACATGAACTCTACAACAATGATATTGCACATAAATTGGTAAAGGAAGATGAAGTTTGATGTTCACTTGAAATGTGTTCAATAATAATGAAGATCAACATTCATTAAAACATTTTTTACATCCTTAAATAGCATATCGGTTGAATTGTTTCCAACAAACATGACGTCACGCACCTATCGGCATAGCTATATACTGAGATTTGTATTATGATGTCGAGTCCATCATTATCAAATTTAAATGCTTTGTTTGTTTGGCAATTCAGTCATAAAAGACAACTCTGTTCTAGACCAAAATTTGCCACCGTGACTATATCATTGTTTCTGTCCGTCTTGTTTTTCCTAGTAATAGTTAACATGTAACACATGTATATCATGATGTAATTTATATAGGTTAGTAACACAGGTATATCATGATGTAATTTATATAGGTTAGTAACACAGGTATATCATGATGTAATTTATATAGGTTAGTAACACAGGTATATCATGATGTAATTTATAGGTTAGGAGCACAGGTATATCATGATGTGATTTATAGGTTAGGAACACCGGTATATCATGATGTAATTTATAGGTTAGGAACACAGGTATATCATGATGTAATTTATAGGTTAGGAACACAGGTATATCATGATGTAATTTATAGGTTAGGAACACAGGTATATCATGATGTGATTTATAGGTTAGGAACACCGGTATATCATGATGTAATTTATAGGTTAGTAACACAGGTATATCGTGATGTAATTTATTGGTTAGTAACACAGGTATATCATGATGTAATTTATAGGTTAGGAACACAGGTATATCATGATGTAATTTATAGGTTAGGAACACAGGTATATCATGATGTGATTTATAGGTTAGGAACACCGGTATATCATGATGTAGTTTATAGGTTAGTAACACAGGTATATCGTGATGTAATTTATAGGTTAGTAACACAGGTATATCATGATGTAATTTATAGGTTAGGAACACATGTATATCATGATGTAATTTATAGGTTAGTAACACAGGTATATCATGATGTAATTTATAGGTTAGTAACACAGGTATATCATGATGTAATTTATAGCTTAGTAACACAGGTATATCATGATGTGATTTATAGGTTAGGAAAACCGGTATATCATGATGTAATTTATAGGTTAGTAACACAGGTATATCATGATGTAATTTATAGGTTAGTACACAATTCTGACTCTTGTGTATTGCCATCAACTTGTCGGTCTTGGCCATCAAGTTTTGATTCATGACTGTGGGCAAAATATTCCTCCATACGATAAGCCTACGTATGTTCGTCCTTCTTTCGAATGTCAGCAGTATAACATTAGATGCAAACTCACTGACCTAATACATGGGCACGTACCAGCTTGTGGTTACTAATTAGAACGAATGTCATTTCATGTTCTTTATCAAGATATATATATATAGTAAAGATAATACAAGACATTATACGTAATTGACACATTTTATGTGCTATTTTTGGGAACCCCAAAACATGCCGCAAACTGGCAGATATGGATTAGTATGGTTCATCTGGTTATCACGAGACAATCACATTTGGAGCAATACCAAAGGCTTTACTGCATAGTGCACATAATATATCCGATTAATGAATGGAACTGCCATAACAACGTTATCTTCATAACGCCAATGATCGTACAATAGTTTTCGCACGTAACAGCGGCCACCTGAACATACAACAAACTAAAGCTTTTTCTTAAATCCAATGCAAGACAAGAGTGAACGAGTTACACAAGGGGGCCATAACAAAACTTTCAGAACCTGTCCAGTCGCAAAGTATATAGAAATTCGCTGCATTAGTTCGACAGAACAGAGTTCTCCAACATTGATCTTCACTCCTAGTTTAAGAACATATATTCACCATGAAGACAGATGAAAACACGTTATTACATGAAATAAGTTTTCTTCATGGTCACCATACCGACATGCTGAATGCTCACTGCAATGCCAGACGACAGAGGTCCGCCTTGTTGAAAGCTACTGGATGATTCTCTGAAAATTCATACTCTCCAAGGACTAGACGATCTTCAATGCTAGCAATACAAGTTGAACATGACATTGCAACAAAGACCATTTCTGACGGAATCCTACATGGAAGTGACATTTCTGTTTTCTATCGTATTTGGAAAAGGCCAAGAGGTCTGCTGCTTCTGGGACGACGAGCTCTTGAGGTTCCAAGAGCATTAAAGCGACAAGGATTTTATAGAGACTGCGGTTGTCTAACTACTGAGGCTGAAAAAAGTCAGTGTGGACACAAAAGATGAGAAGATATTCAAAACTTCTTATGAACACTTGAAGGACGTAAATTCGCGTCTCAAACAATTCTTATCAATTGATAGAGGAATTCAGAGATACAGAAATTCCGCTAGAGTGCACAAATTGTCACAAGTCATATGACGCCTATGGAATACTTGGGCAGTATTGTATTAAGGTTCGACTGGTAAACACTTTACAAAGCTAATGTTGGCAATTAGGGACACCTTCAATACCACATCATCTTTTAAAGACATCTATAATCATCTGTGATACGTATTGGTCTAATCTGATATGAACCGTTATGAAATAATCATGAAAACAGGAGTAAACATTACTGAAGGGACATTCGTAAGCTGATATATAGCGTATCATTATGGAATTAATAGCATAGTAATTTGATATTAATATTGCATTATATCACCGTTCAAAACGTGCAATAAATACGTAATTGAAAAAAACAAACGCTTTTTGATATATATATATACATATATATATATATATATATATATATATATATATATATATATATATATATATATATATATATATATATATATAATTTGCATAGTATCTGAAAGAAACAAACTACAGATATAGAGCCAGTTTGCATCAAGAGATGAGGAACACCCCACGCACCATAATATCAGATGACGTGTACGAGTTTACATATATAATGTAATCAAATTCTCCTTATAGTTGAATGTTAGTTAATTTGTTGGGTAGGTAGCCATTTGATTAGGTCATTATTTCAGATTGTTTAAACTCTCGAATTGTTACTTTGCATTACACATACACTAACTCTCAGTTTATGAGACAAGCGTTTTTCATTCCAAGATATACATAATTTAGTCGCACTCTTTCAAAATTGCATAATTGTATATGGAAATGATTTAAGTTATTAATTTCTTGTTCTAATTGTGCGACAAAAATATGTTTTCCTTATTGGATAATCACAAGAAATGTGGTTGAAACTGTAACGGCAAAAGCCAATTTGTCAAGAGGAAATGATAACACTGTCATTACGTTTTAATTTGATTGTCGTCAAAATATTTTATTGTTACTTTGCATTACACATACACTAACTCTCAGTTTATGAGACAAGCGTTTTTCATTCCAAGATATACATAATTTAGTCGCACTCTTTCAAAATTGCATAATTGTATATGGAAATGATTTAAGTTATTAATTTCTTGTTCTAATTGTGCGACAAAAACATGTTTTCCTTATTGGATAATCACAAGAAATGTGGTTGAAACTGTAACGGCAAAAGCCAATTTGTCAAGAGGAAATGATAACACTGTCATTACGTTTTAATTTGATTGTCGTCAAAATATTTGCTCTGTTTCATCATCTGCCTTAAAGAAATTTGTATCTGACTGGCACAGTGACTGCCAGGTTAAGATAAAAGCCTAATTGATCCAATTTTCGATTTTGCTTTGTTTATAAAGGTACGCTAATTAGTCCACTATCCATATCACAATGGGATTGACTAATAGCTGTTTCCTTACTAAACTTTGTTTGGTTCGGCTAGGCTACTATGTTCCAAATTGTTACCCAATCATAATATGAACGTGAAACAATGCTACAAACGCCATTATTGCGATTGAGGGATTTTCAACTTCGACCTGTTTTTGCTGATTTTGAAACTTCACATATTAAATGCTATACACTATGTTGTTCTTCTTTAAATAATGGTTAGCATATCCATAATTACTATGTAATTTGATAAAATAAGTTTTTATTATTATTTTTCGTGTAGTCTTTTCCATCATTTAAATTTGACCTTCTGTACAATATCGGAAACCTATAATTAGCCACTTAATTGACCAATGCAATGGACATCGGTCAGTATAGATAATTAATTAGACAAGGGAAATACTTCTGGACAATGATATTGATAAGAGGTCAAGAATGTGAAGATATCTAATGTATGTGACAATAAATTCGTTTGCGTTAAGGTGAAATTAGATGCAACTGTACAAAATACGGACAAGGATGCTAGTACAACTCCAAAGTTGAAACAGGTTTTATATTTCATTTAATATTATTCAAATCTGGCAAAACTCCAAAACAAAACAACAATCATAAACAAGTCAAAAGTATAGATAGGAGAACGCAAGTAAACATTGAATCATATATAATGGCAAACTTCATTATTAATCATTACTAATCAAATCTTGAACATACGTTTCTAGTATGTAATCGCCGAATGTCTTTATTAATTGATGGTCACACACGCATAGAATTAGACTGGACACAACACTCGTTATAAAGACACAAAATCATCAAAGGAAAATAAATTATACAGATTTATTTCTTGTGTATTCGTAAGTATTTTCGACTACCACTTATTTTATGTTGACCAATTGAAACAGACAGCTGCAAATGTATCTTTAATTACGCACATCTAATGAAACATATAATTGCACTTAAAGTAAAATATCAATTATCAGTTTGGTATTGTCTAGGTATTGTTGGTATTGTCTAGGTATTTTTGGTATTGTCTAGGTATTTTTGGTATTGTCTAGGTATTGTGAGAAAGACATGTGTACATTTAATGATTGACATAGAATGAATGTCTTTAATTTATTCCATCATTAAGTCGAACTACTTTTCAGTTAAATTAATACTGTTTCCTCTTGGTTTAAATTACTATTGTTGCTACGTTTGCCTGAAAAAAATCCCAATCGCATTTTAGCTGACTGTAATTCATGTCCACATTGCTTTCGGCAAGACAGTCTTAATATATCATTGAAAACATAGCATGATACATCCAGCTTCCTGCGAGGTACTCCCTTGGTATTGCGCTTTTGGTCATGTTATGCTTGGTACGATTTATGTGTGCAGAAGGTAAAGAATAGATTTTGACCCTCAATGTTTGCAATTGCCATAACAAAAACAGAACAGAACATATGGCGTGTACTAATAGACAGGCTTTATCGCCTAGATGAGTAACGGAAGGAGGTGGATATAATTGTAATCATTCAGCTGAAATTCTTGCATTTGAAAATGTGAGAAATGGCTAATGATGGACAGGATTAACAAACGTTGAAGACACTATTTACTTAGTAAGTTATTTTCATGAAACCGAACTCAGTGTTAGTCCTTTAGAAGATAGAACTCTATTAGAGATTCTAGTCTTTGACTTCATGTTCTTTATCTGTACAAGAAGACACACACAAGAGGTCTTGACATTAGTTAAATACAGAACCAAATGGAAAGCAATTCGTTTAGAATAAAAAATTCAAACACTTTAATAGGCAAAACTTGATGCCAATACAAGCTCACATTTTGATGAAAGGCCACGTCAAATGGATACTAGCGTCTAGCACTTTAGCACATCAGGCTGGACAGAAACGTTTTAGGTCACGTTAGGTTCAACCAAAAGAAGGCAGCAATTAACAAACAAAGTCATCAATTAACAAACGAGGCCATTGGGGGATACACAACCTATATATATTCAAGTACTTACAGTTTTAAAAAGGCAAACAATTAAAGTTCATAAGGAGGTAGATATACAAATAATAGACTCAAATGCGCTTTGTTGATATTCGGGTAAAATAAACAGAAAATTACCATGAAGAAATGAAACAATCAAATTAAAGAGAATTCAACGAACATGTGAATTCTGTAGACTTTGAAATTAAAAAGAAAGAATTTGCGAAATATGATGTTGGAATGTATTCAAAAGGTGAAGATTAACAAGAATGAACAAACACCGAGATTAGCTGAGAAAAATGGAAAGAAGGAACATTGTATTGCAAGAAATGTTTGAACGTAGTGAGTGGAACGTAGTGCAATTTTGTTGTGATATAACAAAGTTGGAATGAAGGTTTTTCATGACAAATGATTTAAAATATAGATGAAAACGTTTTGAGCATGATTTTACTGTTTGAAATAATTCTTCAGAAAAGGTTGACATCAATAACAATTAGTAATTGGTGCTGGAGAAGGCGAAGCTCCATCTGGAGACAAAGATGAACTAAAATTGGGTTAACAAATAATGGTATTCATTAGTGTGACAGGGCAACAAAAAGGCGATGAAAACATTGCTCCTAACTAATGATAGGTTATTACACTGGATCTAAAACGAGTTGGACGGGTCAATTCTTTCCTTGCAGGACATGCCATATTTGCTGTTTTGGCATTAGTGGGTTGCTGAGTGCAATTTGGATCAAGAGATACAATCCATGCTTATCGCAGAGTTAGGTATTATGGAATCTCATCACATTTGGCAATTTTCTAATAGGATGTCGTCCGTATTGCATAAACCAGTTCAAAATCTAAATCATAGCATCTCTCACTATGACTAATTAATAATGATTATATGATTATTGCATGATAAATCCTTGTTTTGACGACTATGAATCCAACAGGACTGCTATCGTAGCTGTTTACTGGAGAAGCACCGTCATAATAATTATTTTTTCATATTAATGTTAATCATATTTTCTTAATTTCGTCCTGTTTACTGCGACACCGTGTTTCTGTATTAAATTATGGTTCATAGTGGATCATTCGGCAATTGAGAAAATGTAGTGTGTATGATCCTTTCTTGTGTATACCATATTATACTGGCATTGGACAAATTTATATCCGTCGGTATTTTACACTTCTGTGTATGTAAAACTGACCATCATTTTATGCTTCTGCGAATGTAATATAAATAAAATGGATTACGATATTAAGGAGCAATTTAAGTGTTTTATCGTTTTAGGTGCTAACTCTGGCAAAGTAATCGTAAAATCTTATTAACCAGGTCTTCTCAAAATATCCTGGATTATTTTTTAGAATTTCCGATCAAAACGAGATTAAGACAATTCGTCTGAATTATAGTACTATCCTGCTGACAATATTACAGAGAATGAAAAATACAACATTTTACTTAATCATTCTTTGACACTAAGGTTAATCCTGAATCGGACCATTGCATATAAGAATATCTTCATCTACTTTTCGGTACATTCAGTCAATCAAAAAGACATGATGCAGTACATGTACTAAATTGCATCGCAACAAACTGCCAAATAAATCCGCGCATCGAATAAATTAAAGTTACTGCGAGTTTGAAACACCTTCTGTTTTCACATATGGGGTATAATACACCCTTCGAACTTGTTTATATTCTTCCATAGGAAGAATATACTGCACGCAAATCTAACTCGTCAACCCCTGGATAGGCAAGTGCATTATTGCTGTAATTATGTAGGACGATAAGTCATTTAACATTAATGGTTCAAAGCGTCTATCAAAAGGCATATACATGTAGTAGAACAATGCTATTGTATATCTAACTCACGCTACAGCGCGTGGCGTAAAGAACAATATGGGACAATACCATATCTCGGCGATAACTCAGCACTAACCACAACTGAAGTAGTACCCAAGTTTACTACGATAAACGTTTCAGACGAGCCAGAATGTATATCAACGATATCTGATCGGAAATGACATCAATTATTACTCAACAGTTTTATCGAGTCACTAAGGACATCCGCAAACAAAACCAGAGGCAGAATGGAACACAGATGCAAAGTTAGAGTTATAAGACATCGAATAACATGTGCGAAATAAGCGAAATTATATATCCCCAGAGAACATCGTCTTCCAGGAACAATAATGATCATTGTATCTGTTTGCTTTATGTAAGGTGTATGTACAGTTATCACTCTGCCGTTCTTAAATGTATCCATCAAATTAGTAGCAATATATGCATCCCATAGCTATAACACTTTCTTCGTAAATTAATGACTGATACAGAGTTATTAATAAAAACAAATATTATTGGAAGTTCAAGATCGCCATGACTGCCCTAAATATTGGAAAAATGAAATTTCATGTGCAGAAAGTTTAAATACGTTTAACAAGACAGTATTCAGTGGTGCTCATCATACCAGTCGTCCGGTCCTCATCATATCAGTCATCCGGTCATCGGTCGTCCGATCCTCATCATATCAGTCATTCGGTCCTCGGTCGTCCGGTCCTCATCATACCAGTCGTCCGGTCCTCAGTAGTCCGGTCCTCATCATATCAGTCATCCGGTCCTCGGTCGTCCGGTCCTCGTCATATCGGTTATCCGATCCTCGGTCGTCCGGTCCTCATCATATTAGTCGTCCGGTCCTCATCATACCAGTCGTCCAAATTCCGATAACTAGAACCTGTTGGATCTTCAATGCCAATGATACCAACTGAATATGATTTCTAACAGGTTTTTTTTCGAATCTTTTGAGACGTGGAGTTCTTGAGGTTCAGAAATTACTATGACGATAATGACTCTGTGGAGATTGTGAACGTTTAAATCGTGAAGTGTAACACAATAGGTGTGGTAACGTGAGAGGATATGGAACATGTATGAAACAATATGAATGAGCCAATAAGCGTCTTCAAAAATAATAGCAGGTTTATCGATGGCTTCATGAAGGCATACACGAACATTTTGTACTTTTAAGATTTACACGGAATGCGTGGACAGCACATTTCAATGCCTTATGTTTTGACATGATGAGGAAAGATCAATAAATAATATGAATGATTTCTTAAACTATTTATATGAGAAATTTATAAATTCAAGTTTATAATATGAAATTTAATTTCTTAGAATGATAGTAATACTTCATTGATCTGAATCCCTTATATAATGCATCAATTCAAAATGTAAATAAATACAGAAACTAAAAATACATTATGCCGTTGATTTCCTCAACATTTCCTCCCGCTGATTTAGAATATTTATCACGTGATCGGCAAAACATGGCAACACTAATGATAGTATCTTTGGACTGGTGATTCACACCAAGATACTACGATCAAATGTATAAGGCTCGTTCCATTAATCTCAACAAGACAAAATTCACTTAAGTTAGACTATCAATTTGTGATTTGATGTTAATTTATTACTCCATATGATGTTGTATATTTCTGTTTATTATAAATGTATTCCCTTCCAAATTACGAAAACAACTTCCTTCTTTCCAGCAAAGTCATTGTTACGACCCGGTGTTATCAATATATATATATATATATATATATATATATATATATATATATATCTATATATATATATATATATATACATTTATATAGACGACAAACTACTCAGTCATTTTCGATGTCATTTCGTTACAGAGTTTTGTTAATGATCTAGTCACAAAAGTAGAGCTTTACATTTACGCTTTAGTCAAAGTGTTGTAACAAGTATAATAACATGATGTCTTGATAAACACGCTTTCAATTTGAGCTTTTTAAAATGCTTTTATTTGACATACTACGCTCTGTTGCTGCATTTGTCATATATATATATATATATATATATATATATATATATATATATATATATATATATATATATATATATATAAAATCCTTCCAAGCCTTTTGACATTTTATTTCATATTAACTATATTAAGTAATTACATATTTTCGTCTTTTCTTCATATAACATTTAAGTCTTAACATGTCTTCGTCCTTTTAATCATATAGCAGTTTTTAAGCAATGATGGCATGAATTTGTCTTTTTCACCATGTAACAGTTATTACATTCTTTGATGGCTTCGTCTGTTTTATCTTCTTACAGTTATTACATTCTTTGATGGCTTTGTCTTTATCAACATATAACAGTTATGAAGTCCTTAAATGGATTTGTTTGTTTCATCATATAGCATTGATTAAATGAGCGCATGACTTTGTCCTTTTCATCATATAACAGTCATTAAGTCCTCAGATGGCTTTGTCTTTTTTATCATACGACATTCATTAAGTCCATACATGGCTTGGTCGTTTTCATATATTACAGTTATTACAGTTATTACATGTCTTTGGCTTTTTTTGTCATCTTTGTTTATTTGGCTTGTGTAGATATTTACCTTATTCCCAGTTTATCAATAAGATTGATGCCTGATTATATGTAAATTCCTTGCCATTAGGCGTATTAATAATGAAAATGGATGTTTCGAGCAAGGGATTTTTAAGTCATTTAACATAGATATTATAATTTCGGATGAAACAGACTTACCTAACAGCTAAAGAAAACATTATGAAGCAAAAAATGAGAAACAAAAACTATTTATGACACCTTGGTGTAATATATTTTTAGTTATAATACGTACTTTGACGATAAATACCCAGGTATTGTCTTGAAATGATCAACAGTTGAAAGTAGATTTATATGTTATAAAACTAAATTGTAAATTTGGAAAATCTTGTATTACTTATCATGTGTGTGTGTGTGTGTGTGTGTGTGTGTGTGTGTGTGTGTGTGTAAAAGCGTGTTACGAGTTTCTCCTAAACAATAACGGCATGTTTATATTAGAAAGAAAGGGAGTAATGATAAACTTATTTGAAATTCATTAAAAACAAAACTTTCGGTAAACGCTACAGTGCCGTCATGTGAAGCAGCACACCTACATATGAGAAACAAAGGAAACATGTTGTCTGACTCCGACCTTAGGATCATTTCTCGTTTCTTTGGTGGTAATGAAAATGTTTGACGATAACTAAGAGTTAAAACGATACAAAGGTCTTAAATGTAAAAATCAGACATAAATCCTGCGGGTTGATCAGTCACAACAAAACTGAATCTCCAGTCATGTGATTTGAAGTCAAAGAATAGTGTTAAAACGAGCCCGAAGTCATAATTACGCTTAATTTTTAGTTTCAATAAAATTATAAATCACTTCTTCTAAATTATGGATTATTATTAGATCAAACACCTAAATTCTACCAGGACTTGTAGACACTTGATACAGTAACAGAGTACGCAGTAGTATAAATTGTATTTCAACGGCATTTGTTGTGCAATGGTTTGATGTTCCAATACATGTTTCCCGAAAGCAATTATGTCGCAATACACGTATCCTTCCATCATCTCTCTTAATCTTATGACCAAAAATACAAACGTCTTTGTAATTACTTTTAGTGTCGAAGAGGACTATTACATCCTTTCAAGGCAAAATAACAATGAACATAAAGATTTATTCAAAGTATTTTAATTTGAAGGGTCTTGTATCTGGAAATACGAGTATAACATCGGGTGCGTTTATTACCGTATTAGGTAGTTATGGTTGAATTGTCTTTAATGTTAATTTGATTCATTGCGGATTCGTAAGCTTAGATTATATTGTGAAATAATTGCCAAGATAAATTTATTTTTATACTTTCAAACGATCTCATTCTTATCAATATTCAAGCATAACACGAGACCCGTCTAATCGCGTAAATTACATAGTGATGAAAGTAGCCAGCGCATGCGTCATCTTCAGTAATATACTGATATACAAGGAACAAGGATGCTGCTGTATTGCTTTTGTTTGTTTGTTTTGTATTGTTTCTTTTAGCGATAACTATAATTAAAAAGGTCTACTTGAATCCCTCGGTTGTCAGTTGTAGGAATAACCTTTTAAGGCCAACATAAAAATACTACTACTACTACTACTACTACTACTACTACTACTACTACTACTAGGCCCTAATAGTAATGATAATAATAATAATTAGAATAATAATAACACCACCACCGCCAATTGTCAAGAAAATAATAATAATAATAATAATAATAATAATAATAATAATAATAATAAGAATAATAATAATAATAATAATAATAATAATAATAATAATAATTAAACAGTATAAACCAAACAAACCAAAAAGAAATACATTGTTATCGGCATCATACCTTATAAAGCGGATTCATTATAAGTTGCGATGGTCTACCGTTTTGCACAAACGTAGTGCGTTATATGCTTGTTTTCTTTTTAGTACATGTTGGTTTTTTTTTGGCATCAAATAATTACGTTATTCCTACACCAATACATCTATTATGGTGGTCAAAAATCTACAGTCTGAGATAAAGGGTCTTTGCAGATGACCAGAAGTCGCATTCCTTCTTTACGCTTAGATAATTCATTTTGGATGTGAATGTAAATAATAGTAAAGACGAAGTTCCATTTAAAGACCCACCTAAGTTAATCGGGCTGGCAAATCTAACTTAAGATAATAAGATATCATATATGAGGCTAAGATATCGACACATATGATACACAAATATCATACCACTGATATAAACAATGACAATTTCAGCTATTACTACACACGTAGTTTTAATTCATCTAAATTTATGAATGAAACAGGTAAATACGATACGTTGATAGTATCGGGCTATTGCGTCAATGATGACGCTATAGTTTCCTATCCTACATTGAAAACCACTCTATATATGTCGAGGCTAGGCAGTTTTTCAGAAGAAACCAAAGGACAGCAGACAGAGAAAGAATATAATTCTAGTTCAATTGTACGAAGGTGTACATATT
Organism: Unio delphinus; assembly: GCA_029339505.1. NCBI lineage: Eukaryota > Metazoa > Mollusca > Bivalvia > Unionida > Unionidae > Unio > Unio delphinus. Next base: position 10,030,709 of record JAQISU010001235.1, read on the forward strand.
ACAAAATCATATTCAACATGAATTCTGAACATTGCACTAATTCTGAGAGAATGGAATGTTTAGGCGTTGAGGACAAGGTACAAGTTCCATCCACTGAAGATAGACCAAACATAAATATTCAAAAAAGCGATCAGTTACTGATGAAAAGTCCAAAGAAGGCATGTCATCTAGATAGCCCGAGATCCCACTGTTCTTTTTCTTGCCGAAAGGTTCGGCAACCTGGAAGACCTAAGAGCTCGTCACTTCCAGTGATAACAATTGATCACGTTAATACGACAGAAGATCGAAAACGAGGATCAGGCAGTACGGAACATTTATGTTGCTCTAAAACGGAATCACCTATTATTAAGAAAGGATCGAACGAGTCGTTATCAGAAAGGAATTACCTTCGGGTGGAGGAATGCATTCTGATGAGAGGTGGCGTTGCCAACCGTCCTTCATCGGTAAAGTCTCAACGTTATTGCATGGTAAACAATAAATCTCCAGAGACCAGAAGGTATTCGATGCCAGACATACAAATTAAATGTGATGGTGTTGATAACATTGACAAAGACGGAAGTCTGAATGGTAATGACATGTCTCCCTTCTACTGCTTGTGGAATAGACCGAAAAGCCCGAGACTATTAGGGAGAGGGGCGCTTGATGTTCCAAATGCACTAAAGCGGCAAGGACTTTATCGGGACTGTGGGTGCCTGACACGGGAAGCGGATCAACATTTCGACCACTGTAAAAGAAGGTGAAACCATTTTCTTTGAAAGTGTCTCAAAAGACATTTATATAGTCGCAAGAGGAATGTACAGAGTTACCAAAAACCTAAAAACTCTGGCCGATTGAGCTATTACTTGTAAAGACAATAGTGCGAATCTATATATCGATATAGCTGTGATTGTATCTACTGAATGATCGATTATTATATTTTGCTATTACTGATTTAGAGAGGACAATCAAATAATCCACGAATACTAGTGCATGCTTAATATAACGTCAATTCTTTGAGAAAATGACTGAGTTCAGAACATATTATTTAAAATGATACGATTCTGTAACTTTAACGCATGCTGAAAGAGAATTGTTATCTCCTTGAGACATTTATGTATGCTGCAACAGAGACTAGATAAAGTGCAATATTTAGGTATGTGGGCATTTTCATATATTTAGATTTATGGGTATTTTCAGATGTAAGTGTATCTGTGTGACAGTCTCAATACACCATCCATGTTCAAGAAAGAGATGTTTAAATTACATCTGTTGCAATAAAACGTTTTGAAAACATATCTATTTTGCAGTTGTATTACGCATTACTCGAGTGTGCACACACGACATTTTTGGCACAAAGTCATATAAAAGGCATATAATTATCCAAGTTCTCTCTTCTTCTTCTTCTTCTTCTTCTTCTTCTTCTTCTCTCTCACGCACATACACACAAACAGACAGTGCAGTATTAACCCATGGCAGGACCCCTAGGCTATGAACTTCTTTGGGCCCCTCGACATCCTCCCGCGAATTTCGCGCTTTTTTAATTAATACAAACTTACCAAAATTAATTTAAAAAGGTGTAATTTAGCAGCAGTCTGATTGTTGTGGCATGGAGTAGGAATTTTTTAAATGTGGAATTTTCAATTACACAGCATTGTCATGGCATGGCTAAAGGTTGCATGGGTCCCTGCCCTTGGTGGGCCCCTAGGCTTCAGCCTAGTCAGCCTTATGGATAATATGGCCCTGCAAACAGACAGACACACACACACACACACATACACACACACACCCTCGCTCATATGCACACGTCACACAATATTATATTGTCTTCGAAGCATAGTGCATTCTCTTTTCGGATATACCGTTATGGTTTCAATCCGACATGAAAGCAGTAAAACGTAAGCTTGACTGTATTAGCTAATGGAAAACCAGGACTAACATATTATAAGCATCAATCTTGTTATTCACATTTTCTCTATTTCGTTTTAAGGAAGATTAAACAATACGGTCATCGAAATGAAACTTTACACTGATTAGTTTTATACATTTTTTTTATGTAAAAGTGAGATGGAAATTGACAAATAAAACGCGGACACTTATGATTAAACACATTAATGTCAACTTAAATTCATAATAAAATCATTTCAGCATGTACCGAAGTAAAAATGATGCGTTAATTTCATTCAAACTATACAAAAGTTTTTATAACGTCAGATTTCATTACTTTAGTATAAATTTATTATCAAAAATAGACAAGTATATTTAAGTAAAGTTCGTTCAATATAAAATAATATTAGCATTATCTGTACAGGTCAAAAATAAGTTTTCTGTCATAAATTTGTCACAACAGTCACTGGGAAAAGAATATAATGCATAGAAGTTTACGGTAAAAAAAGCATAATTATCTTTTTGTAGAAATACCATTTGAAAAGGTTTCTTTGTGATACCGTATTCAAGATGCATATGTAATCAAAGTATTTTCATTTTATCCCGGATTTAAACTGGCAGTTCTCTGTAGTTTAAATTTAAACACGGATCACTGAACTCACAAGCATGTTAAGAATGCATCACATATCCTGTCACGCTACAACCGTTTATCGAACCAATGCTGGTTCCTCTGTCAGTTTTTTTTAAAGAACTTTTTTTTTGATAAACAATTGTCATATAAGTCCTTACTACTTCTTCACATGGTTCTTATAGACACCAAAATGATTGTCACAAAAGAGTATGTCGTCTACTGGTTTTCAATCAAACTCTGATCTGAATTATTGAGACTCTTTGGCATTTTGGCGCCAACTCAGATCTTAACTATTGAGACTCTTGGCGTTTGGCGCCATTGCCTGTCCCATTACGCCCCTTTTACTCTTGCATCTTCCCATGCCAAATATGGCATACTAAACAATATTATCAATTTTGGCAATGTGTTAAGTAAATTCTTGAATCAAAAAACAAAACAAACACGCGTACTGTTTGAATGTTTGAATCGAGTAGGAAACAACCTACGCGTAATGTTTGAATGCTTGATTTCAGTAGAAATAAAAACACGCGTAATGTTTGAATGCTTGATTTCAGTAGAAAATAAAAACACGCGTAACGTTTAAATGCTTGAATCCAGTAGAAAAAAAAACACTCGTAATGTTTGAATGCTTGGTTACAGTAGAAACTAAAAACGCATAATGTTTCAATGCTCGAATCCAGTAGAAAATAAAAACACGCGTAATGTTTGATTGCTCGAATCCAGTAGAAACTAAAAACGCATAATGTTTCAATGCTCGAATCCAGTAGAAAATAAAAACACGCGTAATGTTTGAATGCTTGAATCCAGTAGAAACTAAAAACGCATAATGTTTCAATGCTCGAATCCAGAAGAAAATAAAAACACGCGTAATGTTTGATTGCTTGAATCCAGAGAAAGTAAAACACGCGTAATGTTTGAATGATTGAATCCAGTAGAAAATAAAAACGCGTAATGTTTGAATGATTGAATCCAGTAGAAAAGGAAAACACGAGTAATGTATGAATGCTTGAATCCAGTAGAAACTAAAAACGCATAATGTTTCAATGCTCGAATCCAGAAGAAAATAAAAACACGCGTAATGTTTGATTGCTTGAATCCAGAGAAATTAAAACACGCGTAATGTTTGAATGATTGAATCCAGTAGAAAATAAAAACGCGTAATGTTTGAATGATTGAATCCAGTAGAAAAGGAAAACACGAGTAATGTTTGAATGCCTACATACAGTAGACAATAACAACACGCGTAATATTTGAATGCTTGAATCCAGTAGTAAAACACGCGTAAGACTAAGGATTTTGTTATCTATTAGATGTAATATCTCATTTCAAACCGTTATGTGCGTTGAATTTATGTATTAAAATATACTTTAAGCAACAGAGTCTTGAATTGTATATATATATATATATATATATATATATATATATATATATATCCTTTACAAGTTATGTACCTTCGCTCTTTATTTACTATTCAATATTTGGAACACCTTGATAAATGTGGATTTCCCATGAGAAGAAAAGATTAATACGACATTGTGAATAAATAATGATGCTTCATACCATTTTACCTTTTTTATCCAAGTACCTTAAAATGATTGTAACTATATGCTTGAAAATAGAGCTGAATATCAGTTTGTTACCAGTACCACCAGATATTTGGAATAACAGTCTGTTTTTAGTACCACTAGATGGTTGAAAATGGAGTGGAATAAGGAGCTGAAAATGGAGTGGAATATGGAGCTGAAAATGGAGTGGAATATGGAGCTGAAAATGGAGTGGAATATGGAGCTGAAAATGGAGTGGAATATGGAGCGGAAAATGGAGTTGAAAATGGAGCGGAGTCTATTTAGTACCACTAGATGGTTGAAAATGGAGTTGAATATCGGTCTGTTTAGTACCACTGTATGGCTGAAAATGGAGTGCAATACTAGTCATTTTGGTACGACTTGATACTTGAAAATGGAGTGGATTATAAGTCAAATTTAATACCACTAGATGTCTGAAAATAGAGCTGAGTACCAGTATGTTTGGTAACACTAATTGGCTGAAAATGGAGCGGACTCTGTTCAGTAACACTAATTGGCTGAACATGGAGCGGACTCTGTTCAGTAACACTAATTGGCTGAAAATGGAGCGGACTCTGTTCAGTAACACTAAATGGCTGTATATGGAGCGGACTCTGTTCAGTAACACTAATTGGCTGAAAATGGAGCGAACTCTGTTCAGTAACACTAATTGGCTGAAAATGGAGAGGACTCTGTTCAGTAACACTAATTGGCTGAAAATGGAGCGGACTCTGTTCAGTAACACTAACTGGCTGAAAATGGAGCGGACTCTGTTCAGTAACACTAATTGGCTGAAAATGGAGAGGACTCTGTTCAGTAACACTAATTGGCTGAACATGGAGCGGAATACCAGTGCATTTAGCGTCAATAGAAGGTAGAAAATGATGTGAAATATTTAGTAAAGCTCGATAGTTCAAAATGAGGTGGAGTATTAGTCAGTTTAGTGCGTTAGAGGGATGAAATGAGGTCCAGTATTGGTCTGTTTCGTACCTCTAGAAGATGAAAATGGAGCGGAATATCTGCCACGTTAATGCTAATGCCACTAAAATAGTTTTAAAATTAATTTACTTTTTGTCATAGTGTGTTTGCAAGTAAACGCTGTTAATCACATATGATTATAGTCAGTTCTCCTTTGAGGTACACATGTAACAAGTGTATATCAACTATATTGTTTATATACTGGAAACCTTTCGTATTTAGTTTACTATCAAATGTGTTTTTCTCGAATATCGAAGCAATTCAATTTTTCAGTTATGATTAGATTTGCATGATAATTGACTTGGGAAGCCTTAAAGGAATAACATAAGAAACAATGTTTTCGATAGGCTTCAGGGTTGTATTGTATTGTGGAAACAGTTGACATTTCATTACGTTACTGTATTGTGGAAACATGTGATAGTGGAAACAGTTGACATTTCAATACTTTACTGTATTGTGGAAACATGTGATGGTGAAACAGATGACATTTCATTACTTTACTGTATTGTGGAAACATGTGATGGTGGAAACAGTTAAATTTCAATACTTTACTGTATTGTGGAAACATTTGATGGTGGAAACAGTCGACATTTCATTTTGTTGTATTGTATTGTATTGTATTGTGGAAACGTTAACATTTAATGACGGTACTGCATGGTGTAAACAGTTGACATTTCATGACGGTACTGCATTGTGGAAACATTTGACATATCATTACGTTACTCTTTTGGGGAAAATTTTTATGGTGGAAACAGTTGAAATTTCATTTTGTTGTATTATACTATGGAAATAGGTAACATTTCATGACGGTACTGTAATGTGAAAACAGTTGATATTTCATTATTTTACTGTATTGAAGAAACAAGTGATATTTGATGACTTTATTGTTGTAACAGGTTCATCACTATTGTGGAAACGGGTGACATTTATGACGGTTAATAAGTGCAGATCATCGCTAATACACATGATTTAGATATATAAGGTACTGGAATGACAGAAAACAAAGGAAACATCGTGTGTTCTTTATCGTAACATGCGGCAATAATTAAGTGCAGTTCTTACGTGTCAAACGCAAGGTTACAAACTATGCTAAGGTACTACTAGGTTTAAAATAATGCCAAATATATTTACGACTCCAAAGTTTATGAATGGATCAATCGATCATAATCTTTAATGAATAATTAGATGCAGTGTCAGTGCTGATAACTTAGTTTCCCACGCACCAACAAAGACCACTACAATAGAGCTAAAACCAGCGGAGTACTAAGGGCAAATGGCGACCGGTACGACGTTGATGATCAATGAGGTTTTGCGCCCTAAGACATCTGGCACCCATTGTTTTAACTCATCAAAACCTCTTGCACCTGGCACAACCGTCTCGTTAACCCCAGCCCCCGTTAGAACGCTACTGGCTGTAACTTCTGCAGGTATTCATATATACATTCAATTGCATTAGATGGCAAGTGCAACTAAGATATACATATGCAAGAACGTAATCAATTGCTCAGGCCGAGCTGCATTCATGACTATATAAGATATACGGAGTACTACATTGTATTTGTTTGATTAGGATATTTTACGTAGCTTTAACAATTTTTCAGTCATATCGCTACGATGTCTGCAGTGAAGCAGTTTATAGTGATGCCTAGCACTGGGGCATCATGATGTCCCACCCAGTCACATTATCCTGACACCAGGCCGACCAGTCCTAACACTAACCTCTTAATGCTGAGCGCCACGCGAGGCAGCTGTTTTAGTACCATTCTTTTGTAAATTTTGGTATGAATCGGCCGGGGATCGAACCCACGACCTCCCGCTTCCACGGCGGACGCTCTACCCACTAGGCCACCGGAGCGGTAACTACATTTTATTTACATATATGTAAATAGAGTATATTGTTTTATATAAATCTGGATAGAGCTATTTCATGTGTCTAGGCCAATGAATGTTGTTTCGTATGTATTATGAATGCAACTGTTATGTCCGAAACTGCAGAATTCTGAAAATTGTCATTCAACTTACATATAATACATGATACAATGAATAAAGTGACCCATTTATATCTGGCGATATTTATAAAGTATTCTGAATGAACCAACGGAAATTTAAGGAGTTGTCATTGGAATAGCAGAGTGACCCCAAACCAAAACGATTTAAATCTCACAAAGAAGAAGGTTGGCCAGAATTAAAAATACTTAAATCTCTAAAACAAGATATTGGTCAAAATCAAAACGATTTAAATCTCACAAAGAAGATGAGTCTCCAAAATCAAAACCATTTAAATCTTGAAAAGAGTGACTACTACTACTACTAATAATAAAAGCACCATGTAGATTACACTTCAGTTGTGCCAGCTTTGTAAGAGAGAGAGAGAGAGAGAGAGAGAGAGAGAGAGAGAGAGAGAGAGAGAGAGAGAGGAATAATTATTTATTTCAAAACTTTCAAACTGTCGATACTTAACGGCTTATATGAATTTATTGAAGGACTTGAATACTTGATTAAAAATTTTATATTTTATGCGATACGTTCGAGGACTTCATTCCCATTTAATATTCATGGGATTTGTTTGAAATAAAAGTATTTGGTCTTAGAAATGTGATTCTTAGCACGTTAGGCATGAACTCATTCGAACCTTCATTCGGAATACGTTGGACATTTTCCGAATTAGTATCAAATTGATAGTACAATTTAGGATATTCAAGGATTTTATACACTATATATTTGTTTCTAATTATATATATATAATACGAAAAGAAACACGGACACTAAACTGAGTACTGATTTTCCTTTATTGGATACTACAAGTTTTCTTAAGGGATTTATGTTTGATTAGGATTTTTAACGTAACTCTAACAAATTTTCAGTCATATCGCTACAATGTCTGCAGTGAGGCAGTTTATAGTGATGTCTAACACTGCGGCACCCACCCAGTCACATTATCCTGACACCAGGCCGACCAGTCCTAACACTAACCTTTTAATGTTGAACGCCAAGCGAGGCAGCTATTAGTACCATTTTTGTAAGTCTTTGGTATGACGCGGTGGACGCTCTAACCACTAGGCTTCCTCAACGAAATGCCTAATGGATTTAGTGAAGTACCTACGTTGGACTTTGAAGTTTAAATGTACAAGTTATGTTAGCTTGACTGGATTCAGATTTTATATAGTTGATGTTTACGTATTTCACAAGCTAATAGAAGCGTTTCTCACAGTAGTCACAAGAACGGTGTAGACGAAATTCTTACTTTCGGAATCATCAACCATATATTTGTTGTATCTACTCACGAGTGAAAAGTCCCTGCAAATTATAGATACGTGTATCAGGCTGCGTTCACTGATTTTGTTTGGCAAATTAACACAGAGACCGTGTGATTAAGTAATAGAGGTAAGGAATACTAACAACGCCAGCCTCAAAGCAACCTAAAGTAAAGACACCAAAACAAAATGTCCTCTCAATACTCTCCCAGCTTGACATATTAATCGAAATGCAACCGAAGATTGTTGAATAAACAGGCCCGGCTCTATGATGTGCGTGGCCCTAGGCTGCATGCGGTATCCAATACATCAAAAGCGATGAACGGGGCCCCAATAAATAAAACTGCATTGCGGAGTTATTTCCTGAAACCGCGGGCCCGGAGGCGGTTGCCTCGTATGCCTTGCCGTAGTGCCGGGCCTGTGAATAAAAGCAATATTTTGTGAATATGGAATGATAAGTGTGTCATTATTCCGAAACCTTTACATGCTATACCTTGAATCGCTCTGTAAAACGTTATCTAGAACCATGTTAGTGGGAGTTATGCTGTCATATATATATATATAACAGTCTAGACTGGTACTCAAATTCAATGCACGGAGCGCAGTATTCTACTAGCTTTGTTATGCGCTTATGAAAAATGTCGCATGATCATTCTGTTGTCGTGATAATAGAGCAAACACCAACGAGAGAGAAAGCGATATATATATATATATATATATATATATATATATATATATATATATATATATATATATATATATATATATATATATCTGTTCCCGTAAGTCCAAAGCAGGATTTAGCTAAATGTTTGTTTGGGATTTTTAATTGAGTTAAATATGGTGCCAAGACATAAGATAACAAGCCGTGTACGAACTTATATGACTGTGGATGCCAAGGATGATGCATCAAAAAGCTTGAAATCTCTAAATCAAATGAAAATATTAAATTGATTAGGGTCAAAGTTCAGCTATATTAATGGGCACACGATCTCATCAACAAAACCTTGTCATAGAATGTCGACTTTTGTATGCTATGCCGCGTGCTGATATTATAAAGGAAAACTAACTTCAAATAACATAATAAACAGAGGCTAAAAAACTTAAAGAAAAGAAAAGTATCATTTTTAAAACTCAAGAAAAATAATAATGATAAAAATGAAGATTAGGATTTCCCATCTAGCTCTCTTGGCAGCCCCACAAACGACGATGCCATTCTGCATAGGTTATTTAAACACATACTGATCTCACTGGCCCAATGATACATGCCAATAGCTACACTCGCCACAGAACCAATTCAAGTAATCTGATTGGTTCATGAACACACTAGTCCAACATGATTGTTTCATGAACACACTAGTCCTACATCATTGATTCATGAGCACATGAACACACTAGTCCAACATGAATGGTTCATGAACACACTAGTCCTACATAATTAGTTCATGAACACACTAGTCCTACATGATTGGTTCATGAACACACTAGTCCTACATGATTGGTTCATGAACACACTAGTCCTACATGATTGGTTCAGGAACACACTAGTCTCATTAGTCCTACAAGATAAAGGGGTAGCGGTAGCTACGTTGCAGGAAAGTTCCATCTCCTACACAGACCTTTCTTCGACTACCTCAGTCTTATGCAGAACCTGAAGATGAAGACGATAATTGGGTAAAAATAATGGGGGACAACATCTCACACCCCATTACCAATGGGTCAGATGAACCTTCTGTTCGTCTTTATTCTGAGTGAACCTGAAAAAAAAACGTTTAATACATTCACAACTTCTTATGATTCCAGGCCCGTGTAAATTCACTATGTTATGAAGCCAGGTCCCCATAAAGTCACTATAAAATGCTTAACGGTCCCCATAAATTCACTATAAAATACTTAACGGTCCCCATAAATTCACTATAAAATGATTCATGGTCCCCATAAATTCGCTTTCGTAAATGCAAGTTCTATTTCAAAAGGTCTTTTCCACTATGGTCATTTTCACAAAGAGGAGTAAAGGTGTATTTTCCGGAAATGCAGTACATATAATGCTGATAGAAATAATAATGAATTATATTTAGATTTCGCCAAACTATACCCTGTAGCTTGTGTTCAGCACACGGACTGATGGTTCGTAAACATAATGTTGGCATGTTTAACAATCAATCGATTGTTTTCGATTATCGAAAGATATGCTGACCAAAATGAGAACTGCAAGATCAGCAGCAACGTAAAGGTGACTGCTAGCAAACAATTAACCTTTTGTGTAAAACCAAAATAATTTATACTTTTGGTTTGTATAACCCAATTATTGATGAACCACGTTGAATAAACGATATAGGTAATGCAATGCGTCTTTCAAACAAATAATATTGAATGAGTAAATCAGTAGTAACTAAACCTTTGATTAACTCTCAGAAAAGAATCAAAATTCATCGAAATTATTTCAGTCAATGTTTTATTTTTTATGAAATGTTTTTTTCTGCTTCGAAACAAACTCTGCATTGTAAGAAGCACCTGTCCTGTTTTCCATGAAGTTAATTAAAGACGTGTTCCGCAGTATCAATTCAAATTTGCTACACGGATATTACGCTTTTTAATTTGACAACAAATAAAAATTTTAAATTGAAAGGAAAAAATTGATAAAAAAAATGTTAGCCATCTTACCTGAGCAAGTCACCTTCATTTTTATCATTGGAATAATAATGATTTGATTGTAATGATCGGTTAATGATCGATTAATGATCGATTAATGATCGGTTAATGATCGATTAATGATCGGTTAATGATCGATTAATGATCGGTTTATACCGAAAGCATATGCTCATGCTAATATTTCTTATGTACGTGTTTCAAATTGTTGTCCCTGTTATTTCTTCGGAATCGGTTATATTGCGTTGCCTGAGAAAAATACAGCTAAATGTTTGTTCCAGCTAAACCTGATACGTATTTTAATGCAGGTAAATATATTTACTCTATTCCAAAAATAACCTGTTTGTTTTCGAAAATAGATACGGCTTATTGTTTGTGCTTCATCTTGGAAAGGGTCACGCACTTTAAAAATATATTCATCTGAAATATGGGTTTAGTATAGTTCGAATGTACTCTTCGGCAAGCAGAGCGCATGCAGGGACATTGAGTAACCAACACGGAACATGCTATTGTCCATTTTTGAGTGGCATAAATAATATCTGATGACTCGAAATTCGTAACAAAATAGTATTATAATTACACAGAGAGAGAGAGAGAGAGAGAGAGAGAGAGAGAGAGAGAGAGAGAGAGAGAGAGAGAGAGAGAGAGAACACAGAGAAATGAATTCAGAATTCATTAAGAACTGGTTATCCTGGTGTCCGAGTAATGTGACTGGGTGGGACATGATGTCACATGTATCCGACATGATACCCTAGTACAAGAGCACTAAATATCACTATAAACTGCCACAATGCAGACATCGTAGCTATATGACTGAAAAGTTACATTTAAAACCAAAATCACACACAGGCACACACAGGCACACACACACACACACACACACACACACACACGCGCGCGCCCGCAAACAAACACACGCGTATACACACACTATTCAGAATTGTTGTTTTAATACAACATACTCGTAACTTTATAATGGTACTGTACGTTCATCATGTTCGAGTTAAAAGGTATACTGATAACTATAACATCTCCAGTGGAGCAAATCGACATACAAAAGATCATGTAATGCTCAGCAGTCAGATAAGACAGACGTCTCTTCTGGAATAGCCAAAAAATAACTACGAATAATGCACAAGCCAGCAACGCATCCGTAATCTATTAATTAACAGGTACCCAGTTACAATTATAACAATAGTTTAAGCAAGAATAATATTCAATAATTCAAAGATTGATACAAAGCATTTTAGTGACGTCAGTGATAACAAGATAGTTGTTAACACCATGGGTATACACGGGTATATAATGAACATATTCAGGAGACTTATGTAGGATTACAGGCCTTCATAACTCAAACCTGGAACTTGTGAATTTAATATTAGAATACAGGACTGGCTGACTTTCTCAACATGGGCCGAGGAAAGCGAGAACAAGAATCCAATGGTGCTAGGACAAGATCATTAAGCAATGGAAATAAAATCGGTTCTTCAGTTTGTGTACACAGTAGGAAGGTAAACAGTCAAAGGAAGTCATTGGGAGGTGACGTTCTATTATTAGATAACACAGAACGAATGAACATTAAAGATAAGTTACAAGTTTACAGTTCCAATACATCGGTAGTCTAGAAGAGTTGTAGTTCCAGAAATTAAAATTTCCTCGGAGGAGAATGAAGAATTTTGCCAACATTGCGTGATAGAGAGTAATAACTCTGATTCTAAAAAACATCATAAACGGCCGAAATCGGCCATATCAGACAGTTATACCGCTCGCTTGGAGACTCCTACTCAGAGAGAGACCAGAAGACATTCAATACCGGAAATGAAAATTGAAAACGGAAGTACAGAGAAAGATTCACATGATGGTAGTCTCCACGGAAAAGATATCGTTGCTTTTTACAGTCTGTGGAACAGGCCGAACAGCCCAACACTCCTGGGACGGGGGTCTCTGGAAGCTCCAAATGCATTGAAGCGACAAGGACCATTTAGATGTTGTGGATGTCTGACTCGCGAGGAACATCTAAAACGTGATTGTGGAGATAATAACATTTGAAGAAGGGCAATACCTTTTTGTTATCAATTTTTATGGTATTTCTGTGGCGGGGGATCTGGGGATAAACTATGTTAACTGGATATTATATTAGAACAATCGTTTAATAATATACATGTGCAGTATTGTATAGTATAGTATTGTATTGTATAGTATTGTATAACAACAGATCAAGGTATATGGATCTAATTTAAATATTTAATCATGGCGACCTTCGATTAATACACTACGGTTTTATGTATACACACCCACACACATATATACATACATACGTACATACATACATACATACATACATACATACATACATACATACATACATACATACATACATACATACATACATACTATAGAGATGACGGTAATGATTGAAATACATGACCTTATAATAATTTTGTATCGAGTTCAAACGTTTAATTATTTAAATTCCGTCCCGCTCTTGAATTCTTCTCCATCTCCCGCTCGTCTTTTACGTCGATTCCTTCACTCATCCATTTCTCTCTCATTTCATTCTTCTATCGTCTGTATCCCACCATCCCTCGCTATCATTTTCCCTCTCTAGCTAGCTTGCCCCCTCTCATTTTCTCTCTCTCTCTCTCTCTCTCTCTCTCTCTCTCTCTCTCTCTCTCTCTCTCTCTCTCTCTCTCTCTCTCTCAGCAACACACCCTCTCAAACACACCGCCTACAAACCCTTTAACATCAACATGCCATCTCAACCCACACACCATATCACACATCACATTCACACCCTCTCACACCCTCACTCTCTAGCACCCACCCCTCTCAATCCCACATACTCTCACACCCACACATTATCACAAACCAAAACACACACACCCTCACAATCACACACAAACACGCTATCTTTATCACACAATCACACACCCCCACACACATACACACACTCAAACACACTATGTCACACTCACACGCACTCAAACGCACGCACACACACATTCATTATCACCCGCACACTTAAACTAACACACACACTACCACACACACATACACACACTCACACAGACACACAATATCACACACTCACACTCACAAACAAATTCTCACACTCTCTCAGACACAAACACACACATATGGCACACACTTACTCAAAAACACAAACTCTAACACACACTCACTATGAATACCGGTATATATATATATATATATATATATATATATATATATATATATATATATATATATATATATATATATATATGATCATTTTGAACACCGCTCAAAATTCACAATCTCACTACCGAACAGTGACTATACTTTTATATGTCGCACAGACATATTAGTTAATAAATTCGTTAGGGACTTACGATATGTACACTCCGTACAAGAAAATTGGAATAGTTAGGCTTGTTAAAGAAAATCTACGACTTATTTATTTGATACAATTGCACAGGTGGCTTACACAGTATTGGTATTAGGATGTCCATTAGTACAACTGGACTGAATTTGAAATAAGTATGGCGAAAGCGTTTTTTGGTGTAAACAACATCTACAACATCGGCTGGCCGACATCCAGAACCTTTTCCGCCTTTTCCTCGTCCAGAGCCATCAACATAGCGATATGAGAAAACGATTTTTCTCTCGCTATTCTATCGTGCCATTGCACAAAACTGTCTTCTCCCTGATTCGTTGATAGGGTTGAGTGTGTGTTGGTTCTATTCCCACTCACCTGAAGGTCTTTAATTCGTGTCGATAGTTCCTTTTTGGGACTCGACACGACGACCAAATTAATTAGCATACTATGCATGCAGTAATACCCGTGGGGATGTGGCACACTTCCTTCCCCAGGGAAAAATTAAATAGTCATCTTTGATTACACTAACCAGTCGTAAATGCACATATGTGCGCACACGACTTTAATTAAACTTAACTAACTAACTAACTAACTATATATATATATATATATATATATATATATATATATATATATATATATATATATATATATATATATATATATATATATATATATATATATATATATATATGATGTATCCTTTGAACGTATTCAACTCGCAATTTTCGGACGTTATTCATCGATGGGTCGAATTTCGAGCACAGTCGAAATTGTCGTGTCGAAATTGTCAGGCATGTATTTAATATTTCCATCCTATACAGTCTTAATGAAAAATGTATGCAAAACGCAACATTGTTTTTAATAGAATTGCTTGCAAACATGACATTATAAGTCATAAGGTTATTTTTATTCGTGAAACCCGTATAAGAATAAGGAACTTCAGCTTAAAACACACACACACACACACACACACACACACACAGACACGCACACACACACAAAGAGTAGCCTCGTTAATCCGGACTACGTTAATCTGGAAATCTCGCTATCCGGACATATTGCAAGGGAACGGAATTTATTAACGTTTATTTGCTCCGTTAATCCAGAAACCCGCGTTGATGATTAAGAAATCAAATTCGGGCACCATAGTGTGAAATTACTATAAAACGTACCTCGATAATCCAGAACTAATTTGTCCTGAAATAAGGACTCGGCATTCTGCTTGCTATGCATGGTCGTATACAGCACATTCATACACATATCTGTATTCACAATGATCTTAGCATTACAGAAAAAGTAGCTATTTATGAATTTATTACGTAGGAAATATAATTATGCATGGTTTACTAACAGCGTACAATTTGCAGAAGAAATAATTCGGTATAAATAAGATATGCACTTATATTTATTTTTACTGTAAATCATTGATCATTGATTAAATTTTGAAATTTCCAAGATTAACAGTAACACAGAGTATGAGAAAAATATAAATAAGAGGAAAATATGAAGATGTGAATATCATGAATATGGACAAAGAAAAATATGATTATGAGAAGAATATAAATGAGAAAATATCAGTATGAGAATAATATAAATATGGTAAGAATATGAATATGAGAAGAATATGAATGAGAAAAAATTGAATATGAGCAAAAAATATGAATATGAAAAAGTATGAATATGAGAAAAATATGAATACGAGCAAAGAAAAATATGAATATGAGAAGAATATGAATATGAGAAAATATGAATATGAGCAAAGAAAAATATGAATATGAGAAGAATATGAATATGAGAAGAATATGAATATGAGAAAAATGTGAATATGAGAAAAATGTGAATATGAGAAGAATATGAATAAAGGAAGAGTTCAGAACAAAATGTCTCAGATTCGACAGGCAGTGCTTAGTTTCTCATCCAAATCAAGTGATTCGGCAAGAACGCAATTCTAAATGGAATCTGGGCAGAATATGGTATTGATATGAAAAGTCAACTTTTAGATCGGTCGGTTTGGGCTAGAAATTGTATGAAGCAAATGTTAACCACCTGTTGCAATACTTCAAGAAAACCATAGTTATCAATTCACACATTTTGGTTGATTTTGATCTAACTTCGTATGCTAATTAGCCGTCCCATCAAGACAATAGACACTGACCTATGGTCAGCCAGAAATCAAGCTTGTGTCTCCGTCATGAAATTGATATCCATTTTAATTTGTTCTCAAAATATTTAGAAAAGTCAAAACGCAAGATTGTTTCGATTTCGAGTTCCATTTCTTCGTTCAGAGAAACAACAATTACTGGTAAGTTTTACCACCACCCCCTACCTCCGCAAAAACAAATTGATATAGGTGGTGTAAACTTGTATCAGTGCTGTGTCTAAATAAAATAATAATCATTAGCTTGCAGATTATAACTTTATACAGATCAGGTCGAATTAATAATATACATTTAAAGATATACGTCTGAAAACATCAGTGCCTAGAAGATTGTCTTTCCTTTTGGATAAAATACTCCATTCGGAGCATCTTCTGTTATTTTAGTTGCATCGAGAAAAATACATCGGATGAAAGTCGGTGCCATTGAGAACTATATTCTTATATACTCTTGTTCACATGACACACAATGTGGGCGGAAAGAGACATCGTTCTAACTAGAACATGGTCGACCTTTTCTGTCTCAACCTATGTGGTGCGTACAGCTGAAGGCGAATAGCCATATCCATCAAACATATGTGTAATGTAACAATACTTCCAACGTCAGTTCTCGGTCTCGACAGAAATAGCCGTGAGATGATCTGATCAAGAAATATAATGTCTCAAATATTTTGTCTTTGTTTTGTGTTTTTAATCCTCCTTTCCGAATAAAAAAAACAAACTCGACCAGGATTTGTATTTGCATACATGTAATTAAAAAAAACATATAGGATAAAGTTTATACATGAAAAGCACAATAAAATACATGATTAGTTGGGAACTTGAACATAATAGAAAGTGACCTGCAATTTCCCGGATAATTGATACAATTACGATAATTTTAATTAAAAAAAGGTTTATAAAAGCAACATATATATTTTAATTTGACTTGAAACACATATTATTTCTGTGCATGAACAATAAGAGGAATATACATACAAATTGTTCATAATACATATAAATATAAAATCTTGAGAGTCCTTGATACACACATATCATTGCTTCCATCTGGGTACGACAGTTCATAGACACGCTCATTTGGAAACAGTTATATGTTATTACCAGGCAGGGTTCACTACGTGAAAAAGTTAACGGTGTCTTTAAAACTTTCGCTCAGAAATGTGTAAAACATATAGCGTCATACATCCGGGATGTAACATTGTAAAATAAACTATATAGTACATACATTATGTTTATAAGGTTATAAACTGTATCGTTAGCAATTTTAAATTCGTTGCTGTCATGAAATTATAAGTAAGACATACGTCGACGCCAACCCCCACACACCCCACCCTCCGAAAGAAAAACACTACCAAAAATAGAGATAAAAAGCAAGATAATAGCCAGTTTCTGGTTAATAAAATCCACATTGCACAGTCCGTGGACAGAAATGCACATCCAAACAGCACACGCCAACATCTCCACGTTTGTGACGCTATCCATTATTTGGTTGTCAACTTTGTCACGTGGGAAAGTATGGACGACCATCAACCAAGATCAGTCTCGGGTCATGTTGAAACTAAAGCGAAAATAAAACTGACAATTAATGACAGTTATGAATGCAAAAAATGATGCTGATAGATACCCTATAATAATAACAAAGTGATGTGATGCGTCGCAAATTTATACTTCATCTCGACGCTATTTACTTCAGTTACTACAAAAGAAGACCGCTCAAAGTGTTTGAGATCAAAACTGTTCAAAGTCTAGTCTGCGGAATAGAAAATCAAACATTTTACGAGGAGAATATTCGGGACGTGGGGATTCGTCCACAATAAGGAGAGGGGTGTTTGAAATTTCAGGATGTCCCAAGCGCATAAGTTTTCTTCTATGTTTGACTGAGAATTATGGTTACTTGCTCGTGTCTATTGTAACACAATTGTGTGTTCGCAATATTGTTGGATGAAGTGTATTTTGTTGCGATGTTTATGCATTTATACCGGATTTCACGCGTGTTGATAACCTGTTTTATTCCATTTATGCTCTTTCCGGTGTTATGTTGATAACCCTGTTTTATTCCATTTATGCTCTTTCCGGTGCTATGTTGATAACCCTGGTTTATTCCATTTATGCTCTTTCCGGTGCTATAACCCTGTTTTATTCCATTTATGCTCTATCCGCTGCTATGTTGATAACCCTGGTTTATTCCATTTATGCTCTTTCCGGTGCTATAACCCTGTTTTATTCCATTTATGCTCTTTCCGCTGCTATGTTGATAACCCTGGTTTATTCCATTTATGCTCTTTCCGGTGCTATAACCCTGTTTTATTCCATTTATGCTCTTTCCCCTGCTATGTTGATAACCCTGTTTTATTCGATGTATGCTCTTTCCGCTGATATGCTGATATCCCTGTTTTATTCGATGTATGCTCCTTCCGCTGCTACAGATGAACCAATTAATCTGAATTCCTAAACTTGTGTATTGGTTAAATGTTCGTATCAAACGGGGAAATGAAAAGTCCTTTCCCGCCCAGTGCATTTTATTGCCTTTAATGTGATATCGAAAACGTTACAATCAATAGGTATTATTAGCTCTTAGGCTCGGCTGTTCCATACCGCTGCGTATTCCAAAATGTGTATTGGTGAAGACACCGGTTTATTAATCCATGTTAACTACGTGTAATTGCCCGCAAAACACATGCTAGACTCTTTATTTCCCGGAAATTATAGAATATCCTGCTGACTGCTTTGCTAAAGGCTATAATTTCTCGATTAATTGAAATGGATCTTAACATTAAACTCCAATGTATATAGGATTCGGTGTGTGTCGCATCAGCTGATCACCGGGAGCGTGATTCTTCGCGGAAAAAAAATAGTTTTTAATAATAAAAATTTAAAATTACAATCAGTACGTAATTCACTGCTTCTACGGAAACGTTTTATTTTCGTTTACTCAAGACCTTGTCGAGCAAGACACTTTAAAATAAAATACACTTGTCAGTGTTGAAGTTACACGCAACACGCCTAAAAAAAGTTTGTTCCTACAGTGAAAGTCAGTAATCAATCGTTAAATTCGAACTCTGCTTTGTAAAATGTGCATAACTATATCAGGCAAAACTAATTTAGTTAATGTAATGCTGATCGTAGTAGCAGTACTTGCTTAACTAACATGGCATGAGAATAATTACACGACCAAGACACTGAATACATTAAGTTTAGGAAAATAATGTAGTGATCTTTTGCCGAAGATGTTTTTACTGTTCCATCAGAGGCGTTGCTAGGGAGGGGGGCAGGGGGGTACATATATCCCCGGGCGCCAATGTACAGGTGTCACAGAATTAGGCGAAAATTGAATTTATTTCTTCTTGAATTACAAACTAATTTCACCATTTTTGTTGTTTCGTCGTACATGCGTTCCCTGGGGTGAATAAGTGGTTTTCTCCAAGGTAAGCGGCGTGTAACGATTTGCATGTGCCTGACTTCGAATCACGTGAGGTCCGGAACATTAGATTCACGGGGTGCACGGTAATTTTGCCGTTAATTGTGCTCACCTATTTGAGGATATATAAGCAGAATATTTTTTTTATAATAATTACGAGTCCAAAAGTATCTTATCACAGGAAAGATAGCTCGTCATTATATCTCCAGCCAAAGGGGTGAGTGTTAAATTTATATTTAGTTTTATTGTGAATTTAATTCCGTTTATCATTTCATGTAATGATGCCTTTATTACAATGCAGATTTAAAACGTGGAATATTTGGAATTACTAGTCACTATTAGACTTTAAATGCAAAAGCGAAATCTAAGGTTTAGATTATTTTTAGAGACAACTATTATTAGTCTGGTTTCTTTATTGTAGCTGATAACGTCTCTGATATCGTAGCTGATTTGTTGCGGAACATCTCTGATATTGTAACGGAACGTCTCTGATATTGTAGCGGAACGTCTCTGAAAGTGTTGCTGATTGTAGCTGAACGTCTCTGAACGTAAATGATTGTAGCTGAACGTGATTAATTGAGCCATTTGATTGTGAGATCAAATTGAGGTATCTGACTGTCTGTCTGTCGGATTGTCTGTCCGTCTACATTTGTTGTGATGTGTAAATATCCGGAAATCTAGAAGTCTGAGTGTCGGAGCTGTCTAGAGGTGTAAACATCCGGGGTGGCATCTAGGTTTTTGGGAACGTTGGTTCTAGTAGATGCTGTATACTGTCTGTACGTATAACTGTGGTGGATCCGTGAAGGGCAAACGGCCGATAAAAGTATTGGTCAACCCTAGGTATTCGGGGAAACTGGGCGGCGATTCAACAGTTGGTGAATTGTACGGTTATACAGGGTCGAGACACATGTGTGTGTTGCAATTGTAGTACAATTGAATACATTGTTATATTTACATAGTTACTTCAAATCACAATAGTATTTCAAGGGAATACATGAATCTCAATAAAAGTTAGCAACTTGATTAAATACATGTATGTGTTCGTGCTAGTTGTCGCAATCCATACGTGCGATAGTATAGTTTGATGTTTTGTATTTGTTATCGCAATTTATACTTGCGGTAATATAACTTTTGTAAAGGTTCCTTGGATCTGTGTATAGTCCAAGAGATTCCTTTGTATCTGTGTTTTATTTTGTATTAAATTTATTCATGTATTGTGAATGGTTGTGAGTGTAATTGTGGGTTGAACGCATGAGTTATTGTGTTGATACATCATTATTTTTCATTAATAATTTATTTCATAAATTCATATTTTCTTTCACATATTGTGTTTGTGTTGTTCATTTAATCCACCATCCTCTCGGTAACAATTCTGTTACAACAGGGGCACCAAAATGAGGCTTACAACGTTACATTATAATAAGTAAACAAGGGTAATAAATCGGTCACAAGATCGCTGGGGCGCCAATTTTATAGTTCGTCCCCGGGCGCAAAATATCATCGCTACGCCTCTGTGCTCCATCACTCATTCCTGGGGTGAAACATGCATTGTTAATATATAAATGTAGTAAACAAATAACAACAATAACACAGCCAATTGATGTTAGATGAAATGTTCGATATACAATAATTAACATTCGTTCCTATTAGAGTTGCTCCTAGTGCCCACTGGCCTATGCTGTATGTATAATATATATCACGTCTCTTGACCGCTCATTAGAGACCAATTGTCCAATCAACCTCAGGTAATACTATATATAGAGGTATCGTAGTTGATACTTAAAAAATTCCCCATTTAGTATATTTTTCTTCTTGCCTAACAACACCATCATTTCAGTTCAAATTTGACACTCCTGCAAGAAAGACTGCAGCACGCAGATGTATGGCAGGTGTGTTAATAACAAAGCCATATTCATGTTAGAAGCATGACACACTATTATAAGCTAGTATTGATTTTCATACAGAGACTCCAGTCTTCATGAAGAATTCATGCCAGACTTTTATGCGACCAGCTAATGGAAATCTTTCTCTAAATGATATAAATATATATTGCTTCCAGCTGATTTAGTGTCAGAGTAATATTTTTTTTTTTTACAAAGAAATGTTATTTGCTGTATTAATCAATGTTAAGTACATTTTATTCTTCGTTAAGTCTTCCGGAGTTCACAACTTCCGATCTCTAACATAAATTTATGTTTATACACTATTTCGGAAATGATGATATTACAACAACCCCCATCTCCAAACAAGTAAAGTAAAAATAATTAAAGTGTACTAAAGAAAAGGGAACTCGTGTGTCTCTAAGAATGTTTTTAAAAGATATCAAATATACACACTAAAGTGTGTAGGCGTACGTACACATATTATATCCAATTAGAGTGTTTCTTATCAACTGTGCACGGACGTAATTACGAAATATGTTAATGTAAGGACGTGTACGTAATAAATATCAAAATACAACACAAGATGTAATTAGAACCTTTCCTGAATTATCAGACTACATATTATGTAATTAGAACTTGTCATAGATTATCAGGATAAACTACACATTATGTAGTTAGAACTTTCCATGCATTATCAGGATTGACTAAACATTATGTAATTAGAACTTAAACTACACATTATGTAATTAGAAGTTGCCATGGATCATCAAAGTTGACTACACGTTTTGTAATTAGAACCTGACATGGATTATCAAGTTAGATTTTACATTATATAATTAGAACTTGACATGGATTATCAGGATCGACTACGCATTATGTAACTGGAACTTACCTTGAATTATCAGGTTAAATACACATTATGTAATTAGAACCTGTCCAGGATTGTCAAGATAAACTACACATTATGTAGTTAGAACTTACCATGGATTATCAGGATAAACTACACATTATTTAATTAGAACGTGCCATGGATTACCAGGATTGACTGCACATAATGTAAATAGAACTTTGCATGGATTATCAGGATAAACTACACATTATTTAATTAGAACGTGCCATGGATTACCAGGATTGACTGCACATAATGTAAATAGAACTTTGCATGGATTATCAGGATAAACTACGCATTATATAATTAGAATTTTCCATGGATTATCAGTTTAGACTACACATTATGTAAATATAATTTGCCATGGATTATCAGGATAGACTACACATTATACAAAGAGAACTTGCTATGGATTATCATGATAAACTACACATTATGCAGTTAGAACTTTCCATGGATTATCATGATAAATTTTACACATTATGTAAATATAACCTTCCATGGATTATCAGGATAATCTACACATTATGTAGTTAGAACTTTCCTTGGATTATCAGGATAAACTACACATTATGTAATTAGAACTTGCCATGGATTATCTAAACCCTCCTACTAGACAAGAAGCTTCAATACTAATTTAAAGACAATGAACTCTAGGACGATACTTTGCTATAGAATTGTAAGCATGTTATTCTTTCGCATATCTTGAAACGTCCATGCTAATTCATAGAAACGTTCAAACCTAATATAGAAATATAAATCCTCAATTACAGACAAGTCCATGTCAATTAAAGAAAGCCCGGCCAAGTTATAAACGATCCATCCCAAATATAGAAACATCCATTCAAATTATAGAAACTTCTATTTCAAATAAAGCCCGCCCGATTGGGGTCGTATAATTCACCCAGTGCGCCCATATCCAACATGAAAAAAAGGCAGCTCATAGAGACACGCTCCACAGTTACCCAATGATTAACGTGCCGGATATCAATGGGCGATTAGTCTCATCTTATGACTGGATCAGTCTTGGTCAGTTACTATAATGTAATGTCTTAGTAATCTATGCACGGAGATTAATAAGTTATGCGTACGATTAGTAATGTAATGTATGCCTGAAGATTAGTAATGTATACATAAGATTAGTAATGTGTGCATAGAGATTAGTAATTTATGCATAGGATTAGTAACGTGTGCATGGAGATTAGTAATTTAAACATACGATTAGTAATGTATGCATGAAGATTAATAATTTATACAAAAGATTAGCAATGTATGCATGGAGAATGGTAATTTATGCGTACGATTAGTAATGTATGCACGGAGATTAGTAATTTATGCGTACGATTAGTAATGTATGCATGAAGATTAGTAATTTATGCGTACAATTAGTAATGTATGCAAGGAGATTAGATTAGTAGTGTATGCATGATGATTGGCAATTTATGTATAAGATTAGTAATGTATGCATGATGATTGGCAATTTATGAATAAGATTAGTAGTGTATGCATGATGATTGGCAATTTATGTATAAGATTAGTAGTGTATGCATGATGACTGGTAGAAATGTATGTATAAGATTAGTAGTGTATGCATGACGATTAGCAAGTTATATATAAGATTAGTAGTGTATGCATGACGATTAGCAAGTTATGTATAAGATTAGTAGTGTATGCATGCTGATTGGTAGCAAGTTATGTATAAGATTAGTAGTGTATGCATGACGATTAGCAAGTTATGTATAAGATTAGTAGTGTATGCATGATGATTGGTAGAAATTTATGTATACGATTAGTAGTGTATGCATGATGATTGGCAATTTATGTATAAGATTAGTAGTGTATGCATGACGATTAGCAAGTTATGTGTAAGATTAGTAGTGTATGCATGATGATTGACAATTTATGTATAAGATTAGTAGTGTATGCATGATGATTGACAATTTATGAATAAGATTAGTAGTGTATGCATGACGATTAGCAATTTATGTATAAGATTAGTAGTGTATGCATGATGATTGACAATTTATGAATAAGATTAGTAGTGTATGCATGATGATTGACAATTTATGTATAAGATTAGTAGTGTATGCATGATGATTGACAATTTATGTAATAGATTAGTAGTGTATTCATGATGATTAGTAATTTATATTTAAGAATCGAGCGGAGGTTTGGGGTCATCCTTGCACTATGTTATAGTAAATCGTAACTGCTGTGTTGAATAACGTGCATAAGGTGTTAAGTACTTACCGACCATTGAGTAGATAATGACAACGATCACGGCAAACAGTAGCACAACGCCAATTGTAAGAAACAGAATATTCAGAACTCGTTTTAATATCCTATAGTTTTCCGGATGTTCGATATTCAAAATAACATCGCTATCACTCCTTCCGCGCATGCGATCGTCCTGTAATACTAAATATATCCGCTTCCAAATGCTATGTTTGTTTGTCACGTGGCTCTTTTCGCCACTGTCAACGTCCGTCACAACTATGTCTATACCACCCATATTTAATACGGAAGAAGCATCAATCTCCATCACTGAACAACTAGATTTTGTATTTCCGGTATAATTGGGAATATTTTCCGGGCGTTTGTGTGCTGTGGACACATCAGATGTATGGCTATATTCAGAAAACTGTGACACTGTTGCAGGGGATCGGTTATTTGATTCGTGAGATGACGATGGACGAGACGGTTTCTCGGGTGGATCACGCACTATTATACGGTTTTGATAATAAATAGCGCTTCTGAGGACACTGGTTGTGGGTGGACGAGCGGCAGCGCATTGCTGTTTAGAATTCTCTGTTTTCGTCGAAGGCGAGATTGTTCTGTGAGATTTGTCTGATTTCAAAGATTTGGATGATGGTTCAGAAACAGACAATTTTTCTGAATTTAAATTTCTCGAGCTTGAATCCGAATGGGAATTCCCTGGTCTCCCATTGGTGTTGTGTAGAGTTAACTTTTCGTTGGTTTCACCTCGAACCTCTGTTTCTTGCATCAGACCATGCAGCCGTCCTTCGTCTGCTTCATCGATGTCGAAATGACGTTGATTCACTTGACCCTAAATGTGAATAAATGAATATATATACAAATAAAATGTGATCATTTAATTTTTTTATAATTGTACTTCGTGTTTAAATCCAAATTTAAAATGGAATTATTTCATTCTTTTAATTTCTATGTCATGCGTTAGAAGTAAGTATACAGTAGATTTAAAGCGCTACATAGATACATACATACATACATACATACATACATACATACATACATACATACATACATACATACATACATACGGAAGAAACGATCATACATACATACATACATACATACATACATACATACATACATACATACATACATACATACATACATACGATCGGAAGAAAACGACAGAATGAGAGAAACAGAGAGGAGAGAGATAGAGACGTAACAATTCAGCATTTACCTTCTGCAGGCATTCATATGTATACATTTGTCTGTACTATATAATTACATCTACTGTGAGACTAATTTCTTCGTTAAAATTGAATTACCGTGTCAGAAGGTAATATCTGCTCCCAATTTAGTAGCGAACAATACCAGGAACGATTTCCGACCCAGATAATTATCGAGCACGGCTAAATTGACTTCCTTGTGCGGAATGTCAGTGATTGGATCTGCACCATATCATCAGTTCCTAGCCTGGGTTACAGTCCAGTCAATTTTATTCTAGTTATGGATCTACAGTTTGGGGACATGGGACAAATAATCTGCTGTACCAATCAGACTTAATGGGCAAATTTCCTCTGATCATGTTGTCCTTATTTCTAACACGTGGTACTCTCATCACCTAGATTTTAATTGATTGCCGTGTCCGCCATTGCGAAAACTAGAATTTAGTTCCTTACAATCGTTTTTACCTTTGCAATGGACGATCAGATGACGTCAAAAATATCACATCCTTGCTTCGTTTTGGTTAAGGTCAAGGTAAGATGCTAGTTGACAATTCATAGTACTATTTATCAATGAAAACACCTATGTATCATCACTAGGATTCCATTAATGAATGACACGGTTTTCAATGGATTATCATCGGGGGATCATAAGAAAAGAATATATTGGTAAAGCAAAAGACATATCCTATATCAACCACTATACAATCTCTCTCTCTCTCTCTCTCTCTCTCTCTCTCTCTCTCTCTCAACATTAACCTCTTAATGCTCTAACATGTGACTCACGCATCCATCTGAGGCGGACGCAGCATATTGTAAATAATAATAATAATAATAATAATAATAATAATAATAATAATAATAATAAAAACACTCTGTCATAAGGTTCTCTATGAATATAAAAATCAACTGACTGAGTTATCGGGAGACCAAAAGAAGATTGTCCGCGGATGGGGGTTGGGGTTGGGACGGGTTGGACTGCAAACTGGGATACCAGAAGATTGTACAGTGAGAAAATTCGTGAAGGGGGAATGGAGACCAGTTTGATCTTGAAAATTTGTTGTCTTTTTATTATTTGTAAAGGAGTCATGCAACTGAAACAGCATATACTTTACTAACGATGTTGACATTAGTTGTAAAGGTAATGATGGTCATGTTGTGAGCAGATCAGCAAAGGTACACCGTATTTAATTGATAAGTAAATCAATAATCAGTACTGGTAAGAAATATGGTTGCTATCATATGAGACGATGGCTATCAGAGGCAATGTCAATCTGAGACGATACAAATCTGAGACGATGGAAATCTGAGACGATGGCTATCAGAGATGATGGCAATCTGAGATGATCACAATATGAGACGATATAAATCTGAGATTATGGCAATCTGGGACGATGGCAATATGAGATGATACAAATCTGAGATGATGGCAATCTAAGATGATGGTAATATGAGACGATATAAATCTGAGATGATGGCAATCTGAGATGATGGCAATCTGAGACGATGACTATTAGAGCTGATGGCAATCTGAGATGATGGCAATATGATACGATAGAGATCTGAAACGATGGGTATCAGAGAGGATGCAATCTGAGATGATGGAAGTCTGAGATGGTGGCAATCTGAGATGATGGCAATCTGAGACGATGACTGTCAGAGCTGATGGCAATCTGAGATGATGGCAATATGAGACGATAGAGATCTGAAACGATGGGTATCAGAGACGATGCAATCTGAGATGATGGAAGTCTGAGATGATGGTAATCTGAGATGATGACTATCAGAGCTGATGGCAATCTGAGATGATGGCAATATGAGACGATATAGATCTGAAACGATGGATATCAGAGACGATGCAATCTGAGATGATGACAATATGAGATGATTGCAGTCTGAGACGATGGCTATATATTTTTGTCACATATACCTAGCCTAGATGTGAACAGCTCACAACCCAAATCCGACGTCACATTACAATGTTCGCCATAAGTTTTAAATTAAAAGCAATTAGTTTGAAGTTTAAAGTGCAACTAACGTTGTCTAACCTAATCAGATGGTTCATTGTGAAGCGGTGTGTCCATGTTAATGACGATCTTAAATGGACGAGAAATTGAGAAATTACATTAAATTAAAACAGACTTATCGCCTTTGAAATTCAAATGTTCATTGCCATATATGAAGGACTACTTAATGATGTTTCAAAAGTGTACTCCAAATAAATGTTTGTCTTACCAAAGCTTTATTAAAGATAATAAATTCTCGATCCTTTCACGACTGGATGTCTAATGCTAAAATGCAGACAATGTTGATTTATTGATTTCCAGTTCCAAAAATATATTTAAATACATGTTTGCTCTATTTCAAACTCAATTCAAGCTGTGTTCTCTATTGTCTAATGTATGCCGTTTATTTCAAACTAATTTAAACCGCAAAAAAATTAATAATTACTTCAGAGCTTGCCAATAAAAAGCAATGTCTTTAGCGCATAGATCAACACAACTGTTGCCAGCTGTAAAATTGATGCCGTTTTGATGTCATTTGTTTACATTCCATGTGTGTCGTTATTGTTCTGTTTTGAAATGAGAATTTATTTACATAATTGTAAAGTGACACATTACAGACACCACCTGTTTAGCACCTCAGTCTTGATTTAAAGGATGTCGAGCAATATTGTTTTACCGTTCAATCAGCAGTAATAAGGTCTGCAATAAAAGCGTTAATGATATCCATGCGCGAAAAATGTAGCACAGGATCAACCCTGAAGGAAATTGTCCAGTAACTTAGCTATCGGCTAAATTTCGCATTAGCTTCAGCCAATGGAAAGTTTGAATATTTCAATTAAGCTCCAAATTTGGAAGAAATGTCTTTTACTCACTGCCTCTGTTAAGTAACTTCTTTTGTACAATTAAGCTGATATTTAGGTCAGACGTGGAGTGCTAATGTGCTGATAGTTATGTCAGATATGGAGTATTATTGTGCTCATATTTAGGTCAAATGTGGACTGATGTTGTTCTGATATTTAGGTCCGATGTGGAGTGATATTGTGCTGATATTTAGGTCCGATGTGGAGTGATATTGTGCTGATATTTGGGTCCGATGTGGAGTGATATTGTGCTGATATTTAGGTCCCATGTGGAGTGATATTGTGCTGATATTTAAGTCCGATGTGGAGTGATATTGTGCTGATACTTAGGTCCGATGTGGAGTGATATTGTGCTGATATTTAGGTCCGATGTGGAGTGATATTGTGCTGATATTTAGGTCCGATGTGGAGTGATATTGTGCTGATATTTAGGTCCGATGTGGAGTGATATTGTTCTGATATTTAGGTCCAATGTTATGTGATATACACGAGTTTAATTATCGTTATCCGTTCTTTGGCCCACGTTTAAAATGCCACAATTAAAACAGATTGTCAAACAACCTGACTGTTTGCTTCAAACTCTTTGAAACTTGATTACAGATCTGAGAAAAAATATAGCGATAAAAGAGGACTGTTACAATCTTCGGCTAGAACGACTCATTTCGTATATTTTGGATTCTTCTACCTGGCATAGTGGCCAACATGTCCACATACCTTACGAAAGAGTGACAGTTCGAATAACATTATTTCATTTACAGTATTTCAGTGTAATGTTATTTGATTGCATTAAGTTTTCATTCAACTCATCGACTCTTCGTTTTAGACAATTCGAAAAATGTTTCCTCATAAGGTCACATGTTCATAAGAAAATTTAATACCTATTTGGGTACTGCTTCTTTTTGGAATTGCCGTTGAATGCCTACTGCATTTCAGTAATGCCTCATATCACGCATCTTATAGAAGAATTATAATAATGCTTTCTACCCCAAGCTCCAGGACCCATAATAAAATATATGAGGCTGCAACCTACTTACAGGCATAAACTGAACAGCGACGCACCCTAAAAAATGTACAAGCACACGGTAAACGCTGTTGTAGTGTTGACACTACATTAACACATTAAACCCTAGCGCCGCGTTTAAGGGGAAGGAGGTAGTAGCCGACTACCAAGCTCTGCAGTGTCAAGATCATGTAAGATACACTAAAATGTGTGGCATTATATAAAGGTAGACGGATTTAGCTTTACAATGATACCAAATAATGTGGATGTTTGTTGCACTGCAAAATACATAGGGAAAACCCTAATATTTTGGACCCGTTTTTTTTTTCATAACCCAAAATTATTCCGTGGTCGGAATCCGATTTTGTGTCCAGATTTTATACCGTTTTGCCTTAGATCTAAGGCAGACCGGGATGAACTGCATACAGGTGACCTGTGCAAAAAGTAGGATAAGGTGGGCATTTGGAATAAAGAGTGGTCTCCATACAAAAACGATGTATCCGCAGTGGCGGGGGGTGGGGGGGGGGGAGGTGGGGCATTCGCCTCGGGCGCCGTTGTTTAGGGGGCGCCAAATGGGGCAAATCGGCCGAAAGTATCAACATAACTGCGCAACAGGGGCAGCCGGGGGCACAAAGTTTGATGTTTTGCCCTGGGCGCCGCAAATTTGGGTGTTTTGCCCTGGGCGCCAAATATCCTCGCAACGACACTGTGTATCCGTTAAGTAAACAAAAAACATTAAACTTTTCCCCTTCTGCTCTCGAAATGTTTTTCTCCACCTAAAGTATTTACACAAATCAGACTTTCAATAAGACACTACAAATGCACAGATAACTGATTTTATAAAATCTCTCTCTCTCTCTCTCTCTCTCTCTCTCTCTCTCTCTCTCTCTTAGACAGAGGCATATTTAATTCTAGATTTGGTTTAAGAAGTCAATTTGGATTAAAAAGTCAAAGCATACCTTAAAAAGTGGGAATGACTCCTGTGGAATGAGCTACGTTCCTTTTGAACCTAATACTGGAGGTTTCATCATGCGTGTGTGATTAGGATATTTAACGTAGCTTTAATAATTTTTAGTCATGTCGCTATGATGTCTGCATTGTGGCAGTTTAAGCGATGTCTAGCATTGGGCATCATGTCACAGACATGTAGAATCATGTCCCACCCAGTCACATTAGCCTAAAACAAAGCCGACCAACCCTAACATTAACCTCTTAATGCTCTGACATGTGACTCACGCATCCATCTGAGGCGGACGCAACATATTGTAAGTAAGTAATAATAATAATAATAATAATAATAATAATAATAATAATAATAATAATAATAAAACACTCTATCATAAGGTTCTCTATGAATATAAAAATCAACTGACTGAGTTATCGGGAGACCAAAAGAAGATTGTCCGCGGATGGGGGTTGGGGTTGGGACGGGTTGGACTGCAAACTGGGATACCAGAAGATTGGACAGTGAGAAAATTCGTGAAGGGGGAATGGAGACCAGTTTGATCTTGAAAATTTGTTGTCTTTTTATTATTTGTAAAGGAGTCATGCAACTGAAACAGCATATACTTTACTAACGATGTTGACATTAGTTGTAAAGGTAATGATGGTCATGTTGTGAGCAGATCAGCAAAGGTACACCGTATTTAATTGATAAGTAAATCAATAATCAGTACTGGTAAGAAATATGGTTGCTATCATATGGCTATCAGAGGCGATGTCAATCTGAGACGATACAAATCTGAGACGATGGAAATCTGAGACGATGGCAATCTGAGACGATGGCTATCAGAGATGATGGCAATCTGAGATGATCACAATATGAGACGATATAAATCTGAGATTATGGCAATCTGGGACGATGGCAATATGAGATGATACAAATCTGAGATGATGGCAATCTAAGATGATGGTAATATGAGACGATATAAATCTGAGATGATGGTAATCTGAGATGATGGCAATCTGAGATGATGGCAATATGATATGATAGAGATCTGAAACGATGGGTATCAGAGACGATGCAATCTGAGATGATGGAAGTCTGAGATGATGGCAATCTGAGATGATGGCAATCTGAGACGATGACTATCAGAGCTGATGGCAATCTGAGATGATGGCAATATGAGACGATATAGATCTGAAACGATGGGTCTCAGAAACGATGCAATATGAGATGATGGAAGTTTGAGATGATGGTAATCTGAGATGATGGCAATCTGAGATGATGGCAATATGAGACGATATAGATCTGAAACGAAAAGATCCAGTTTTTCTCAAAAACCAATAGTCAAATTCAACACTTTTCATTGATGGAAATAATGATTTCACTTCCACGTGTTCCAGCATCCCTTTTATTATCAAGCATTGTAAGGGACCGCCGTTATTGCAGATTTACCAATTGAATAAATGAAGCAATTAGCACACGCAGCATCCACGCCACGTACTTCAAGCTTTTGTTGTGATGGCATGATAACTATTTTTAAAAAAATCGAACTTTCACGACGCACGTCCATGAACTTGGTGCCCTGCGTGATGAAAGTCGTTAATGAGCATTAGTAAGGCTATATAATATCGAAGATCTTTATCCACCACCGATTGTAATCCAAGCGTCTGTTAATTTTGTTGTTTTGTTACATTGAAATCTTCGTTTGGTACACGTATGAATTAATTTTTTTACTGTTCATACAATGCAATTAACAAACGCGTTATATTTTTTATTACAACACCGCCTAATATATTCTGACTCATTATTTTGTTTGTATTGATTTGTTGGTCAAAACCGTCTAAGCAAAAATGTATTCAAATAATTATGGTGCTGGTAATAATATTTATCAAGGCATTACATTCCTTTTCTGCTAACACGTCGTTTTATATTTATTGTTTTCATAATAGTATAATAAAAGACATTCTGAAACAGAAGCAAAAGACCTTACAAAGAAGAGCTTGAAAAACAAATAGACAAAATGAATAAAAAATAATGTCAGCTAAAATCATGTCAAATAACGCGAAATGGTAAAGAAGAGGTTAGTATTAATCTATGAATTAAATATTATTGTTATTTTAATGTTTGTTTGTAGAATGATCAAGAGCATGAAGCTCAACTACAGATAATAAACATTATATTCCTGTCACATTAAAATACATTATGATATATTTTATCAACCTCGTTTTTGTTTCAACATAAGTAATACAAGACTATATTTTATCAACCTCGTTTTTGTTTCAACATGAGTAATACAAGACTCTTTGTTATTGTCCCTACGTATATAAAGTATGGACATAATACAACTTACGGCTATATATTATAGTTACGTATATCTGATTTGATATATATTTTTTTTTTAATTTAATGCTGTTTGTCAGTTTTAAATTTGTAATGTAAAAGTAATCATTAGAGATGATGTTTGTTTTTTCTTCTTCTCAAAATCAGATTACCTTAATTTTCTTTGGTAAACAAGTAATGTTGACATATATCCTAACATTGATTCAACGTCAGTGGAAACCACGTAAACAAGTTTTATCTTTATTTTAAAACTATTGGCTGCTGTCAAGGTGAAGATGGGACTAGTGAATTAGAAGTAAACAACTTTTCATTCTTAAAGTAAATGATTGGTTATGTTAGGACTAAGTGAAATAAACGACCACGTGATCCGTCTTTCGTGATTTCGCAATTTGAGGATTTTTTAAAACTGTGTCTTAGTTTAAGGTAATTTTCTTTTGTTGTAGCCAAGTTTTTGAATCTAAGTTAACCTTTCTTCAGTTCAGTTGGATTTTAAAGGATTAATTCATATCTCACGAAATACTTGATGTCTTCATACGTAATTCTTGGACAAAGAAAGTTGATCAAAATATTATTCGGATTTCCAACACCATGGTGTTAAATCTTTTGATTCTACAAGGAAGTAAATATAAACATTAAACAGACTTCAGCATATGTCACCGTCTTCCATCTTGCATTTTTGAACACGACTCGAATCTTTTTAGAACATTTGAATCTTTTTAGAACATTTCATTAATAGGACTATTGTAATTTAATTCGTCGATTATTCTTGGATTATATTTGGTACAGATTCTTAAAACTGTAAGTTTTCATTCCATTTTTAATTTTTTTTCCCAGGGAAATAAAATCTTTGTTAAATTTAAAAAGCTTGTTGTTTTCACTCTTTGTTTGTTACCATTTATTACAGCCTAAACATGTAGCAAAGAAGTGGGTAGCGTAGCTCGTCCACGAGATTGTAATTATGGCATAAACATTTCAGAAAACATTTTGTTTTTTTTTTAAATTTGAATCTCCTTAGTTTTTAACATTTTTCTCAAGTGAGATCGACAAGATATTTTTTTTTCTTCTAAAATAATGTCACCAAAAGTGGAAATCTTTCTTTCAAATCCTACCCAGGAACAATTAAAGTTTTTCAAAAAAGATGAATTAATTCAACTTGCCAGAAAGATCTTTCCGAAGCGAAAACTTCCTTAACGAAACAGCAAGAAATCAGTATTTTGGTTCATTATTTTGGTAGATAAGAATGTTTTGTGCTTTGGTTTCGATCAGTAAGTCTGTATCAGAGTCTGATCTAAAAGTAAAAGAACTAAAATCAGAATACAAAATGGAATTGAATCTAAGGAAGCTTGAGCTTCAGGAAAAAGAAAAAGAAAGACAACTCTAAATGCAGGTACAAGAAAAAGAAAGACAACTCTAAATGCAGGTACAAGAAAAAGAAAGACAACTCTAAATGCAGGTACAAGAAAAACAAATGCAAATGCAGTTAGATAAGTAAGAAAAATTACAAATGCATTAACCCCAAAAAATGCAAATGCAGTTTGTTTGTTTGTTTGATTAGAATTTTTAACGTAGCTTTAACAATTTTGCAGTCATTTCGCTGCGATGTCTGCAGTAAGGCAGTTTATAGTGTTGTCTTGGACTGGGGTATCATTATTAACAACGTGTACGCACTGGAAAGGCTAGTGATTTCCGCCATTCACTGTCAGTTCACCAAAATGGTAACTATGATGCAGTCAAATAATGCATGTTATGGGGTATGCTTTTGTCCCGGAAGCTTATCGGCAACAATTCAGAAACTATCAAATGGAAGCTGGACAGACTCATGTAAAAGAGCCGTTACTCTCTATGTTGCATAGTCAAGAAACTTGAAAACGATTATGAAAGTCTCAAACAACTTATATTACTTACAGAGTTCAAGAACTGTGTCCATAGTGACATTACGACTTGTCTTGACGCGTGCAACATCGAAACCTGGAACATACTGCTAGTGCCGCTGATGAGTACTCTTTCACTCATAAATTTCCTGTTGTAAATAAGACTGCTTCTCAACAGACGTTTGGAAGAAAAGTATTTTAGCCTAATGAAATTCCTTCTAAAACTCAAACTGGCACAACTTGTAAAAATCTAACGTCGGAGACGTTTGTTTCTAACTCCTTGTCTCTTCCTACGTGTACTTATTGCAAGAAGAAAGGACACATTATTTCTGATTGCTACATATTGAAAAATAGGCATCAGAATGAAGGTAGACCTAATCCATATTCTATTTTTGTAGAAGTCAATGTATTATGTATTGAAAACAATCAATTTCTCAGGTCTAATAAACCCCAGTCTGCTTTTATTACGGAGAATTATGAACCATTCATATCTAAGGGTTCTATATTACTCTTGGGTGATTCGGCCAATTCCACCCTTATTAAAGATTTAAAGGATACAGGATTTTCTCAGTGTCTTTTATTGTTATGTACGTTGCCTTTTTTATAAGAAGTCTTCTTCTATTGAGAATGTTCTGTTTCAGGGAGTAGAGCTTGGCTTTGTTAATGTTCCACTCCATTGTGTAAATTTGTCATCAGACTTTGTCTCATGACCCGTGACAGTTGGAACTGTCTCTGTTTTACCCGTAGAGGGCATTTATTTATTACTAGAAAATTACCTGGCTGGAGACAAGGTTGTGGCTAATTCACTTATATTTGACAATCCTGGTTTGGATGGGAAACTCGATGCAATTAAAAATTAATTCCTGATTTATTACTGGAGCTATGGCAAAGAAAGCTCTTAAGAATGAAGTTGATAAGGTCAGTATTCCTTTAGCTAGCATAAGTATGGCTCGGTCACTTTCATTCCTATTTTGGATCAATCAGAAGGTACTATTTTTAGTTCTCATTCTCTTTATTCTAATCAGGGTGATAACAGACAATCACTTGTCATTGAACAGGAAAACAATCCTGAGACCTCCTGTTTGTTTCATAGGGACATAACTGAAACTGAAGCCTCTTAAGTACCTGTCTGTTCTTTCATTAAAAGTTGAATTCTTATGAGAAAATGGATACCTGTCAAGGGACCTGCATGTGATGCGTGGTCCGTGAACTATCAAATTATAGTTCCAAAACCGTACAGACAGGAAACACTTAGTCTGGCCCGTGAAGCTTTGTTGGTTGGTCATGCAGGGATTAAAATGTCTTATCACAAGATCTCGACTAGCTTTTATTGGCAACAAATCAAAAGTGATTTTGCCAAACACCGCAGATCTTGTCATACGTGTCAAATGGTAGGAAACACTAATCGTAAAATACATAAGGCCCATCTGCAACCTATTTCTGCATTTGACATACCATTTAGTAGAATTATGGCAGATTGTGTTGGTCCCTTAAGTAAGACCGGGTCAGGTAACCAGTACATGTTGATCATTACGTGTGCGTCGGCAAAGTTTCCAGAGGTAATTCCATTAAGTTGTTTTACATCTAAAACATTAGTTAAAGCATTGATAAAGTTAAATCAGTCAAAACGGGTCATAGGTCAAATTTTAGTTCTGGAACTTTCCAGCTCATTATGCTTGAATTTGGCATTCAGCATTGTAAGTCAGTAGTGAAATTACGGCTTGGCAATACTGCAATGGAGAGAATGTTTGAGTCTGATAATGGAGTTCTGTCTCTCTTGCTCATTCTTCAAAATTTTCTTCAGATAAGACTACACGGCCCTTACAAAGTTAAGACGAACATGAATGAGTTAAATTATAATATTAGTGCTCCTTGGATCTAAATAAATTATAGGAGTACCATTAAATATTGAAAGAGCCAGGTTAAACATGTAATCAACTTAGTTGTATCTGTCTTACTCAGTGAAGATTTAAGTGAAGGAATATCATCGGATTCTACTGATATTGGAGTGAGAAATTTTCGGAATTCAGACCTTCAGAAAGATCTGGACCAAACACGTTCGCATTTGCAAGAGTTAACAGTTATTAGAGTGAATATGAGCACTTATGTCCAGATGTTGCTACTAATACAAACAGAATTTTCCCTGACGTTGAAATTGTAGATTCCACACCTTTGAAAGAACACTCGTACAGAATGAACCATCTCAAACAGGAATACTTGAGAAACGAAATTAAATCTTTGCTGGAGAAGGGTTTCATATAGCCCAGTAAATCTCACTGGAGTTCACCATGCCAATGTCACTGGAGTTCACCATGCATACTTGTTCTAAAACAAGATAAAACGTTCCGTATGTGTACATATTATAGTAAAATGAATAGTATGACAAAGACAGATTCATTTCCATTACCAAGAATCGATGACTGAATTGATAAGATCGGAAATGTTACGTATGTCACCAAATGAAATGAGTTTGGCAAATTCCACTAACGGAATGAGCAAAGAAAATTTTGGCATGTGTGACTCCATGTGGACTTTGCCACTATACAGTAATGCCGTTTAGGATGAAAGGGACGACACGTACATTTCAACGTCGCATGAATATGATCACCTCTGATCTAGATAATTTTTAAAATTTTTACCTCGATGATGTCATCATCTACAGCGACACCTGGAAAGAACATTTAGCAACAATTCGGAAATTCTTTGACAGACTCGCCGTCACAAATTTGACAATTAATTTATCTAAAAGTGAGTTTTACCGTTCTATTGTAACTTATCTAGGACATATCGTGGGACATGAACAGGTTCAATCTATATATGCTAAGGTGAAGGCTATCTCTGAATTCCCGTGCCTGTTACTAAAAATAAAAGATCACAAGGGTGCTACAGCAATGTAATTTATATAGTTAATTCAGTTAGCCCATGACATGGATAAAGACTTTACTTATTCAGTTAGCCCATGACATGGATAAAGACTTTACTTACCTTGTAGAGCTAGATTTCCAGGTCACGTGGTCTGAAATGTATTTATTCACAACAAATAAATAAACAAACCCTGATGCAGAAATCTGATTTGGAAATATTTGTAGTCAAATCGTTCTGCTATAAAGTTCTTTGTCTTCTCAAGAAATGTCCTTAAAACTCGAACTGTGTGTTCAGTCACAAGTAGTACTCATTGTAATAAATTGTTGCTATGTTAAACAATGAAATTAAAGTTAAAGATCATTCAACACATTTGTCCGGGAATTCCTGTTAGAGTTTTCCTTTGGGATGAACATGCATGCTTTTGAACAGTTAATATCCCAATGACAGGCTATATATATGTATATATATATATATATATATATATATATATATATATATATATATATATATATATATATATGGTATCAAAGGAGTCAGGTTCTGTACAGCAGAGAATTTACTACTGTCTGTTCGAGGACGAACGGTCTGAACAAAAGCGCGATTCAAGAGAACATGTACCCGACTGTAAACTAGCGCACCAAATAGCAGTGAAACACAATCTGGTCCAAGCTTACAAAGTCACTTTTATCGAACAAGCGCAGCTGTATGGCGATGTGAATGTGACACTAAACAGATATGCAGTCCGTTGTGCGGCAACTAATTGTTTCAAGTAATAAATCGGCGCTGCTGTCT
Organism: Unio delphinus; assembly: GCA_029339505.1. Classification (NCBI taxonomy): domain Eukaryota; kingdom Metazoa; phylum Mollusca; class Bivalvia; order Unionida; family Unionidae; genus Unio; species Unio delphinus. The sequence continues at coordinate 10,069,475 of JAQISU010001235.1, forward strand.
GGCGTACGTTTGCGTGGATTACAAAAAGTGTGTGCCAGTCTGTTATACACTTGGATATGATATCAGTTATGATCTGGAGTTTTCCTCAATAAACCCCGACGTTATGTTTGTGCGCATTAAAGTGTCACCGACGGACAATAATGACTCAAACTGTGTCGGTGATATATATTATTGGCCAATTTTCACAGTATATTGTTGTTAAACGGACAGAAAATGTCAAACTAAAAAAAATATCATAGTTCAATACACTACTGTATAGTTTAATACACAATAGTATACTATAGTTTAATACACTACTGTATAGTTTAATACACTATAGTATATTATAGTTTAATACACTACTGTATAGTTTAATACACTGTAGTATACTATAGTTTAATACACTACTGTATAGTTTAATACACTGTAGTATACTGTAGTTTAATACACTACTGTATAGTTTAGTACACTACAGTATACTATAGTTTAATACACTACTGTATAGTTTAATACACTATAGTACACTATAGTTTAATACACTGCTGTATAGTTTAGTACACTATAGTATACTATAGTTTAATACACTACTGTATAGTTTAATACACTGTAGTATATTATAGTTTAATACACTACTGTATAGTTTAATACACTGTAGTATGCTATAGTTTAATACACTACTGTATAGTTTAGTACACTATATTATAATATAGTTTAATACACTACTGTATAGTTTAATACACTATAGTACACTATAGTTTAATACATTACTGTATAGTTTAATACACTATAATACACTATAGTTTAATACACTACTGTATAGTTTAATACACTATAGTTTAATACACTACTGTATAGTTTAATACACTATAGTACACTATAGTGTAATACACTACTGTATAGTTTAATACACTATAGTACACTATAGTTTAATACACTATTGTATAGTTTAATACACTACTGACATTCTGTGGACTTTATCAGCGCAAATACCATCTAATACACATATTCATTGGACAAACAATATACCCAACCAGACACAACAACAAAAAAGTTATTTTGTTGAAAGCCCCGAGGAACAAGGATATGTTGTCGGTAACACAATAATAATTTAAATATCAACACTTCAGCCTAATTTGGCCTAATAGTAGCTTGCAATGTCATTGCTCGCAGTGTACTTTAATACATGTAGCTTTCATGCAGTGCCATATATTAGCTTGCAGTGCTCTATATTAGCTTGCAGTGCTCTATATTATCTTACAGTGCCTTATTGCGGCTTGTAGTGACCTGAAGTATCATACAGTGTCCTAGCTTGCAGTGCCCTATATAGTAGCATTTTGTGACTGATTGTAGCATACAGTGTCCTAGCGTGCAGTGCCCTATATAGTAGCATTTTGTGACTGATTGTAGCATGCAGTATCCTAGCTTGCAGTGCCCTATATAGTAGCATTTTGTGACTGATTGTAGCATGCAGTATCCTAGAATGTAGTGCCCTATATTACCTTGCAGTAGGCTAGCTTGTAGTACCCTATATTACATTGCAGTGTGCGAGTTTGTAACGCCCTATAGTAGCTTCTAGTGCCCTATACTAGCTTGTAGTACCCTATACTAGCTTATAGTGCCCTATAGTAGCTTGTAGTGCCCTATAGTAGCTTGTAGTGCCCTATACTAGCTTATAGTGCCATATAGTAGCTTGTAGTGCCCTATAGTAGCTTGTAGTGCCCTATAGTAGCTTGTAGTGCCCTATACTAGCTTGTAGTGCCCTATAGTAGCTTGTAGTGCCGTATAGTAGCTTGTAGTGCCCTATACTAGCTTGTAGTGCCGTATAGTAGCTTGTAGTGCCCTATAATAGCTTGTAGTGCCCTATATTAGCTTGTAGTGCCCTATACTAGCTTGTAATGCCCTATAGTAGCTTGTAGCGCCCTATATTAGCTTGTAGTACCCTATACTAGCTTGTAGTGCCGTAAACTAGCTTGTAGTACCCTATACTAGCTTGTAGTGCCGTATACTAGCTTGTAGTGCCCTATAGTAGCTTGTAGTGCCCTATATTAGCTTGTAGTGCCCTATACTAGCTTGTAGTGCCCTATAGTAGCTTGTAGTGCCCTATATTAGCTTGTAGTGCCCTATACTAGCTTGTAGTGCCGTATACTAGCTTGTACTGCCCTATACTAGCTTGTAGTGCCCTATATTAGCTTGTAGTGCCCTATACTAGCTTGTAGTGCCGTATAGTAGCTTGTAGGGCCCTATAATAGCTTCTACTACCTTATAATAGCTTGTAGTACCCTATAGTAGCTTGTAGTGCCCTATAATAGCTTGTAGTGTCTTAATGTAGCTTGTTGTGCACGAGGATAACGTTTAGTGCCTTTATGCAGCTTGTACTACCTTATAGTAGCTTCTAGTGCCCTATAGTAGCTTGTAGATGCACTGTTTGCTCGCCTGAACAGTTGAATGCCTAAAATACGCCCTTATTGCCCCAAAACTCAAGAGATGTATGTAATTTGTCAAGATGTGTGACAAACAAATAGCCTTACGACAGAGATTAATTCAGTTCGTTCTTAAATCCGTTGCTTGCAATTATAGCTGTAAGAAATCGAGAGAAACGTGGTAGAAAAAGCATTATAGATGAAATCCTTGCGAAAGCTGACAGCACATTAACAACCGTGGAAGATTCAAGTTAGTTACCACCAAACAAATTACAAATTTATAGAGATATATTTGACAATTTATTTAAAATACTACATGATATAAAAATACGGATTGCAAAAATGGGTGATGAAATCTATTTGAAATGAAATAAAGGAAAGTGTTTCATTTAATGTGTTGCGAATCTGAGACTGGTTATGTGTTGATATGTAGTAAACATAGTATACAATTTGGAGACGTCTCCAAACGCTACTCAAAGTGAAGTTATGAAACAAGGTCTAGACTGAACACATGAAAGGTCAGATCGAAGCTAATGTGAAACTTACGGACAAACATTACATTCCAGATAAGTTGTGGGTTTCGCCTGCATAATTTGTATACAGATAATCTCGTATTCTTCAATGTCATTTTTTAACCCGTTGCTGTAATGCTCACATATTTTGCTATATTGCAAACTGTATAGATTGTAATGCAACTCACTTTACCAATAAAGTAATGCATTTCTTTTACATTTTGTTTACGTTGCTATGATATCTGACGGAACACTTGCAATTGGCTAAACAAATAGTGTAGTTGAGGTATATTGTTTTGATTAATATATGAAACAGTCATTCTGTGACGTGGATACTGTTAAAAATCCCTCCAGATGACTGAGTCCCAGCTTGAAACTCTAATAAGAGATTGATATTACGCAATACTTGAAACACCTTTCGTTGTGTTATACATATTTAAAATATGTTAAGATCAGTACACAAACTAAATTGTAAACATTTGATGAATCAGCAGTATTTGTTTTACTGTATGGACTACATAATTATTTCTTGATAACGGTTTGCATTCTCAAATCTTTCAGTTCCCAGTAGTAGGTATAATGTTTTAGTTTTCTTAAAATGCTTTATTTTATTTTATTTTTATTTTATTTTTTATTTCTTTAAATTCTTAGGGATCGGTAGTCCTATGTTAAGACCAATTCAGATAGCTTGGACTTACAATTACACCACTCCAGTGAAATAATCACCCACTTCCCTCAAAATGGTTTTACTTTTCTATCCCCCGTGACCCCAGTCCCACTTTTCTTTTTTTAAGGCTGACGAAATAAGAAATATACGCATTGGTGTAATAAATATCGGTAATGATTTCCTTTCTATTTTAATTCTGATTATTGCGTAATTAAAGATTCAAACTTTTTAATTTGAGATCTTGGCCACCGGTCCAAAATACAATAATATATGCAAATATTAAATATAACATATCAAGATGACATGCATTGTATTTATATCAAATATTGTATTTACCTTGACGACACTGAAAAAGGTATATAAATAATTCAACTTTGAATAACAAATGGAGTTTATGTTGACATAAATACGTTTTTTCAAGAAATGGATTATTACACCAAGATTTGCCTAAATATTCTTCTCTAAGATCTTGATAATGTTTACAATGAAACTGCAAGAAGGTTATCTTCTAAGAACTCCAATTTACTGCAATAACAAAACATTACATAAACAATACCAAAAAGAAACACCATTATTGACCAATCTCTATGAAAATTGTACGACTATAACGTCATTAACCTAGAAAGAGATTTACGCTAATAAATAGTTAAACCAATGCAAATATGTTTCTCAGTATTTAAAATTGTTTTATATTTTTTTTATAACACCTAGATGTTGAGGACGGAGTCATGTTATCATGGCATTATTGACGAGCACAACCCTTCACTCTGAGGGAAAGCTGTTACAAATACATTAACATTTCTAACATATTAGTATATCCATACAAAGCCAAATGAGTGGCCCTGAAAAAGGCTTTGGGAATATTTTGTTAACACCATTCCGTTAACAAAGAGGGCATCTCACGGATCTTATTCTCTTCAAACTTCGTCTAACCTCTGGTCCGTAGAGAAGGACTCTTTTCAGACAGCCTTGTCTCTCCACATAAAGTCTTCTTATCCAAACGTTCGTGTCGGTGATTCGGATGATTGTCTATTATGATCTGACATACATGGATAAGTCCGTACGGAACAGCATTAACAATACGCGAGTAGATGATTCAACGCTAGTCCACATCTTGTGACGAGAACAGGTGAAGGGAATGTAATTAACTGTTGATATTGATAGTGGAAGTGCGGATCGAAAAGGGTTGAACTTTTTCACCAATCGCATTACAAAATTTAGTCACAGTGCGGAGTCTCTTTTCCAATCCTAAGAGAGAGGTCTGTGACGTCATATTCCCTATATAGATATGCTAGCGTCTGTGCGCTGTGAATCCACGTGACAGAGTTTTCAAACATGACAGAAATTAAGAAGACGATGACTTGGGGTGCATTGGCGGTGGAGACGAGACGAGACGAGACGAGACGAGAAGCGATGGTACAGCAGTGGTTATCAAAGTCAACACAATTCTTCTTCCAGAAGAGGCCGATTTTAATTGGGATTTAGTTGATTTTCTTTCTTCTTTGCAAGAATTTGTCCCGGTTCCAATACCTTCGTGACCTTCTCCTTCCCTACCACACATTGAGGATTTAAAACAGAAAAACAAAGAAGAATTGGAGAAATTTGTACAGCAGCAGAAAGAAGCAGAACAAGCTTTTCAACAACAACAGCAAGAAGAAGAGGCAAGAACAAGGAAACGATAGGAAGAAGAATCAGCAGAGAAGAAACAAGGTCCAGGAGAGAAGGACTGTGAACGTCTAACGGTGACTGTACTCTTAGACATTTTGATACAGTTAAGGAGTCTGAAATAAATATATCAGTCTTTATTATTACGACCCAAGAGGAAAAGAATCCAAACAACCCAACCCAGTTACTAAACCTGAGATATTACCCTGGTGATTTCTACCAAGTTATCGACAAGAGCCAGTCCAGAAGTGTGGGATTCTTCGATAACCACACTGAAACGATAATATTAAGCCAACACCCAAGCCTTTCAAGATAGAAAATGTAGGGCTTTCGGGCTCATGTTTAGCTGTACATTTTTGTATCCAATTGTATGTATGATATAGGTTCCATAACGTTTGGATTTGAGGTGTTTATTTTCCTACAACTGTACATGATCTTCACGAATTTCTCTTATTTTTTGACAGCGTCTATATCAAAAGACAGTAGGTTTAAGTAATAGACCAGTAATAAATACTGAATGGAGTGAAGGTTGGTGCATTGAGAAAGTTGCAGTTTAAATGTAGAGTCGTATGTCGAGGATTCTAATTTCACTTGTCCATACAAATTACTGGTGTTGAAAATTTCATATTTCGATTTTCACAACTTCATCTGTTGAATTACATAGCGGTGGTTGTAAGTTCCATTTTCTGTGTCGGTTTGTTTAAAATAAACTTTATTTGTTTAGTTAACGGTGGCTTGAATTTCAAAATTTTAATGCAATATCCAGTTCAAACGCCAATCAAAGCATTTGCGTTGAACAATCCAGCTCGTATGTTGCGGTTTTAAATCGTACTTGTTGAATTACATTAAAAGCTGCTTGAAATTTCAGCGATTCTTGTCGGAAATTACAATTTCACACGATGAAAAACGGTTTTTCTTGATATTTCCATTTAATATAATGAATGTTTGAATTTATGTTTCTGTTAAATTACACAGTTCTGTTTCGTACGTCGAGAAATTCCCATATGTATTGAATACATTAATTTAGGTGTCCTCGAGTAATTATTCTTGTTTGATTCTGTATGATGTTGATTACATAACATTTTTTGGATGACTAATATACGGTGAGAGCATTAGAACACTCTGCCACTCGAGGCCCCGCTTACCATAAGTAAATATAACACTAAAACAATTCATTATAGTGCGTGCTCACTAAACTTATTTTACCTTGGGTTCAAAGTGCATTGAAAATCTGCATTAAAAATTTTCGTTTTCCATTTGTTAATATTTTTTAAACTCTTATATTGATTCTCATCAAACATGGCACTCGTTATTATCAAAATAGGACAATTCATCCGGCAACACAATTGTTCTCCCATATGACCTTGGAAACAAGGTCAACGATGTATAAACTTTACAATAACGTTTTGATTAAGTTGTTTTCGCTTTCTGTTGCTTATATTTCGCAAACATCTTGATGGAATAGTTTATAATTGGAAAGAGTCATTACGAAGCCAAAATGATTTTTAATTACCTCTGCAATGACTAAATAGCATATGAAACGTTGAATTTTCAAAATTTTAAAATCAACTACTCACTTTTAAGATTATTCAATAATTATGATAATAAATAATAATAAATATCGTAACAACCCAGAAGAGGATGGGGTGGCGAGCCAGCAACCCTCCCCACCCACCATTCCGGAACAAGAAATGGAGTGCGAAGCAACCAGAATGTTTCGTATGGAATTTGTTTTTTTTTTTACATTTAGATGGCTAAAGTTATGGGAGGAACGCTTTGAAAGCAGAAGACCCCAAAACTAAATTTCTCTATTCGCCGTTGCAATTAATGATAAAATTAGGTGCCTATTTATTTTATGATAAACGTTTGAAGAACTCGTTTTAGAAGATAATTACCCTTCCTTATTATATCCTGGGGGAAATAGTTTTGAGCAACACACACTCTGTCTTGTTAGAACTGTGTAAGATTATAAAATTGTTTGCCATAATCACGCCATGAAATTGCCGTGATCCCTTTTTATAAGACTATGATAACATCAAAGCACAGCCTATTTACTCGTTACATGTAATATAGTAAAACAGGAATTGTTCAATAGTTTAAAGAAAACCCAACAAACAAGAGAAACAATGGTTCATTATTTTGGTGACAAAAATTAACTCTGTTAGGACGTAAAAGAGAATTTTATAAACTGGAATATTGAAAGTGTAATAACAATATGGAAAGGAATGGAAGAAATTTTGTTTGCTTAAATACTTGAAGAAGATGGCAGTAATTAAATATGCCTAAATCTTGCAATATCTACTTATGTTCTGATTATTAGTGATATCTGAAATATCATCGTTTCTAAATTATATACAGTTTCAGTCTTATCCTCCTATAAAGGACAAAAAAGAATAGCATGTTCTTAAGATCGTATGCATGATAGACAGACTAGAAAAAAATAACAATTTGACTCAATATGTGAAATTGGCGAATTGAATTAGGACATGGAACAGCCAGCTGTTTCACTCAACAAATTATATCTAAAACTGCGACAGAACATATAACTATCAACCACAGACAAAATATAAAATTTCGACATATAAAGTGAACTTTAAGCAGAAACAATTTTATACATGTATGTGAAGTTGCACTGTTTCGACATGCAACATTGAAATTTCAACTAAAGTTGTGTAATTAACAAGTCAAAATGTCAAATGTCGAAATATGTCGAAATATGTCGAAATAAGTCGAAATAAGTCGAAATATGAAACGGAGCTTTCAACGCAAATAGTTTGATTCAACGTGTGCAGCTGGAATTCCCAATATATCATATTGATTTGTTAAGCACCACTGATGTAATTCAACCGATAAAATATATTTTTTAAAAACTCAGAGAAAATGGAACCTTCATCCACCGCTTTGTAATTCAACCGATAAAATGTAAAATAACTCGAGAAAAAAATGAAACATTCATCCACCGCTTTTTAATTCAACAGATTGTAAAACTTAAAGATATGATATAGAACACCAACAATTTGGATTAAACGTGCGAAATTGAATTTCTCGACATTTATGATTGAAATGTCAACTGCCCAAAGGACCAAATTTTGTTTCCTATGGCGACCCATTGAATGGTTTACATGATATGCCTTCATCCAAACAGCGCCTTTGTCATTCTGCATATATCCATTATAAAGTGCATCAGTTTTTGTGTGGTATTTATTTCACGTTTTGCCGTCCTTGACATCTCGAGGCTCTATTAATACAAAACTGTATAACCACGGATAAATTCATCTTATCGCCAATAAAATAGGAGTTATGTACAATTAAGAACAAGTGAAGGTGTATTGTGTCACATTCCATTTCTGTACCCTTATTTCTTGGCATTATGTTTAATACATCAAATAGTCTGGTCCCCTGCTTCGTATACCCCTCCGTCGCACGCCGCTACACGACGTTGGGTGAACACAGACGCCGTTTTGTGATGTAATTACAACAAAATGGTCACACATAGAGAAAGCTCGAAAATAATAATAATAATAATAATAATAATAATAATAATAATAATAATAATAATAATAATAAAAATAATAATAATAATAATAATGAGGACTTTGTATAGCGCCTAATCTTTAGAAGCTCTAAGCGCTTTACATTAATAATAATATGACTACAGAAAAACAAAAATTAAAAACCATGAAATTAGAAAGCATAAAACGATATTTAAGGTACGAAACAGTATAGGTCTTTAAGTTTGTTCTTGCAGTCGAAAAAGGTGAGTTTTAAGAGCACTCTTGAAAAAGATCATTGCGTCTTTGTGTCTAATTTTAATGGGCTGTTCATTCCACATTGCTGGTCCCTGGTATGCAAACGAACGTTGTCCATATGAGTTCGTTTTCATAGGGGTAACAATGGAGATACGATTGTCAGAAGAAGAGCGTAAGTATCTTGCTGGTGTATATACATGGGTGAGGCCCGATAGGTATGTTGGACTGGAGTCCGTCAGTGACATATAACACAGAGAACACAATACGTGTTAGATTCTGGATCGAATGGATAGCAAGTGTTGGGTACAAAGCAGTGGGTAGGTGTGCTCTAATTGTGGTACTCTAAAGATAATCCGAGCAGCTGTGTTTTTAACTTTTTTGAAGTTTCTGGAGTAGATAGTGAGACGAACCAGACATAATTGAGTTAAAAGAATCCAGTCTTAAAAGTACTAATGAACACACAAGTGTTTTAGTGGCATTACCTAAAAGATGTTTGTGAATTGAGGTAATTCGTTTCAACTCAAGATATGAGGCCTTGCATATGTTCATGACATGTTGGTGCAATGTGAGAGTACTGTCTAGAGTAACACCTAGAATGTAATGTTGGTGTTGCTGATATTTATTGCTTGAGGTAAAGGACGTGAATGAGAAAGTCTTTGTGCTGTGATCAGAATGGTTGCAGTTTTATCATCATTCATCTGCAGTTTTTTACATTTCATCCATGGTTTCACATCAGTAATGCACCTTTCTACTCCTTGGGTGGTAGCATCAATTTCAGTTGGATGGCTAGACTTGTATATTTGGGTGTCATCAGTGTTCAATTGGTGAGACACTAGATGATGAATTTTGACACATGAGAGCGGCTGAGTATATATAATGAAGAAAACAGGTCCAAGAACAGATCTATGTGGAACACCACAACATAACTCACCTGGGCTGAGTGTATTCCATTTGTAGATACAATGTGTGTTCTGTTGACAAAGTAGGATGTGAACCACTGTAAGGCTGTATTGTGAATGTCAAATACATGCTAGAGACGGTGAAGTAATATATCATGGTCAAGTGTGTCAAATGCTGCAGACAAATCAAGGACGCTCACCATCCTCACGACTGTAATCTCCTGCTATCCAAAGCAGAGAGAATGTCATTAAATACTTTCAGAAGAGTAGTTTCAGTACTGTGGCAAGGGCGATATGCAGCCTGTACATTGCTAAAAAGACTTTAAATTCAAATTAGGTCCAAGCTGGCTTCCAACAACTTTTTCTAAGATTTTTTTATATGCACGGGAGATTAGAAACTGGGCGGTAGTTCTTTAAATCGTTATGGTCAAGTGTTGGTTTCTTCAGCAGTCTTTACGATGGCAGTTTTAAAAATGATGGGAATTCCCCAGATGAGAAAGAGAGATATTAATAACAACAGTTAGTGAAGGCAATATTGGGTCTAAGTACTCATGCAGCAGTAATTTGGGAATTCGATAAAATTTATATGACTTTGGGGCACTCTTCATCAAGATTTTTTGTACTAAATCCATAGAGACGGGTTCAAATGCACCTAACGCTTGTCGCTAAAATTCTGTATCATAAGTGTATGGTGACAACGAGTCATTTGAAATTGTGTTGTCAAGTGTATCTCTAATGGTTCGTACTTTGTCACGGAAGAAATTTGCAAATAGGCCCGGAAGGTCTACTGGAGAGAAAGTAATTGGAAGATGTGTACATTTGTTGCTTGACATTAGTTTGTTAGCTATTTCGAAGAGCTCTTTGTATCTGGAACTCTCCGTGATCTTAGTACTGTAGCGGGATAATTTGGCTAAATGGACTAGGTTTGTGACGTTCTTCTTAGTGGCTTCGTATATTTGTTTATGAAAAGTGAGTCTGGTGGGAAGCCAAAGCCTCTCTGCTTTTCGACGATGTCTTTTAGCAATGTGATGCTGGTCCATAACACTGCTATACACGAGAACATTGTTTTTATTGATAATCTGCACTTGGTGGCTGGGCATGTTTTTCAAGCAATGAACGCATGCAATTATCGAGTTGTCCTGCTGTAGGAGGTAAGCAAGTTTTTAGGGTTTCATGGATTCGTGCATTAGTTTCGTTCTATTTATCATGCGGGGGATTCTCTTGATAGCAAATAAAGCTGGAGGATTAGGGCCTGATACGTTGAGATGGCATATAATGCAGAAGTGATTTGATGCATGTTCCTTGGATACAAGGGTGGATTGCAGAATATTATCATCAGGGTATATGAAGAATTCACCTATATAATTTCCATACTCCAGAAGATTCGGAAACTGTCCTGAAAATAAAGATTCAGTCAGCTTCTTTTCTCTACTAGGAGGAGCGCGGTAGAAACAGAGAAATAGAACTGACTTTTGTTCCAGTATGAGTGTTGAAAATCAAACAGCAACAAATTTATTCCTTTAATTTACTGTTTATGAGAGACTAATTGTATAATAACATTCAGCTTTATCTACAGCAGTCGATATCTGTATTATATATATAGCAGTCGATATCTTGTGTTCCATCTATATTAGTCGATATATTGTGGTCTATCTATAGCAGTCGATATCGTGTGCTCTATATATAGAAGTCGATATCGAGTGTGCTATCTATAGCAGTCAATATATATATATATATATATATATATATATATATATATATATATATATATATATATATATATATATATATATATTATCAGTCGATATCTTGTGTTCTATCTATAGCAGTCGGTATCGTGTGTATCTATAGAAGTCAATATATTGTGTTCTATATGTAGCAGTCGATATTTCTGTGTTCCATCTATAGCAGTCGATATATTGTGTTCTATATATATCAGCCGATATATTGTTTTCAATCTATAGCAGTCGATGTCTTGTGTTCAATCTATAGCAGTCGGTATTGTGTGTTCTATCTATAGAAGTCAATATATTGTGTTCTATATATAGCAGTCGATATTTCTGTGTTCCATCTATAGCAGTCGATATATTGTGTTCTATATATATCAGCCGATATATTGTGTTCAATCTATAGCAGTCGATATCTTGTGTTCAATCTATAGCAGTCGGTATTGTGTGTTCTATCTATAGAAGTCAATATATTGTGTTCTATATATAGCAGTCGATATTTCTGTGTTCCATCTATAGCAGTCGATATATTGTGTTCTCTCTATGGCAGTCGATATATTGTGTTCAGTCTATAGCAGTCGATATCTTGTGTTATATATATAGATGTCAATAAATTGTGTTCTATCTATATCAGTCGATATCTTGTGTTTCAGCTTAACCAGCAATGTATCAATATCGCTGTAAAATCGATCAAAAAATCCATTGTAGATACAGCATGTTAGGTGACACAGTACGAAATTTACATTATTTGCAAAACAATCGTTGACCGTTCCGGTAATTTTTTTGGTCTGAGCGTCACCATCGGATGCAGGAGGTCGTGGGTTCAAATCCTGACCTAGTCATACCAAAGACATTAAACAAATGGTACTAACAGCTGCCACGCTTGGTGCCCAGCATTAAGACGTTAGTGTAAGGACTGGTAGCCATGGTGTCAAGATAATGTGACTGGGTGGGACTTGAGGATAAGTGTCGTCAGCACATAGATGTTAAAAACGTTAAAATTAAAATATAAAATGTAAAAAAAAGTAATTTTTTCCTCAATAAATAAAAAACTAAAAAAAAATGTTCCAGTAGTTTATACTTATATTTTACTTATTTATGCGCTACATACAAGTTTTAAAGTTTCAGTGATACAAATATGAAAAAAAGCTTTAAACCGTAGTCTAGATAACATTGAAATTGTTTTCACTCAATGTCGTTATCACCATCTGACTGATCTATGGAAGTACCAAATATACAAAACGCAAATTTTTTTATTAAAAAAAAAAACGGAAAAAACTCATTTTTCGAGGTAAAATATAAAACGAAAAAAAAAAAACGTTTTTATCATCTATGCTTCAGTATGATACCACAGTGGTAGACATCAATATAAACTGCGACACCGCAAACATGGGAACGATATGAATGAATGTTTTAAAAGCTACATCAAAAATCCAAATCACACACACACAAACACATATTACCAAAATTAATCAGTTTTTCAAATGTAAATAAGTGGTTTGAAATGGATTTATTCATTCCTGCAAGATCCTGGAATCTTACAAAAAAGACATGCCTGTTTAAAATTCAGTATCTTATTAAGATACTTGAAATATTTGCACAAATTACCTTCATGGAAGACACCTTAAACATTTTCATTACTGATCCGTTTAAAATACCGTATCATTTGAAAAATGTCTCTCTTTCTTAAGTCCCCTGCCAAGAACATGATGATAATTTTCTAAAAGTTCCAACTTTTCTCAAACACCAGAACACGTTTGGTTCTACACATGGTTAGCCTTCCATGCAATTCTGATGTCAGGATGCAGAGTGTATGTTCTGATTTCAGGATGCAGAGTTGATGTTCTGATGTCAGGACGCAGAGTGTATGTTCTGATGTCAGGACGCAGAGTGTATGTTCTGATTTCAGGATGCAGAGTGTATGTTCTGATTTCAGGACGCAGAGTGTATGTTCTGATTTCAGGATGCAGATTTGATGTTCTGATGTCAGGATGCAGAGTGTATGTTCTGATTTAGGCATGCACTTAGGTGTGCTACACAATGATAGAACCATGGAAATTTTGGTGTTAGTGACAGAAAGATGTAATGTTGCGGAGACTGAAACTCGAACTGAAGCGACATAGATACGGATAAACAACGTATTTGATAATATTCATTTATGGGATAAAAATATGAATTTAAAATACTCCTTTTACAAGATAGATCTGATATTTTGTGCCATCAATGCATATAAATTGCAAGCTTTCATGAATTCACAAATTTTAATAAAATGTATGCAACAATCGTGAAATGAATAGCACACTTTGATTAGCTTGCGTGTCGAAAATGTGATTTACCAGGTTGTCCTTCAGACAAATGTATATTAAGTTTCTAGTTCCAAGATTCTGTGTGTAAATTTATAATCATTTTCAAATGGAGTTGTGAACAGAATTATCAACTATTGACAATCTGGTAACCGATATTTTTGCACAGTTCTGAATAATGGTCGAAAGAAAAAGTCGTGATTATGTCTCTAAAACATACACACGAAGGAAATGCTAAAAGATTTTAAATATTATACGATGTCGGCATTCTCTTTTAGCATCAAAACTCATAGAGGCATACACACTATGTTGCTATTTTGATTTCGCCCCCAAGCATTCCAGGAACAAACTGACAAAAACAAGTGTAAGATATTTGCAAAAGTTCACGATATTTAAAGGTTGCCAAATGTTAGCTTCTCCAATGTGAGTATCACGTAACACATTAACAAGAAAACTAATACAAATTCTCACTTTACAAGCATCAACATTTACCATCCTTCGCACTAAAAACACGTATCTGTTCCAATATAAAGCACTTGCAAATAATTGATTTCAGTAATGTTATTACTCCAAACCGAACAAGCAAAGATGTCTGTCAGCGATTTTGGTCACAAAATACGCATTAAGTTATAGTTCCTGAGAGGGACAAATGAAATCCGATGTTAATATTATCGACACTGCTGCCTCGAGAAATGTATGTGTTAAAGTCAAAAACACTTTATATAAAGCAGCAGACATAAAGGCCTGGCTCTATGTGCAAGCACTTCTGTATGGAGATATATGACATTGAACCAAATATAGTCTATGGTACACAAATTGATTAGTCTCAGAAAAGATGCTGTGCTGTTTAATGAATTATTAAAGACAATATTGATGATTCCGACTTTTGTTTTACAAACCAGTCTTTGAAATAATTTTGCCAGATATTCGTAATAAATAGATATCTTAAAAGGACACTCACTCCAAGCTCTTTGTCTTAGAAACTGTTTTTCACTATGTTACATTCTTGCTAAATTAACATCATTTGTGTATATTTCTGAATTGTCTGAGAATATCGTGGTCTCAAAGAATTGAAAGGACTGACTTTTTTTTAAATACAAATTTCGTCATTTTATGGTCATAACTGAGTGATGTATGAACTACATGACCATTCAAGGGTAGAACAATCCATTACCCGGCAGTCAAGGGCAATTCATAATTAAAACTGGCCAAGAAAATGACTCCAAGTCATAGCACAACCCAAAAACCAGCATTCACTCTGTGGCATTTTTTGAAAATCAAAATATTCGCTGTAATGCAAAAGAAACAAAACTGGCTCCGAATGAACTTCAAATGAATAGTAAATATTGTTTCACATAATTCACTAGAACAAAGGATGCTAAAAACACTTGGAGTAAATTAATAAGTTTTTGGAATTACTTTAAAAGATTGTAGTCCGGCAACCAGATGTCACTGCACGGGAATACGTTTTGTTCAGCATGGTTATCTGTTTGGCAGCCTTTGTTTTTTTATCTCTGAGTGAAATGTTTTTGAAACACTGACAGATTTTGCATCAAAGTGAATTGACATTGCATTGAATACTAATGAAGTGTATTGTCATTGTCGGATAAAATTGCGATCGTAGACATTTAAATTGTCATAGAATCATGATATGATTAAAAGTGTCATCTTCGTAACATAGAATACGAACCTCTTTAACACAGAAACAAGTCTAATTATAAAACAGAGAATTCGAGAAGAATCATTTATATGTGCAAGCTAAAGGCAGTAAGTGATATGGTACTAGGTTACGTCAAGGTCAGTCTATACAACTAAGGTAAGAATTCGTATCTGAATGAAAGATTTGAAATGGCTGTTGTTGTTCTTTTTTTTTTTTTTGCTACCGGGAGATAACTCCAGTAACATTTAGCAGACGTTGCATCGTACAAAGATCGGGATATACATGAAGTCATGGCAAAGTTCATTATATTTTCCTTGTTTTAATTCTTTAATTTCAAACAAGTCAGAATGTTGAAGACATTTATATCCTCCACAAAAGCGTACCAATTAAAGTACGACACGTGAAATAAAATGCCGAATTTTGTTGGACAATATTCACTTGCATTAATATTCTGGACCGCTCCGGTGGTCTAAGTGGGAAGAGCGTCAGCCTCGGGTGCAGGAGGTCGCGGGTTCGAACCACGGTCGGGTCATACCAAAGACTTATAACAATGGCAATAGCAGCTGCACGACTTGGCGCTCATAATTAAGAGATCAGTGTCGGCCTGGTGTCATGATACACTGCCAGGGCGGGACATCATGCTACATATCTTGCGACATAAAAATGCCCCCGTGCTAGACATCACTATAAACTGCCACACTGCAGACATCGTAGCGATGACTGAAAAATTGTAAAAGCTACGTTAAAAATGCCACACACATACACAAACACACCCACGCAATAATGTTAAATTGCATGCAGTAGATTACCGTTTTCCTCACATTAAACATACTATAGATCTTCGGTCACAAAGTACATTATGCTCAATTTGATACGATCGTCAAGATTAACGTTCATTCAACGCGGTTCCATCGGCGAACCATGCTTGGTTTTTCATCAGCTTGCAACACTATCCAGAGAGACAGCGGGCAGGAAGTACTGTAATTAAGAAGTCAATTTCAACACAAAAACAAACTAATGTTATATATGCCCCAGGAAACACAATCCCAACAAATATTATCGAAGGTGCTAGATCGAAATATGTGATACAAGGAAATGTTCAAACCTCTCTCATAATGCGTACAAAATTACTAGAGGGCTGGAGAAAACAGTCGGGTTCATGGCGTAGGCGTACTGTACAATGGCATGTAATAAACATATTTCACAAAATAAAAGATGAGAATGTTTCCTGGAAAGCTGCACTACTAGACTGCTTACTGGCGATAATGGATATTACACAATTTTGTGTCAATTTGTGAAGCAATTTTGTGTCAATTTGTGAATCAATTTTGTCTCAATACGTGAATCAATTTTGTCTCAATACGTGAATCAATTTTGTCAATATTATTTATTGTATGCATCAACAATATTTCCTCAGCAACAAAAAACAAACACCCAGCGTTATTAGCTTTTTGATAAAAGAAACAAAACAATTATGCCCTGCATCAAAGATCTTCAAATTATTGTGATTAATTATAGCGTGCATTATGCAATCTACGATTGGCATTCATTCATACCAGTGTCAATTTTGAATAAAAGTTCAGCCACTGTAATGCAATTCTTTTCCAAAGGGACTTACATTACTTTTGTTATACAATGTGAGTAAAGTCTCTTGAATAAAGACAAAGCACGGCAGACAACACGGCTTGGCCTGGGACTCAAACTATGTACTCTCACATATGAGTCCATCACGATATTCTGTAAGATACCTATTCATACCTAAATCTTAATTATCCAAGAGTTCGAAATATTTAACAACTTGATGATATATATGCATATATCTTAATGAATACATTTTGAGCTAATTTATTTTTTTTAATGAGGAGTACCTTAGTTTATTAGTATGTGCATCTATTCTTGTTGCATAAAGAATCATGTTCTTCCTTGTCACATCTCAACTAATTCATGGATTCTGAAATTTGACCAAATTTTCATTTTGTCCTTTTTTGCAGTTGAAGTAAGCCCCTAATGTTATAGAGATCTTTACAATTACCAGTAAATTAGTAAGGTAAAATGCCTCATACTAATTTCTGCACAGTTGAAGCAACGTATTTGTTTTGCATTAATTAGGACATATATATCAAAATTGATGCTTTCAGGTAAACTTATCTGATTCACCTGTACTGATTATTATCAGTAATTACCAGGATCGACAGTGTTTAGAATGCCAATCACTGGTTTAAAATGGATTTAGTCATTATCAGCTCCAGAATACATAATGGTGCCAGATACAAATCTGGCGTCGTTAGCGATGAATATATTTTCTCCACGAAAAGTATTGACATAAGTTGCGTGTGCCAAAAGAGATTAGACACATATCCGTTAAATGCCAGTAATGATTGTTGAATTCATTTTGTTTCAAATGGTTACAGTTCCGTGATTCGTATGTTTCAAAATAGATTCGAGTATAACATGCAATAACGGCATTTCAGAGGTTTTGGCTGAATTCAAACATAATCAATCATATATATATTTATTAAGTATGGAACGATTGTATTCTTGTACATGTTACCGTTGTCAGTAACATAAATAGCTCTCTTCAATATAGAAAACAATACAAATTTTAATACGTGTTTGTACTGTAATCTTACTACACATCTCATTCACCATTACTGTAAATTGAAATCAAATTACATTTTCCGAATCGATGTACTTTGTTTGTTGCTCTTAAATATCAAAATTACGATATAACCATGTCGATGAGTTGAAAAGAAATTAATGCTTCATATGTGTGATGTCATTGTCCATACATACGAGCGAGATAAAGCAGAGGTACATACATGCAGTTTAATAGCTTTGTACATGTTGTTTGATAAGATACATTTGTGATTTTGTCATTCTGAACACATGATAATACAAGGTTAAATTTACATTTAGCGACGCATTGGAAATGATCACGTAATGAAATAATGCCCAATAACAATAACTTTTCATTGGAATTCTCAGACTGTACAAGGAAGCATGGAATTCTCAGACTGTACAAGGAAGCAGATGATAGTAAATGTTGGTGACTACAGGCTACAAAAGGTCGAATCTAGACCAGATTGGGACAAAAGCCATTTACCTAAGTGGATGAAACTAGGCCCGATTAGAATAAACTTCACAAAAAACGAAAAGCAATCTAAAAAAATTATCAGTGTATTTTCATCAAAATGGATGGAAGAAAATTTTAGATGGAATTGCCCGTCTTTGATATTTTTAAGTTTCAATTTCTAATATGGTTGATACTGAATGATGCTGTGATCCTAGTTTTCTCCAGTCCTTCCAGTCGTTTTAGTTATTTTTTTACCGGATGAAAAAAGCTATAGACCGCTACGTAAGTAAATATATTGAAATGACTTCATACGAAACATCTCAAAACTTATGTTGTCCACTGTGACGTAGGCCATAATAACGAGCTTTGATCAAATACATATTTTTGTAACTGAAAAACCTGGTGTCCATGTATATAGTCTAGTTTGAGACGTTCCGAAAAATGAAATTGGTTTGCTAATCAAACCTTACTGTGGTGGTTCTAATAAGTATTGTGTTTGAATAAAACTAAACTCGAGATGGATTTCATCACAGATAAAACTAAATCAGGAACATAATCATATCTGAAAAAAAAATCCTTAAATCGTTTATATTCACTAAAGACATGACGACAAAGCGTAGAAATATAATGAATAAAGAAAACTCAGTTAAAACTGAAAATCTACTAATACATACGGCATACGTTATTTATGTCATTTATTGCTAGTTTGCAGTTATTATCGTACTTTTAAAACAGCTTTGGAATGCTGTCGTTCTGTCGTGCTGTTTCATATGACATAATAATAGCAGCCAGATCACGTAGACTTGGCGGTCATTATACACGACATACCATGTAATGAACTGCTTGCCATCATGTATCAGAGCCTTTGCATTTAGGTTAAAAAAAGATACATTTCAGGCCTCAGTTTTATTCTAAAAGATTCCTCGGATTTGTTCTAGAACGGGTCCTCAGTTTTGTTCTAGAAATGGTCCCAGTTCAGTTTCAGAAAGGGTCCTCAGTTTTGATCTAACCCGGGTTCAAATTGCAGATGCCATTTTTTTTTCTGATAGCACTGGAGATAAGTACTTTACTGAGAATAAACATTTTTATACTATATTCGTAGATTTTGAGAAAACATTTGATAGCCTGCAAGGAAATTGACGAGTAAAAGTTTGGACAAGACTGGGAAAATATTTGCTATTCTGCGTTACTTTAAAATGCACTTAAGTCATTATTTAACACAGCGGCTGTGTTTTAGATTATAAATTTAAAAAATGTTGTATTCCTATTTGAGGTTTACACCTTCTGATGGATTTGCTTGAAGCTTACTATATGGAATGGAGACTAATAGGGCAAACATTTTCCTAATCCCTTCAAACATATTAAAGATTTCAGATTTATGTTGAATGTAGACATTCCAATTGATGGTTGTGTTGCAGTTTATTGATATTGGCTTTTCAGCTTGTTTGCTTTGTTACGGTTTATTCATACACGGAGTCACTGTTTGCTGTTTTAAATCTTATCTTGTTTGTAAATTCTATTTCTGCTTTTGTTCTATCATTGAGATTTACCCTGCAAAATTAAGCTACTTCGAATTGTACTGTAACCTAATAACCTGTATATATTTACTATACTCTAATAACCTGTATATATTTACTATAGTCTAATAACCTGTATATATTTACTAGCATCATTTGCAATGTAATCTAATAAAATGTATGTATTTAACTATGTCACGTGCACCCTACGGTATTATTAATAACACCGACAAAGGAAGAATTAAAAGATCAAATATCTCCGAGCCGCTGGTCAGCAAGGCCGACGGTCAAGGTGTATAAAATATAAAAAAAAAAAATAAAAAGGTGAAAGGCATAACAATTCAATGACCTATATCACGGTATTCAACAATTATAGGACAATTTTCAACGCAATTTCGTTCAATCGATGCAAAGACCCATTCAAATTCCCAGTTCGTTCATGTTAAAGGTGAGAGTGTTTCCTTCCCGTGTCCCTTCTATGTTCAACTACTGCCTTGTATGCGTCTTCCTTCGCACAAGTGCGTATTCTATTGGCCCAGCTCTTCACACAACGGTTTATTATTATGGCCCTGCGCCTTCACAATTGCTTATTTCCATGTGTTCTCCACGTATTCTCCTGTCTCTAATCTTCGGGTGGCGCCCTTTTCAACCCTGAAAGCTTCCTTACAAGCCTTTGTTCCAAATCTTGTCCGAATGTCCTAGAACTCCTTTCCCCCGCTGGTTTTAACGACTGCACAATTTGTTCTCGGAGTACTGTGATGTTTGTCTAGTCAAGTTAAAAACTGTACTAATTCTTTCAAAATGAAAGTAACAGGATAACGCCCAAACATTGACTATCTTAGTTATAATCGATTACCGGTGGTCTGTTTGAAAACTGCCTAGGGTAGACGAACTGATATGTTATAAAGTCGGTTTCTGGTCTCTAAGCCTACGGTTACATCACTGGCTGATTGCAAAACAAACAGACACCACGGCGGCAAGGTTCTCTTTGAATTAATCAGGAACTTGACCTTTCCGCAATGGATACGTTACAGGCAGGTAGTTTGTTTGTTTCAGAATCTGTCCCAAGTCGTAATATTATATAACACTTATTGACATTATCCAAAGTTCTTTGAATTACTAATTGTCTGCGAGGACAAATGTTTCTCTACAACGTGACAACCTGCATCAGCTGCGATGTAATCTAATAAGATGTATGGATTTATCTGCATCAGCCGCATTGTAATCTAATGAAATGTGTACATTTACCTGCATCAGGTGCGATGTAATGTAATAAAATGTGTATATTTTACCTGCATCAGGTGCGATGTAATCTAATAAGATGTGTGTATTTACATGCATCGGCTGCAGTATAATCTAATAAGATGTATGGATTTATCTGTATCAGCTGCATTGTAATCTAATGAAATGTGTGCATTTACCTGCATCAGGTGCGATGTAATCTAATAAAATGTGTGTATTTTACCTGCATCAGATGCGATGTAATCTAATAAGATGTGTGTATTTACATGCATCGGCTGCAGTATAATCTAATAAGATGTATGGATTTATCTGCATCAGCTGCATTGTAATCTAATGAAATGTGTGCATTTACCTGCATCAGGTGCGATGTAATCTAATAAAATGTGTGTATTTTACCTGCATCAGATGCGATGTAATCTAATAAAATGTGTATATTTTACCTGCATCAGATGCGATGTAATCTAATAAGATGTGTGTATTTACATGCATCGGCTGCAGTATAATCTAATAAGATGTATGGATTTATCTGCATCAGCTGCATTGTAATCTAATGAAATGTGTGCATTTACCTGCATCAGGTGCGATGTAATCTAATAAAATGTGTGTATTTTACCTGCATCAGATGCGATGTAATCTAATAAGATGTGTGTATTTTACCTGCATCAGGTGCGATGTAATCTAATAAGATGTATGGATTTATCTGCATCAGCTGCATTGTAATCTAATGAAATGTGTGCATTTACCTGCATCAGGTGCGATGTAATCTAATAAAATGTGTGTATTTTACCTGCATCAGATGCGATGTAATCTAATAAGATGTGTGTATTTACATGCATCGGCTGCAGTATAATCTAATAAAATGTATGGATTTATCTGCATCAGGTGCGATGTAATCTAATAAAATGTGTGTATTTTAACTCCATCAGATGCGATGTAATCTAATAAGATGTGTGTATTTTACCTGCATCAGGTGCGATGTAATCTAATAAAATGTGTGTATTTTACCTGTATCAGCTGCATAAGGTGCTACTTCTTGATATTGTACCAATTAAACCACTTTGATATTGTCGTTGGTTATCCTTACATCAGTGTTATTGTCATTACTGTTATCTGTAAATCTATATCTTTTCTGAAACTATGGGGTGTCTGATAATGTTGATATCAACAAATTAACACTCGTATTCTCTAGAATATTATTTATTATAAAATTTAGTTTTGATCATCGTTTTCCCACGCTTTTCCACGTCCAATGTTAAGTACCTCGAAAACATTAATGAATTCAACAGAATGTAGCTTTACGCTGTGTTTTGTTGGTTTAAAACATTTTTTGTGTGTTTTCGAATTTTCCTGACAATTTGATTTGTCTAGCAATGTCTTTTTTGTGAATATTACCAAAGAGGTCTAGTAATTTTAGGGACGGTTACATTTAGGGACTGCTCAAATTTAATTTCACAAGCAATCATCTAATCACCTACTGATTTGCAGTCGAATTTCATTTCATTACGGCCCAGAAGTCGCTAAATATATACTACTGGAGTTGACTGTTTTGATTAAGTCACTTAATTTGCAAACTGAATTCTTTCTTCAGCTATATTTTATAATCCTAATAGAGCCATTTTGCCCGGTTAATAACGGGAAGTACTTAAGGCCTAATTTCAACTGAAAAAATAATTTCATATTCGCGAATATGACATGTGAATTAATCACGCCGTGTGATGTATGAGTAAAAACTGTAAATGTTCTTTTCGAAGAGATGTCACTGATCGGCTATTGGAGATTGTTTTCTTAATCACTTACGATTTGACAAGCAGTTGGAATAGATAATGCATGGCTTTATTAAAAATATATGTTTATAAATCTAGCAAGCATGCAGATTAAAACAGATGTGTTTTAACAAAAAGAATAAGGTAATACATTACGAAGAAATTTGCTTCCTTAATATAATCATCTTTTCAAGAAAAATGTTATTCTTAAGGACTCAACATGGATGTAGTAGGTAGCCCCGAGTGCCCGAGTGGTCTAAAGCGCTCTAGGTTACGGATCACTGCCATCTCACATCTGCCTGCGTGGGTTCGAGTGTCAGATTAATGTGCTAATGTGGGTATGTGAGAAAGCTTGTCAGTAGCTTCTCGTGGGTCAGTGGTTCTTTCCGGGCTTTTTCCCTGGTTTTCCTCCACCATAATACTGGCTGCCATGCATAGCCTGTCGTGTGCTGAAAAATGGCGTTAAACTCTGCAACAACGACAAGGATGTAGCTGACACATGCTAACAGTCTGTGTTAAGGAATTTTGGTCACAAAGTTACAAAAGTACTTTTTCCCCCTCTCATTATAGAACGTATTTTGTTGCATTACCCATGGTGTGTGTTATCGTTCTGTCAAACGAGTTTTACATATGTAGTTTTACTCACCAATTAGACAGACTTACAAAATGCCAGTAGCTGCAGCTTACGTAACTCATGAGTTCCGTCAATGGGACCCGCTAAGTACCAGATCAAATATTTCAGTATAGTCTCATTGTATTGCTGGCCATCTCCTTTGCAACAGTAATTTTTCAACTGTAGAAGTATGCGCTAACTGTATACGTTCTTCTGTTCTTTATATCACCAGTGTTTGAGTTGCTTATTAGATAATTTGTAATATTTTCTACAGTTTTATTAGGTCAGATAAATTTCACATAACACAAGGCTATCAGATCTAACGTATTTTGTAACAATCGAGTTATTATATGAATTGAGACGTGATTTATGAATATGGAAATTAATAAACGATGAAAAGCTATATCTGGTTTTATGTTATAAACATGTGTGATTATCCTTGTTGTAGATATATTTTTAATGTACGAACTTGTTTATCGTGCAGTTCCATGAATTCATGTTTGACGTAGGTTTAATGTTTAACAAGGACGTTTCTTGTCGTATACATACATAAAACACACAGTGGTGTTATTAAAAAAAACACTCTAAGCCACGCCCATCATCTACACCATAATGAATAAATGTATACAAATTAGTAGTATTATTGACTTACATTACTCATGGTTATATCGCACGTGCAAACATTGCCATTGCCAAAGCTATTGCAGTCATGGCTTTACCCCCTTGGATATTTCTGTAACGAGAAAAGAATTTTAAGAAACATTAGGATTTATTAGATAAATATTGCAAATCACAAAAGGTTTCTTCTCAACGCAATAGTTATAAATTGCTAAATTGTACCCATCGTAATGATGTCGTCCAAGCCTTATATGGTTACGTGTGTTCCTATGTTCCTGTATCACAAAAGCAGGAGTCATCATTAGGGGTGAATCGATTAATCGTTATATCAATGCATCGATAATTGTGAAGGAACGATACATATATCGATACAAGAGGAGAATCGATGCAAAGCGATACTTACCGTTTATAAGTTATTTTTGTCTTCAGCAATTATGAATAATTATTATCAGTTCGACTTCTTATTCTTGAAATAGAAAATGCATCTGAAACAGCATTCAATGAGCTCATTTTTATTAGTAAAAGCGAAAAATTACCACTGAGAATACTCGCTCGCCGTTTATAAATTCAAACAAAGTGGCATGGTTCGTAATCCTGCACCCCCCCCCCCCCATAACTCCATGCTGATAAACCTAACCCAGCAGCATATTCAGCACAACGAATACATTCCAAACATGTTCCACGTACATAATGAATATAATGAAGTACTGTACTCATCACTTAATAACCAATTTTATGCGAATTTGAATGGTGGTCGATTTGAAAGCTGCCGTACCTGAACAATATGGTTGTTAACTAAGATTGATTGGCAAATTGCGCATTGGGATTAGTGTTATGGCGTAGTTCAAACCCTTCGTGAAGGAAGTTTTACAAATGCGTGTATAAAATACGGGGCACCTAGAAAACCCCAAATGTCTGATTCCTGATGTGGCTCATTTATGATATTGTTATCCAAATACTGACTGATAATAGTGGTTATGAGAATTATTTTTAACGTTATGAAGTATATTGGATTATAGGAGCTGGGATAGTGTTAATGTAGATGCCAGTTAGTGATTTTAAGCCCAAAAAGATGTTAAATACTGGTCAGATTAGCATGATGGACAATAGAGGGCCTGACGGTCAGTATTCTTTTCATTCGTATTTCGAAACAGCAAAACACTGAGTCTAATTAAAATACAAACAATTAAAAGTATAATGCAATTTTTTTTTTATTATTAATCAGTTTAGCTTTGCGGATTGTATGCTAAAAAGCCATATATGAATATAAGGTTAAACTGAATAAATGAAGATAAAAAAAATGAAATTAAGAAGTAAAGTTCTTTATTTGAATACATATGTATGCGCAAGCATACTCTGGCATTGATGGTATAAATATCTTTATAAAAAAATTATGGAACAGATAAGAAATTTGGCTTAGTAGTCTTGAAGCTACAGATTCAAGAACTAAGTTTGTATTTGTGAAAAATCATATTTTGGAGCAGATATAACCAAAAGACAATATCTGTCATCTATGGGAAACTTTAAATATCAAACCTCAAAGATCAGTTTCCCAACATCTACAATCTAACGAAGCTAGTTTTGCATATGCCATTTCAGAAGGAAACATAGAAAAATATTCATACATTAATAAGGAACAGAGTACGCTAAGAAATAATGAATATATTAATTAATAATTAATTAATTAATACTTATACAACTATATATTACTATATGAATATATTATACTTATACAAAAATAATGAATATATTAATACTTATACAACTTGATTTTCTATAAGCTCTAAGAAGTGTAAAGTAAGTATTAAACCATTGATGTTTCCTCCTCCCTCCTACTGCTACGGGAGGGACGACATTTCACATGCTTGGGGGAGGGCAAAATATGAGGGGGGGGGGCAAAACTTGACAGCAATTTTGAAGCACATGCGAATTCAGGGGTGGGTGGGCAAATGACCCCTTGCCATCCGCCCAAACTACGTCCATGCACTCCAGTGGCCTATTGGCTAGAGAGTTAAGAGGTTAGTGTTAGTACTGGTCGGCCTTGTGTCAGGATAATGTGACTAGGTGAGAAATCATGCTACATGTCTGCATCATGATGCCCCAGTGGTAGATATCACTATAAACTGCCACACTACGTCATCGTAGCGATATGACTGCAATATCTTTTAAAAAGCTACGTTAAAAATCCAAATGACACGCACTCTTCCCCTCCTTCTTGTCTACTCTCCTCTTCTTTCGGTGACAAAGGGTGAAGTCCCCCTTTTAAATAAATCATGACAGCACCTCTATTTAAACTGTACATGGGAAACAAATTTAAAAGTTCTGTTTTTATTCAGAAGTATTTAACCAGTGGATGAAAGTCCTGGTGAAGTAAGTAAAATTAGTATAGAATAAGGTAGGGACAGATTTCAAACTTTTGAAGTTTAGATTTTGTTGGTTTTCATCCTCATTCCAGGATTAGCTTTAGATGAGTTTTTCTTTGCTTGAGGAAAATGCTTTATAAACTTTGTTTTTTTATTATCCTCCAAGTTAGACATGAAACTCGTATTAAGTTGTTTTTAAAGCATTCATGCAGTGTAAAAAAACAAAACAAATAAAGGGCCAGGTGGCTAAAGTAAATTAAATGCAGCCACCGTTAAATGGTCTTAAACGCTGAATGAAACTCACCTACAACTAACAGGTAGTCTATTTGAAAGTATTTTGTTTTCTTGACATCGATGGTATTTGCATGTAAATATAGGACAACTATAACTCTACCTGTAATCTGAATACTGGCAATGCAACCAGTATGTCAACAAACATAAAGGGGCACCACCTATCTTTCAAAGATGGAAAGACCATCAAGTATATCGATATGTATCGTATCACCATGCTGTGTATCGTGAATCGTATCGATATAAGGAGAAACATGTGTATCGTTTCACCCCTATACATAATCCGTACTGCCACTAGGTGGTGCTCCCTAAATCGACTCTCCTATTCCGACAGAAAAAGGAAAAAAAAAGATAACGCCCCCAGCCACACCCCCCACCCCCATCAGCAAAACAAAAACAACATTGCGTTAGGCGACATACTGTATTAGGGCAGTCTGAATACACTAGAAGTCCCACAGAAGTCCAACAGGAAACCTGGGCTGCATAGTGTATGTATTGTAAGGCCATGCAGACTCGATGAAAACGTATCTTCTAATTCACTTACGTATGTCTGCAACATTTGATCGACGATGGCACACCCTTTTCCTTCGTTAAACGCGGGAAGGAAGTTGTAAAGCAGACGATATGTTCTCCTCCACACTTAAATGACATTCAGCTGCTGCTGATACTTTTGTCTTCCATTATTGTTAGCAATCGATAGCAGCTTAAATAATTTAGTGTGAAATGTCGGGTAATTCGTCTTCAATCAAATAGGCGTCACATTGCCAAATGCGGCCATATGCTTCAGAAAACATCAGCCAGACGTAACGAACATCACTGAATAAAAGCACAGAGCCAGTTTTCTAACTCTGATGTGTTTGTAATTTTGTCTTGGGTCAGTCCTTTCGTAACTAGATTAATCACACATCTCCAAATAGTGGAACATGGGGCATTTAGACGTGTAAAGACCAATATCTGTTCAGAACAATTTAGTGTGCTAACATACATAATGTATTTCTATCCAAAAATTAATTCCATGTATATTTTTAGAAGACATATATCCTCGATACTTACTTTCATTACAGGAAAAAAGAAAAGAAAACGAAAAGAGAAGGAAAGAAAGATAAAGAAAAAGAAAGAGAGAAAGAAAGAAGGAGCGAGAGACAGAGAAAGAAAGAAAGAAATAGAGAAAGAAAGAAAGAAAGAGAAAGAAAGAAAGCGAAAGAAAGAGAGAGAAAGAACGAAAGAAAGAGAAAGAAAGAGAGAGAGAGAGAAAGAGAGAACGCAAGAAAGAAATAAAGATAGAGAATGAGAGAGAGAAAGAAATAGAGAGAGCGAAGAAAGAGAGAACGAAAGAAAGAGAAAAAGGAAAGAAAAGAGAGAGAAAGGAAAAGAAAGAAAGAAAGAAAGAAAGAAAGAAAGAAAGAAAGAAAGAAAGAAAGAAAAAAGAAAGAAAGAAAGAATACCATCCAATATACGTATACATCTGATACAAATAATTGTCCGTATCAAATCAAGTAGACTATCACTGTCTTTACAAACACATCAATCCATAGCTCACAATATCGTCTGCAAGCATATGAATTACTACGAGTACTTTGCGACAAAAAATCCCGATCTTTGTATCATGGGAAATAACAAAGCTAGAAAACCTTACCGTACTAGAAATATCACGTAAACCGTGTTTCTGATATCAGTTAGCGAAGAAAATACTGATAGAAGATCGTACTCACGATAGAACATGGTACTCGTGACTTGTTAAAAAGAAAATATTTATAGAAGATCGTATTCACGACAGAACATGGTACTCGTGACTTGTTAAAAAGAAAATATTGATAAAAGATCGTATTCACGAAAGAACATAGTAGTCGTGACTTATTACAAAGAAAATACTGATAAAAGATCTTACTCACGACAGAACTTGCCTCCGTTAGTATGTAATGACAACTAACCAATAGTTTGGTGCATTGTAAATCGGTCGAAAATAGTGTAGGCAATCGACAATTTAGTGTGCACCAGATGGAAGTCATTACAGGTTTATATGAGTGCAAGGTATTTCTGCAAACACGAATCGGCAGTGAAAAATCGCTTAGTTATCAGTCCATTCAAGTTGTGTGCTCCCTTTGTCTCGACCATATAAGAAAAGCGTTCAAATTTGAAGAACTTTATTTTGAAATTTTTCACAGACACCAAACACAGTAATGTCTGCTAGATACGCAAAGGAGTAGATAGGGTTATCATATCGGTACCTTAGCTAGCGAAGATGCGCTCGTATGCGTCATGGATTAAGCGTAAACTGTGGCTCCTTTTCGCTTAAATAGATTAGAATCGCGTTAATTGGTACGCTTTGAGGAGTATTTGGTACACCTTGAGGGATAATTGGTACGCCTCGAGGGAGAATTAGTACGCCTCGAGGGAGAACTGGTACGCTTTGAGGAGTATTTGGTACACCTTGAGGGATAATTGGTACGCCTTGAGGGAGAATTGGTACGCCTCGAGGGAGAATTGGTACGCTTTGAGGAGTATTTGGTACACCTTGAGGGATAATTGGTACGCCTTGAGGGATAATTGGTACGCCTCGAGGGAGAATTGGTACGCTTTGAGGAGTATTTGGTACACCTTGAGGGATAATTGGTACGCCTCGAAGGAGAATTGGTACACTTTGATGAACAGTGAAAATATTAGCATAAACTAGAGTAGGGATAAAGGACCTTAACAAATCTAAACGAAATACAAATGATGATGCTAAAGTAATTTTCCCGATTATCAGAGTTCGATAAAGGACATTGTGATGTCAATGTTATAAAGAAAGCTCTGGATGATCGCAGTGTGGTAAAAGAGGTCATACTTTGTGTATAAAACAGCAATATTCCGAATGATCGGAATACGATTAGGTACGTTCTATTTTATGTATGATAAAGCAGCTATATGTTTGCTATTGTTAGTGTCTGCCATTCAGATGACATCCGCCTATAATGTGACATTCGTTTCCATGACTTCCGTATCTTGGTCCTCTCCAACATTTTAAGTTTCCAATACACACGAATCTTGATTCGCTAGGCGATAATCGAAACTTGTCTTGAAACAAATGGTAATTCGGATCATTCAAGTGATAATACCTGGAATTAATCCAGTAACACTCATTGATTTTTAACATCGTTGCTGTAACTCAAAGTTGTGTAGTATGATGGATGAATACAGACTAATCGGTTAAAACAATGTCTGGCAATAAAGCTAATTTTAACAGCTTCAATCGAGTTCGAAGTTTCAACTTCATTCATAAATCAGATGACTCCGGAGAAATTCAATATCGTTTTCGGAGAATAATCACTTTTTAGCGCATGAATGTAACGAATTTACAGGTTACCTTTCATCCTCACGTGCCATCGCTTTCGAAAATAAAATTAGGCCATGAGGGTCTCACACTAAAACTTGCTGACAGTTCCGAATAAAAAGCAGACAATGTATATTTGAAGTTAGAAGGGTTTAGAACGAGGGCAGCCTCGTATGTATGTATGTATGTATGTATGTATGTATGTATGTATGTATGTATGTATGTATGTATGTATGTATGTATGTATGTATGTATGTATGCATGCATGCATGCATGCATGCATGCATGCATGCATGTATGTATGTATGTATGTATGTATGTATGTATGTATGTATTATGTAATTAAAAAAAATTAAATAATATGAAACTGTTATGCACATAATCTTCTGAAATTCGTGCTCATTTTCATGTTTTAATTAAATCCTGACAAGACGAAAGCAAAAACTTTGTCTCGTTTACTTAGACTGTACTTTGTGATATTGTATTCTATAGCACGACATTTTAGAGATGTATGACTTTTGACAGATAAATATATTTTCCATTGTATGTTACACAATGAGATAAAACTGGTTATGTTCGATTGTTTTCATAGATGTCAAGATTGAAGACACAATTACCTACAATGCAACAAACGCAGACGTTGCATCGGCATTTTGCTTCCCTACCAAACCTTAGTTTAAGTTAGCATCTGGAGTATTCATGATTAAACATCTGATTTTATCGATTAAACATCTGATTTTATCGATTAAACATCTGATTTTTATCGTTGATAATGTATTTACTTCATCGAAATGATGCATGGATTTTATACTTGAAATAAAGAGCTCTTATGGCACGAAAGATAAAATAAAGCTGGAAGTTCAAAGAAGAAGATATTGATGTACAACTGCAATCATGCATTTGCTATCCAATAGAAATTCCTGAGAAACAGACATCGAGATTTTCGTTGACAAATTTTTTTTATTGTGTTCCCAATATTGCCATCATTAAATAATATTTATTCAGTGTATTAAAATGAAAGGTGTGCCGAACTAAACATAACTGTATCGAATTTCACAATCTAGTACTCTTGAAATGCTTTCACAAATAAATAATTATATATTAAAGATTGTCTTTTTAACTTTGAACGATAACCAAATGATAACCAAATGATAACCAAATGATGTATATTAGCTCAAGAAAATTGAAAGTTACTTCCTGTTTCTACTTGTTTTTCTATTCATTTATTTATGCATATATTTCTTGGTAGATCGATTTTTTATGACGGAATAACAAAGATTGAAGACTTTAATGTTGTTTTATTGGAAGAAAAAGGGGAAAAGTCACGTATTTGGTCTCGTGCGGTTGATAGAATTTGATGTAATAGGATATTCTTACTAAAAGACTTGATAACGTCTTGGCCGAACACTTGTTAGGTGCCGGTTTGAGTGGTTGGAGAATCGATAAGGTGGACATGGAAGTACACACGTTTGGTGACGTCACGTGAAAATAAAAGATATAATCAAACATATATTTGGCAGAACTAATAACAAATGCATTTGCATTCTCCATTTACAGAGAAGAATAAGAAGAGAAAACAAAAGACTGTAGAATCCATCTGATCGTGACGGCGTTTTTTGCTCACATGTCCACGCACATCGGTGCTAATTACGCATCTAAAAGTGAAATCTCGAGCTTGTTGAAATATTGTTGCACACCGCTTTCTGGTCTATATCCTGCTGTTCAGACCACTATGGCGTAAAGAGAACACGTCGGGGTGAGGTGGAGATTTACTATGATGTAACTAAATAACTTAGATTCTGGAGAGAAAACTGGTTGCACAACAAGGACCAAATTTTCATTTGTTACAATACGTTGACACATCGAATAATGTATGTAAAGTTTACATCTCTGTTTATGCAGCCTAAAAGAGAAAGCTAAAAAAGCACGTTAAGATGCTGCCTTGCTAACGAGTTACACAGTTTGTTGAAGGCGTTTTCTTAGTGTTTTCTTATAGTTTATTTCATTTCTCAAAAACAACCTACATTATTATTCTTGCGTCTAATCTCTGCATATTTTATGTTTCCATAAATGTAGCGTAAACTAATGGAGAATACCAGCTGAAGTATGTGTGTGCGTGTGTGTGTGTGTGTGTGTGTGTGTGTGTGTGTAGAGAGAGAGAGAGAGAGAGAGAGAGAGAGAGAGAGAGAGAGAGAGAGAGAGAGAGACATACAGATATATATAGAAAGAGAAACAGAGAGAGAGAGAGAGAGAGAGAGAATTATATTATAAACTGTATACGCATCTGCTCAGCAGTGTTCAGAAGGCTGCGAGGATATTAAATGAAAGACATAGAGAAAAAGATAAACGCCAAACAAGAAAAAGAAAGTACACGCGAAATACTACAACAATTATCTTTCATGTAACTAATACGTCATTAAAATCTATAGTGCAATCCATTAAATAAGACACGTGTTAACTTTATAATCTCTATAAAAAAAATGATCGGTACAATCTGAGTTGATACTCAAGTGATATCGTGGAGACGTCGTATGCATCAGTACAGCATGATTTGTAACACATTATGTAAACAAAAAATTGCATAAGTTTAATGGAAAGACTGCAATGGATAACAACGATACAGACTGTATTGCATGGGTGTTAAAATATAAAAGGAATGTATGAATAACAGTTGAAAATAAGGCAATAGATATTATTTGCTAAGTGTACGAAGGCGGAATCGGATTGTGAGTTTTGTTCTGACTTTCGAATTTTGTTTATTTCACGTACTGTCATTCTGTTGATACATAGTGGAAGATTGTAAAACAAATAATCACAACAAGCATCAGTATTATTTACGGGAGTCATTCATACCGGTCAGCCTTGCGAATGGGGATAATCCGCCGTTGTTTCTGACGAATACAAGTTAGAGCCAACAAGTCCAAAATGACCACTGACTCGAAGCTTGTACGCCAACAAATATGTCACGTATCGAAACAGTTCACGCCGTAATACGTCGAAACAATAGCGATGATGAACAGCCTGAGGTTCACATGTTGAAATATCTCTTTGAGGAACAACGGCGAATCGAGGAGTTATTAAGCGTTGAGGATGAGCGGTTTACAAAGTTGGATACATATAAGTCATCAGAGCGGTGTTATATTTGTAAAAAGGGGTTCAGCGAGAGTAAACCAAAGGTTCCATTTTATGATATAATAACTCGTCAATACCATGGGGTTGTTTATCACCAATGCCGAGGCTTTCAAAAATTTTACCCGGTGATATTCAATAATCTTAGAGGGTATGATGGGCATTTTATTCTTAGAGCGTTAGGACATCCTGATATCTCAAAATATTGCACGGATAACAACATAAGGATAAAATGTATTCCGAATAACACCGAGAGACTGATGTCTATCACGATTGGAAAACTAAAATTTATCGATAGCATACAATTTATGAACCTATCGTTGGATCAACTGGCAAAGAATTGTAAATATTATCCGATAAAAGAAAAGTATTACGATGGATCACTTTTAAAATATATTACCGTGAAGGGTAGATTCCCATACGAGTATTTCAATGATGAAAAACGGTTTTCAGAGACATCGTTACCATCCAAAGATAAATTTTATTCATCGTTGACTGATAAAGATATCACCGACGAAGAGTATCAGCGAGCGCTGACAACATGGGATACGTTTTCATGTAAAAACTTTGGCGACCTATACTTGACCGTTGATGTACTATTGTTGTCAGATATATTCGAAACTTTTCCGTAATACGTCGATTATTAATTACGGGCTATATCCAGCACACTATTATTCAGCACCTGGGTTAGCACGGGACTCATTATTGAAGACAACAGGTATCAAACTAGAATTGTTAACTGATGTCAACATGTATCTATTTATCGAGAATTCGATCAGAGGCGGTATCAGTGTTATCACTAAGAAACATTCTGTCGCCAATAACAAATACCTGAAACAGTATGATGACAGCCAGCCCAATAAATGTATAGTCTATCTCGATATGAATAATTTATATGATGGTGCTATGTGTTTCAAATGGATAACCATAGATGAATTCCTACCATCTGATAGTACTATTAATATGCAATGCATGTGATAATAACAACAATAAAAATGTAATAACATATTTTAACAGCAAAAAAAAAATATTTTACAAAATTTCCTGCATTTAATGCACTCGTTTCAGATTCAAGATCTGAGTTGATTGTTCCAGCAAGATGATAATGCATCGTTGTTGTGTTCGTTAATAACACATTGTTGTTGCTATCGGCGATGGTGAATTATTATTGATTACCATCACAATCAGCAATCAAGTAAATAAAAAAAATAAAAAAATACTTAAATCAAACATTAATTAATTGTCATTATGAATAATACAACAATACCTTTGAAAACCAGCGATTTATCGATGATGCAAGCATTAGATTTGTAAACGTCGAGATAAGTTGGTTATGGTGGACAAACCGGTTGTGGAGGACAAGTCGGTTGTGGTGGACAAACTGGTTGTGGAAGACAAGTCGGCTGTGGTTTTGCAGGACAATCAGAATAATATAATCTAGGGCGCTTCTGGCACTTAGGGCAACCATAATAACTATATGGTGTACCAGGCAATCTAAGCGCTTCATTACAACTACTAATAAATCCTAACAATACCAATATTGCTAGTTTCATTTTTTTTTTTTGCTCTCATCGGATATTACACATTAATTTATTCAATTTTGTGATCCAGTGATCCAGTGATGAAATCCTTGATTTTCGCATTATTATTATTATTATTATTATTATTATTATTATTATTATTATTATTATTAGTATTATCGAAAATATTTTGATTAATATATTATGCCACTTAAGCGTGACCTCAGCGATAACGATATTATCGCGATAACACTGTTACAAAATAATATTCCAATTCAGGATATTGCAGATCAATGCAAGATTGGATTTAATAGAATCTATAAACTGGAAGATTCCGATACCACAACCGGTTGCCATACCTGAAAACGATGAAGATCTTGAAGTTATTGATAAGATGGTGAACGATGTTAATAAAACCCCTACACAAAAATAACTTGTTGAGGATCAGAGATCCCATCGGAGATCATCACCGGATTATTATACAACAACAACAGAAACAGACCAAATCTTTGAGAGATTAACTAGGTAAATATAACACGCTAAAGTCGCTATGCGTACAAACAAGAACTAATTATGACAAACTATTATCTGATTATAAATCATTGATGGATAATATGAAGAAATATAGTATGATTACAAAGATGTTAAAAATAAATACAACCAGTTGACGTCTAATACTAATACATCTCGCAGCAATCTAGAAAAGTCTCTAGATGCGGCATACCAAGAAATTAATGATTGGAGGACAAAATATAACAAACTCAGCAGCGAATACAAGACGCTGACAGATGAAGTCAATAACATGTATACGGGCCTACCTAATGAAAACCAACGCGTGGATAGCAGCGATGATGATGATATACCACGATTAATTCTTCCTCCTGATCAAACTGCTTTCGATCAAGAAATGGAAAGAAAGTTTACAAAGGAGCAAAAAATATTTAAAAAAGAACGAAAAGCTAAGCGAAAAACTGAACGGCAACAAAAAACATGAAGCTAAACGACAACAAAAAGAA
The DNA here is from genome assembly GCA_029339505.1 of Unio delphinus. Classification (NCBI taxonomy): domain Eukaryota; kingdom Metazoa; phylum Mollusca; class Bivalvia; order Unionida; family Unionidae; genus Unio; species Unio delphinus. The sequence continues at coordinate 10,105,514 of JAQISU010001235.1, forward strand.
GAAGACAAGCGAATCGAAGAAGAAAACAGGCGGAATGGTAAAACTATTTGGTATGATTTAAAACCAAATATTAACCCAGCTCATTTCAAATAGGGGTCATCTTTGCTCGTATTTTTCTTGTAGCTTCATTTCGATTATCCAATATTTTACAGACGAGTTTTACACCATCTGGCAACTTTTTAATCATGCAAAATTTATCATCATGAAGTTTAATTTTAATGTTTGTGTGAGGATCTGTTTTAATATAATGAGTGATAGCATCAGGTATTCGTTCTGGTGTGAATTCGAGATACATTAAAATTATAATGTTTGTTTACTATTCAAATTTCTCTACGGTTGGTGATTATAATGACCAAAGGCTGAAATATTTTTATTATATCGGTGCAATATCGCTTATCATCAAAATTACTTTATCCCGTCTTTGTTATTTGATTAGTGTAACCGCTGTGATGATGAGATCTAAAACCGAAGGTTGTTATCGTTGGTAATGCAATTCCAGGTGACCTTGATAACGCCGCCATGTAATCATCAAACTTCAACTTGTTTTTCACGTAATTGTTACTGATCTCTTTTGCTTTCTTTGCAGCGTTATTTGAATCGGTTAGTACAGCATACATCTTTAACCGAAGTCCAACAAACTTTTTGATCGGCTTAAACGCAAACTCATCCTTCATTTTCCCAATGACTTTTTTGTTTGTGCCATTATGATGTTTTCCTACCACGTCAGATAAATCGAATAATTCCCGGTGATCATAAATATCTTCATATAAGTCATTGTTGCAGTCTTCACCAGGGATTTCATAAACTAGAAAATCGGTATCCGTGAATAGCAATCTTGCATTAGGCCACCTGTTCTTGACAAATTTATAATGAAACTCATACATGATCCATTTCTACATATCAAGCACAGCAGCACCAATGTAAACAGGTTTATCAAGAAATGATCGTGATTGCTTCTTTGTTATCAATGATAGTGAATCCGTTATTATTTTCTGACTCTCAAAACAATTACCGCGTACAAGTTTATCTCGTCGTGCTAGATAATTGACGATCTCAATGTTGACCCGTTTTTTGATATTCTCCATCGTCTTACCAAACACAGAATTATTCATCAACTTGAAAAAATCTTTCTCGAAATCTGTTGTCGCAGTGGTTCTCCTTACAGTGTTACCATCGATATACTCTTTCATCCACATGGAATGATTAAACTGTAGCACCTGATGTATCTTTCTTAATATTAACCCTGCATCAAGAGCCTGTTTTAGTATCGCATAATAACAAGCTTAATTTCGCTCATGTCGCAAATGTGGTACTCATTTTGTTATAGGGTTATATTTCGTTGTTCTTAGCGCTAATTGTTCCGGTGATAGCATATCATCAGCAACCATTACTTTCTCTGCCATAAACGGGTAATCATTGTGAGAGTCATGTAAATGTTGTGGGTAATTAATATCAACCTCATCGAAATAGCTTGTTTGATCACTCACAGGATTTAGTTGGATTGTATTAAGGTCAGCACCTGGCTGCCAATTTTTTGTTGCTGTTAGGAATTCATCTATGGTTATCCATTTGAAACCACCATATGGCATAGGCATACACATAGCACCATCATATAAATTATTCATATCGAGATAGACTATACATTTATTGGGCTGGCAGTCATCATACTGTTTCAGGTATTTGTTATTGGCGACAGAATGTTTCTTAGTGATAACACTGATACCACCTCTGACCGAATTCTCAATAAATAGATACATGTTGACATCAGTTAACAATTCTAGTTTGATAGTGTTACACAGTACCGGATCTAGCCCGTAATTATTAATCGATGTATTACGGAAATTTTCGAATATATCTGACAACAATAGCACATAAACGGTCAAGTATAGGTTGATAGTCGCCAAAGTTTTTACATGAAAACGTATCCCATGTTGTCAGCGCTCGCTGATACTCTTTGTCGGTGATATCTTTATCAGTCAACGATGAATAAAATTTATCTTTGCATAGCAACGATGTTTCTGAAAACCGTTTCTCATCATTGAAATACTCGTATGGGAATACACCCTTCACAGTAATATATTTTAAAAGTGACCCATCGTAATACTTTTCTGTGATCGGATAATTTTTACAATTCTTTGCCAGTTGATCCAACGATAGGTTCATAAATTGTATGCTATCGATAAATCTTAGTTTTCCAATCGTGATAGACATCAGACTCTCGGTGTTATTCGGAATACATTTTACATATTCCGTGCAATATTTTGAGATATCAGGATGTCCTAACGCTCTAAGAATAAAATGCCCATCATACCCTCTAAGATTATGGAATACCACCGGATAAAATTTTTGAAAGCCTCGGCATTGGTGATAAACAACCCCATGGTATTGCTGTGTTATTATATCATAAAATGGAACCTTTGGTTTACTCTCGCTGAACCCCTTTTTACAAATATAACACCGCTCTGATGACTTATATGTATCCAACTTTGTAAACCGCTCATCCTCAACGCTTAATAACTCCTCGATTCGCCGTTGTTCGTCAAAGAGATATTTCAACATGTGAACCTCAGGTGGTTCATCATCGCTATTTTGTTTCGACGTATTACGGCGTGAACTGTTTCGATACGTGACATATTTGTTGGCGTACAAGCTTCGAGTCAGTGGTCATTTTGGACTTGTTGGCTCTAACTTGTATTCGTCAGAAACAACGGCGGATTATCCCCATTCGCAAGGCTGACCGGTATGAATGACTCCCGTAAATAATACTGATGCTGGTTGTTTTTTTTGTGTGCAATCTTACACTATCTATCAACAGAATGACAGTACGTGAAAGATTCAAAGAGAGAAAAATACTCATTGTATATAATCATCCATTTTGTATATATACCATCCACCATTCATTGTATATACCATAAACAACAGAAAAAATACTCTCGAAGAAAGAACCCTATGAAAAACACAAAGGCCTAATAAGGGACCCAATGAATGAATTACCGCTCATACGATTTACTTTTTTTTTTTTGAAAAATATATTAATGTATTTTTTGTATTAGAAATATATATATAAAATGAATTCTGAAAATATCAATGAGATCTTAACTGAAATATCAAATCTGAAATTTCAAAAAATACAATTGTCAGATGGTTTAAACTGTGATAGAATCCACTCTGATTATCAGGATATTGAATTCGTTTCTATAAGTAACAAGTATGCGTTGCCAAAGAAGTATGCAATTATAAAAAGAATCCAGAATTCTATCTGTGACTCTCTTATATTCTGTAACGATATTAAGGTGTTTGTTCCGTTATTTACCATCGTAGAAAGGGTAAGAAGAGATCTGGGACAGGAATATGAGGTCAAAAGGCAGGTCAATTCAAAAATTAGGAATATAAGAGCGTTAATAATTGAACAAGATGAAAAATCCCCGCTGGATACCTCTGGTTGTATAGCCTAACGAATTGACATGTATACAGCGTTAGTAAAATTCTCGCTATAAATACATCACTGCATGGACAGATGTTGCGAATACAATGAACAGGTATGTGTGCGCGCTAATCAATACCGGCAAGGAAGTAAATTTTTTATAGTGAAACTGAAAAATATTTTAGTAAAGTGTTGTTTTTTTTTTGTCATTTTTGGGTGATTTTTCATTAATGCTTGTCTATTTTTTTACTAATATTTGCCTACACGAGTCGGGTCAAGTGGTCTATTTCTCACTACATCGTATATTAATTGGAAATTGCTTTACTGTTTTAATAATGGTAAACGAAGCTTTAACTACCAGACTAGCGAGAGAAAGGCTGGCTGCGATTCGAAAGTATATACCTATACGTAATTCTGTCAGGAGTAAACTACAGAATAGACAGAGTCTTCAGACCGATTTTTCTGATTATACGGAACAATTGTTTAGACCGATAACTATGGTAACAAAAGGGGTAATATCAGTCACCGAGCGAGCTATATACGGAGATATCCCCGAGGAAGAAAAAAAGAAAAAAACACCCTTTCTTCCTACACTTGAAAAAATAGCAACGGAAACTAAAAAATCAGCGTTGTTAACAAAAAAATTGATTACTCCTTTAGTGGGTAAATTTACCGAGGAGGCTATAACACAAATACAACAACAAAAGCAATACATGTTAAGCGATTTTGTTATTAACAGCTATAATTCAAGAAAGGAGTATTTAACAGACGAGTATAAAGACGAGCTAATATCACTCAATGATTGGGCTGATGAGTTGTATAAATAAAAATGGGGGGGATAGATAAGAGGAGGAAGGAGTATAAAACCTTCAAAGGAGAAATGATGATTATAAAAGAGAAGAAAGAAAACTCCAAATAACACCAACACAAAGACGAAAAAGACAAGAAGACCCTCAATGGGATGATGATGATAATTTAGTAGAAATGGATACATCACTAGATGAATTATCTTGTGAGCAAGGTGCAACTGGTAAAAAGGGATATCAAAAGGCTTTTTCAGGTAGTGGTCTAGTTAGTTGTCCTGGTAATGTTCTTGGTGATATAGCACGATTAGAAGTACTCATCGGAGGGAAACGAGCTTTAAATAACTCACCGGAAATAATTAATGAAGCAGCTGATATCTGCAGGCGGTTATTTCAAGGTGGCATCATGGATACAAAAACATATCGAGATTTCATTGACGAGTTAGTTGAGCATCATTGTTACCACAGCGACTGAAACTCCTTTGGATTTTTCATCACCGCATTAGATAAATATCAATTCAATAAGAATGATTATACACTACAACCATGATAAACCAACTCGCGTCTACGTAGTGAACTCACGATTGCCCGATGGTCTTAGTGATACAATTGCAGGGTTATTTGCAAGAATGGCTCCAAAAGTAGCGCCGCTAGCAAAACAATTATCAATGAAAGCCATTGATGTTATTCGCGATAAGGGCATTAGCGCTGTTGGAGATCTTGCTGGGAAAGCGTTTTCAGCCGCCAAGGATAAACTAACAGCGTTAGTTCGACGGCGAAAGAAACCACCAGCGTCATTGGGACCACTACCATCTACAGCGGCGATATCTGCAAATATTAGTAAAATAATAAATAACGCAGTAGATCAAAAACTAGCATCAACTTCGTTGACAACTCCATCATTGACAGCCAGCAACCAAGATGATATCGCAAATATGATAGCGGGAAGTGGCTTTAAAAAAAAACCACGACGTGGTCGACGATGTTGATTTAGATCAACGAATATATAATAAAATGTTCAAACGGTCACCTGATACAGCGTTTGATATGGACGCCCCAGTGCTCAAGGATGATTCTGTACGCAATTATCAATAATATGCCTATCAAGCAATACAACCAAATATTCGATCAAGAATTGAACTTCAAGTTCATGATACCAGTAAATACTTTCTACCGTGTGAAGCGTTCATCGAAGTAGAAGGAGAACTCGTAACAACTGCTGATATCCCTGCTGTACCAGCATCGTATCCAGCTGATACTCAAGTCGGTTTTGTCAATAATGGCATCATGGCGCTATTTGATAGTGCGAGATATCTCATTGATGGAAAAGAAATTGAGTCGATAGAACGTGATGTTGATGTGGCCACAACAATAATAGGGCTAGCAAGATATTCCGATGATTATACAAGATCGGCAGGTCCTTCTATGATGTTTGCAAAGGATGCTAAAAACACTGCTGGCAAAAATCAATTTGCTGTAGGACGACCAAGGAATCATGCTAATACTGCTGATGCTGATCTTGGGAATATAATTATAAGTACTAATGAGAATTTCAACCTAGGAGCCGCAACACGCATGTCAATGTTGGAAGGGAGGTGTAGATCATTTTCATGCGCGATTCCACTGCATCATATATTTGGATTCTGCAGAAATGTCCGAAAAGTTATCTATGGACCAAAGCATACAGTAGTACTCGTGCGAAGGGGTACTGACAATGACGCAATTTGGAGGATTCCAGCGGATCCTGCACATCCAGAAAATGATCTCGGTAAAGTCATTTTAACAAAACTATCATTGTGGATGCCAGTACTGACTCCATCAATCACCGCAGAAGAACGATTACTATCATTTATGGATAAGGGAGGAAAATCATTACTAAGTTGGCTAACAACAACAACAGATATTGTACAATCAACTGTTAACGGTACATTTACGTGGAACCTGGTATCAAAACAAGGCGTTTCAGCTCCGCGTCATATATGTATTGCGTTGCAGGATACGGCGAGAGTTGGCAATCAACTCTTCAGCCATATGATATTTGATCGAATAGGTATTACTGACGTCTTGCTGAGAATAAATGGCCAGCAAGAACCATCCGAGGATATACAACTTAATTACAATCAAAACCATATTGCACGAGTCTATCATCGTCTGTTGTCATTTATGGGATCCGATCAAAACGTTGATACCGGTCTACCAATATCACAACATGATTTTAGTACCCTTTATCCGATCTATTACTTTTCGTTGGAACATCTTGATTTAACAAGACAATCTGTCGTTGATATACATTTTAGAGATACGGTGCTTCGTGGTGCTATTGCCGAATATAGAGCGGTTGCTGTCATTCTCAGTGATAAATCAATGCTACTCGAAGGCGTTGGTGGACGAATGAGAGTGATAGATGCACCAGTGGAAAACATGTAGTTTTTTTCAAACACATGTAACAATTAGATCAATCTGTTATTAATAAAATGTCATATAGTGTTATTAGTGTCACATTAACACCTAGTCAGATTAAGAAACTACAATCAGAAACAACTGGAAAATGCGGAACTACAATCACGTTGAAACCCAATCAGATGACCGGCGGGGCAAATAAATTGTCGTTGACAAAGAGTCAAACAAAACGTTTTAGTGCCGCGCTCGAAAAAAAAAAGGAGTTCGAATTAAGCTTTCTGCGGCTGCAATTGCCAATATGAAAAAAACCGGCGGTATGTTCCCGTTGTTAGCTGCGATTTCAGCGTTGATTGCGGCAGCGGCCCCAGCGGTGGCTAAAGCGGCGGCGTTAGGAGCCGTTGGTACCGCAGCAGGAATGGCACTAAAGAAAGCAACTGGGAAGGGATATAAAACAAAGAAGGGAAAGGGTCTAAGACTACCAGGAACCCCGTATTCAAGGTACAGCGGAAAGGGTCTGAGAATCCCAGGAACGGTTTATTAACTCGAGAACCTTTGATTCCATTGTTAAATTTTGATTTACTTGATGCTACTAAAAAAACTAGCAATTAAAAACTTCAGAGGCGTCTTTATGAAAGATCAATTGCTGGCACAACCAAACAGCGTTGAAACCGGTATCATTAATATCGATAACAGCACTGGACCTGGAACCCATGGGTTGCATACGCGATTGATCCGCGTGTAATCGTTTATTTCGATTCATATGGATTAGCACCGCCTAAAGAATTCATGCGTTATATAAACCGCTTAAAAACTCCTCGTTGGTATTCCACGCTTCCAACACAACAAATGAATGACCCACCAATATGTGGCAGCGAAGTATTAAATGTACTTGATGCTATTTCAACATCTGGGAAATCACCACATATTGTCGTAAATGAATACACTAGTAATCGCTGGAAATCGAAGAGATTTTAGAGAAATAATTAGTTTTACAATAACATGATTGATATTTGGGGGAGATCTTTATCAGCGCTGAAGAAACCAACCGAAGAAATATCTGCAACCGGTGATATAAAAAAATAATCGAAGATGAAATAGCTGAGATGTTGAACTTAGCAAGTGTTGATCCCAATGAAATAGTTTTATTTCAAGATCGTCAGGATAAATTGAAAACTAATAATGTTTCACTGGATGATATTTTAGTTAAACAACGCAACGCAGTAGAAGATACTATCGCACTGTTTTCTGATCAGGGTAAACTCAAACCCGGCGTGCTTGTTTCAACGATTACATATAAATTTAGATATCTCGATGGAAAGCAATTAAATTTAGAACAATCTATTATAAATTTTTTGGCGATCCACCGGTAACATCACCAAAACTTTCATCGATAAAAACCGCCATGGACGATACAGCTTGATAACGAAAATGAAAATCACGTAAAACAATTTGCTGCGCTTCGAAGAAACGTTATCGTACCTTTCTTTGGAACTCCGCCGACCGTCGCAACATCACTCGCGGATATTAAAAAAATCTCTCGTTGAAATGACCGCGATTAATCGGCAAATAGAAACTATCAACACCGATATTAAAGCGACCAATGATATTATCAAGGATGATATGCCGAAGATGATAAAATACTTGAAAAAACAAAAATTCCTCATGAGAGAACCAATAACGTAGTACACACAATTTAACACGGATCATTTGCGTGGACACCATCCACTAACACGCTAAGTATCACCGCAGCCATCAAAGGTATTTATCGATTAACGCTAGTGACGCCAACTAAATTTAATATTTCGTCAACAAGTTCATCTGGGGTCAATAAAACGATATCAACAATCATCGACAAGAATACAACTTAACGATTCACGATAACATCTACTGATACAAATTTGACTAGGGTTTCAGTAACATGGTATGTGGAATTCGTAGCGGATTTGAGTAAATAATAAAATAGCTAGCGGTTTCAATTGAAATCTGTTATAATAAATAAAATGTCACCACTGTTGACTTCGTCATCAACGGTACCTTCGGTATCTCAATATCGCTATGATTAGGTCAGAGAGTTTCAAACTAAACTCAAAACACTCACTGAGGAGTATCAAACAAAAATAAAAAAATACCGACGAAGAATCACCGCAGTTGATGCTACCGTGTACCCTGTGAGTGGTGTAATCACCGGAGCCGATATTATACTCTCCTCGGTAACAATGATTGCTCCGATAGCTGTTCCAATTTGTATATCAGCGGCGCCAACAATCGCGGGAATGATTTCAATAATAACAAAAAAGATATCATCATGCAGCCAACGCAAACTGCAAGATTACATAATTAAATTTCATGTTGTATCAACCGCGTACTCGCAATTATCCTCGATGATATCGTCGTCGCTCGATGATATATTTATATCAGATAGTGAGTTATCAGCGATGGTAAGTATTTATGATTCAGCGATGTCAAAATTAGAAATACAACATGAATATAATAACAATGACAACATCGCAAGAACTACTTCAACGAATAGTAAAATTACCGAACCGATTCAGCAAATAACGGAAATTACCACACCGGTGTAGACCAGCATGATATCAATAACATTAACCAATCCTGAATTCAGTGTGAATTTCCCTACTCCGATTCCCGTGAAAGAAATAGCACTAGCAAAGCTACGAGTATACCATAGTTGGCCTAATATTTGGTGATCAACAACCGAATAATTCCTTAGTATTTGCGAGTAAAAATCGTGAAGACGGGACTCCAGACTGGAATGTTGTTTCGCTACCATCAGGGTCGTACCAAATCGAACAAATCAATGCCGAATTACAACGCAGAATAAATCCATTACTGAAAAAGAATCGAAAATCGCTATAACGGTCCACGAGCCGACGCTATCATCTGCGATCGAGATAAACTCACCCAGTTATGTCGTAGATATCTACCAGAGTTCTATAAGAACTATACTGGGATGGCCTGAAATCCCACCTCGACAGGAACTAGTTAATGTTGAACCACAAAAATTGGATTATATTACCGACAGGATAAAACCCGATAATCCAGTAAAAAGCTATAGCGGCTACACCAGGTTGAATTTTTACACTGGAATGATAGACGACCGCAACCGAAGATATTATGCAACTCGACAGGATAAAATCACTGAAAATTTCACAGCGATGAATAATGATATTTCGCTGTTGTTAATATCTCTTAAATCCGGCACTCTCACCCGAGATGAATTTATTAGCGTCGTAGAAACATGTAACAAAATCATCAATGACATTGAAAATTTCATTCGCAAATTATTCAAGAGGTATTAGGTGACAGTAATCATAAAACGAGAACGGAGTTTGCGAGAGTGTATAATATATGCGTAGAAGATATTCCCACGCTCAAACTACACGGATATAATATCTTAGAACTACAAAAATCTCTCAATGATGCCATCGATGAAGGTTTCAAAAAAATCCACGATACATGGAAAAAACAGCACTACAACCACAAACAACAATTCTCAAATATAATAACGACCCAGACGGAGGTGGGTGGCATATCGCGCCGCTCAACGTAAATATATCATCGGTGATAGCATTGAATTTAGTTATCGAAGGAAGCTATCAAATAAATCTCGAGCAATCAAATCAAGCTCAGCAGGGATATATTTTATATTCATTTGCACCAACAGCTCCTCCAGGATTTCTAATTATTGAGGATCCAACTAATCCAGTCAATATGCGATGTCATAATAATTCGTTAACGAGAATTAATTTCAAACTCACTGATCAGTCCAATAATCTAATTGATTTACGAGGTGAGGTTTTACAAATTAGTCCGTTTGTGAAATCCTAAATGATTTTCATTGTTAAACCATAGCAGCAGAGAGGGTGAGTGACAACGACGCTGGCGTCTTTGAGGAAGCGTTGGTTAGCCGAATCGACGTTTTTTTTAACGCTTTTCGAGGAAGCCTCAGTTTGCCGAATCGACGCTTCTACAAAGTTGTCCGATTCACCCCCTCTGCTGCTTCAAACGTGTGTACTTCCATGTCCGCCTTATCGATGTTCCAACCACGCAAACCGGCAACTAACAAGTGTTCGGCCAAGACGTTGTCAAATCTTTTATTAAGAATATCCTATTACATCAAATTCTATCAACCGCACGAGACCAAATACGTGACTTTTCCATTTTTCTTCCAATAAAACAACATTAAAGTCTTCAACCATCTTAACTCAGATTGTACCGATCATTTTTTATAGAGATTATAAAGTTAACACGTGTCTTATTTATTGGATTGCAATATAGATTTTAATGACGTATTAGTTACATGCAAGATAATTGTTGTAATATTTCGCGTGTACTTTCTTTTTCTGGTTTGGTGTTTTTCTTTTCTCTATGTCTCTCATTTAATATATCCTCGCAGCCTTCTGAATACTTCTGAGCAGATGCGTATAAAGTTTATAATACAATTCTCTCTCTCTCTTTCTCTTTCTTTCTCTCTATCTCTCTCTCTCTCTCTCTCTATCTATCTATCTATCTATCTATATATATATATATATATATATATATATATATATATATATATATATATATATATCTGTATATATATATATATATATATATATATATATATATATCTGTATATATATATATATATATATATATATATATATATATATATATATATATATCTGTATATATATATATATATATATATATATATATATATATATATATATATATATATATATCTGTATATCTGTCTCACTCTCTCTACACACACACACACACACACACACACACACACACACTTCAGCTGGTATTCTCCATCAGTTTACTCTACATTTATAATGAATACTAATGTAGGTTGTTTTTGAGAAATGAAATAAACTATTAGAAAACACTAAGAAAACGCTTTCAACAAACTGTGTAACTCGTTAGCAAGGCAGCATCTTAACGTGCTTTTTTTGCTTATGAAGACTGATTATACATCCACCATGTTGGCTAGATAGGATTATTAATTTAAAAAAGGGAAGCATTTCTGACTCGTACTATAATAAAATATATGGTCTATACAGTTGTGTTTATACAATTACATGTTTTATTGCATCACACAGAGAATCATCCATGTGAATTTTAAGCGTCAGTTTAGATCGGTCCAAACAATGACTTACTTTCTGATGGATTATATATTGACTGTATTCTAGTGTATGAAGCTAACCCAATGAAATATTCCAGTCCTGATTGTACTGTTACGAGCTTAGCCTTTAATAAACGTTATTAAAAAAAGACTGAAAACTACAAGCTTTGTAAAATTTAAGAAATAATTTATTTTCCGGAAAAAAGATTGTAAAAATGTAAAAAGAACTTATAGTTTTCAGAATCAATAAAAATAAGAATAATACATGAATTAAATTACAAAAGTCATAGTAATGAAATGTTCTAATAGATTCAAGTTCTATTCCTATTGAAACATCCAAGATGGAAGACGATGGCATATGCTGAAGACTGTTTTGTGCTTGTCCACAGTTCCTATTAATAAAAAAACCCCACAATACATGTATTTAACACTCAATTTTGATAAAGTGTCTTTGTACAAGAATCCTGTATGAGCACATCAAATATTTACAGATACGAATTAATCCTTTAAAATATGACTGAACTGAGGGAAAATTTACATGGCTTCAAAAACTGGCTACAGCAAAAAAATGACTTAACGTATTTTGCATAAGCCCACAACTAACTATATTTCACTTAAACAAAGCTCATATCGTATTCTAACATTCCCTAAAATCCCAAAATTGCTAAATTACGAAGGGAGTGGGGGGAGACGTCACGTGATCGTTTATATCACGTACTCCTAACATGACCCTAAACAAGAACCAATCGTTTTACTTAAAAAATAAAAGTTGTTTATTTCTTAATTCACTAATGCCGTCTTGACCTTGACAACAACCATTTATCTTAAAATAAAATTTAAACTTGTTTACCCGGCTGCCACTAACCTTGAATCAAGGTCAGAATCTAGATCAACATAGCTTGTTTACCAAAAACTAATTCAGACCAACTCGTGTTCTAAAATAAACACATCAGCTCTAGTGATAAAATTTATATTACAATAGCATGTAATGGAAAATAAAAAGAATTTACAGCTGACACCACAAAATGAAATTAAAAACAAATATATATCAAATCAGATATGCGTAACAACATACATTTAGTACACTAAGACATATGCACTCCAGGAAGGGTTACAGTTGCAAATAAAACGATCGATGAGACACGTGCCTTATGATGCTTAGAACTATCGTGATTAACAAGATATTTTAGAATAACAGCAATCAAGTAAGAAATAATAATAAAAGAACATACTGATATTTTCGTTCTGATTGCCTATTTTAGTACACTCAAGTTAGGATTATTGCTGCAGGTAAACCGATCGATGAGACACGTACTGTATACTGTGTAGCACAAACACGATAGTTTCAGAATCATATCAATAAAGTAAGAAATAATAATTAAAGAGCGATACATTCTATGACTATAAAAGACCGACTGCTTTTCTCCAATAGATATGTGAAATGTTCTAATCCTGTATACATATCTTTGGTTTATCTGTATAAATCAAGTTGACATTACGTCTAGTAAACAAGTAAACTTCGTTGATGCGACTGCATTTAAAAAGACCGATCATGACGTGCTTCATATTGCACGTAAACCTCGTAATTATGTCAGTGTTTATAGTAACAGTATATATATATATATATATATATATATATATATATATATATATATATATATATATATATATATATATATATATATATATATATATATATATATATATACACACACACACACACACAGGTAGACATAGTTGATTTGAAAGCTAATGAACAATTCTGCCATACATGCAAATGTATTTTTACCGTGTCATTGCTGAAAACCATCCACGGCCAGCAATATTGAATACAAGAGCAGGAGATGAAATATATCATGCCTTTCCAGAAATATTTGAAAAGAGAAAAACAGAAAACAAATGCAGTTCAATAAAGGAATATTACTGCGTAAAGGTAAGGAGATTGTTTGGGGGGGGGGGTGAATATTCAAAATATTTTGCATTCTTTTCCCCGTAAAAACGTCTGTAGAGCAAAGATTCAATAGAAATCTTTAGACTCGAAGAATGTGGAAGTATTTTGGCTGAAAATTAAACCAGAAAAATGGGAGATATATAGAGGGATACAATAAATCATATTCTATATAAAATTCACCAATTGAAGTAACTAATAAAGATAATAGATTTAAATTAACTAAGTTGATTAAGTTACAAAAGAAACATAGGGCGCTCAAATGTAAATCAGGTGAAAAAATTTAGGATCTCGGAGTATATATACTCTTATTAACTTAGACGAGGGGGAATATTTAATCAGAATAGTAAGTTCAAAAAACCCTATACTCTATAATTTGCAAGATTTAAAGAGATGGAATATTGAGGAAATATTGTAGGAAGAGGGTGTTATGTCCATGCACACACGATGCAGCGATTGTGCAAATATAATCAAGTTACAATGGTTTCATGTAAAAGAAAAAGTAGTCTAAGGTTATGATTGACAATAAAGATTGTGCACTAATTTTATAACTGAAACAAATTTCAAAAGACGAAAGTTTTGTGCACGTAATTGTTATTTGAAATTAGCACGTAATGTTAGTGTTACAAAATATTTTTTAAAGAACATAATAAACAGCCAAAAATAAAAAAGAAGAACAAAACAATTAACTGCAAACTGGAGCAAAAATACCAAAAAAACCAAAACTGGAAATGAAACTTTTTTAAAAACAGAATTAAACAATAAAATGTTCATGGCTCCTTTAGAACAAAGTGATACAAATAAAACAGATTTAAAGCTGAAAAAAGAATTTAACCAGATTTCTGTTTTTTTTTTTTAAATATTAAACCAAACGAATGGAAGATAGTATGTGGAACAATGAGAGGTTTAGGTTAAGCAAAAGTCCAGATATATTTATAGAGTCAACTCGTAAAATAAATGAAGATGGAATACATAATCATCGTTATTGGAACCATAGAATACAAGGAAACACATATTCAACAATAATGAAATAGACAACAAAATTTAACACTGTTTAATATAATGGCAAATAACTCTTGCTCCTTGGTAAAAACCGAATGGGACAAAATGTATAGAAACAGCAATAAATAAAATTAGATATATAAAATAACGCTTAACTCGTAATCATTAGACAATGACAGAAGTATGGAACCTAGATTTGTAAACAAATATATACCCCTATCAATATATGGATTCATTTCGAAATATTTAAGAAAACTGAATTTACCATCAATCGATATTCTTCTGCAAAATTAATTATTTTTAATGTCTGAATGTTTTATCAGAGGAAGAAGACATAGTATACCTAATCGATATGATAAAGCAATATATGAATAGTATAGCCATAAAAAGCCCTAAATAAACACGTGATAAATAATGGATAATACAATCATTAATTTTCGTTATTATATGCTTAATACAAACATTTAGTATGGATGGGTCATGTGCCTGCCAAAACCAATTAATGGCAGATGAAGACAAAAAAGAAAATAATGAATAATGTAAGGATTTACAATGATGATAATTTATTTGGTGAGATTATTGATGTGCATTTCTAATGCCCGACATTTTTACTGATTTTTTTTTAAAGATCATCCTTTGGCACCAAAAAATCAGTTTTCGAAAGAGGATGATTTATCTACATTACACAATAAATGTATTTAAGATACAAGGCGCAAAAAACCTGCAGTACATAAATTAGCGTTAAATGGTAAAGAAAAAAGTAGTATTTACTACTCAGTTTGAAGTTTTATATTTACAATCGCAGTTTAAAGTCTTAAATTCACTATCTCAGTTTGAAGTTTTATATTTACAATCGCAGTTTAAAGTCTTAAATTCACTATCTCAGTTTGAAGTTTTATATTTACAATCGCAGTTTAAAGTCTTAAATTCACTATCACAGTTTGAAGTTTTATATTTACAATCGCAGTTTAAAGTCTTAAATTCACTATCTCAGTTTGAAGTTTTATATTTACAATCGCAGTTTAAAGTCTTAAATTCACTATCTCAGTTTGAAGTTTTATATTTACAATCGCAGTTTAAAGTCTTAAATTCACTATCACAGTTTGAAGTTTTGTATTTACAATCGCAGTTTAAAGTCTTAAATTCACTATCACAGTTTGAAGTTTTATATTTACAATCGCAGTTTAAAGTCTTAAATTCACTATCACAGTTTGAAGTTTTATATTTACAATCGCAGTTTAAAGTCTTAAATTCACTATCACAGTTTGAAGTTTTATATTTACAATCGCAGTTTAAAGTCTTAAATTCACTATCACAGTTTGAAGTTTTATATTTACAATCGCAGTTTAAAGTCTTAAATTCACTATCACAGTTTGAAGTTTTATATTTACAATCGCAGTTTAAAGTCTTAAATTCACTATCACAGTTTGAAGTTTTATATTTACAATCGCAGTTTAAAGTCTTAAATTCACTATCACAGTTTGAAGTTTTATATTTACAATCGCAGTTTAAAGTCTTAAATTCACTATCACAGTTTGAAGTTTTATATTTACAATCGCAGTTTAAAGTCTTAAATTCACTATCACAGTTTGAAGTTTTATATTTACAATCGCAGTTTAAAGTCTTAAATTCACTATCACAGTTTGAAGTTTTATATTTACAATCGCAGTTTAAAGTCTTAAATTCACTATCACAGTTTGAAGTTTTATATTTACAATCGCAGTTTAAAGTCTTAAATTCACTATCACAGTTTGAAGTTTTATATTTACAATCGCAGTTTAAAGTCTTAAATTCACTATCACAGTTTGAAGTTTTATATTTACAATCGCAGTTTAAAGTCTTAAATTCACTATCACAGTTTGAAGTTTTATATTTACAATCGCAGTTTAAAGTCTTAAATTCACTATCACAGTTTGAAGTTTTATATTTACAATCGCAGTTTAAAGTCTTAAATTCACTATCACAGTTTGAAGTTTTATATTTACAATCGCAGTTTAAAGTCTTAAATTCACTATCACAGTTTGAAGTTTTATATTTACAATCGCAGTTTAAAGTCTTAAATTCACTATCACAGTTTGAAGTTTTATATTTACAATCGCAGTTTAAAGTCTTAAATTCACTATCACAGTTTGAAGTTTTATATTTACAATCGCAGTTTAAAGTCTTAAATTCACTATCACAGTTTGAAGTTTTATATTTACAATCGCAGTTTAAAGTCTTAAATTCACTATCACAGTTTGAAGAATTATGCTAAGTTAGAAATAAAACAATTAAAGATGCAAATAGCAACAAAGTATCAAACACTGTACAATTGCAATTTGAGACTAAAGCAAAACTTGACTTTGCAAAAGGGTTTTTAAGTTAATAAATAATAATGTGATTTGAAGAGAAATAATTTTATCTTAAGTATATTTAATGTGCAAGAAGTACGCTAATATAAGAAAATATAATATAAAACGTTTCAATAGACATGAAATAAAAATGACCGAAATTAGCTGATGTGTCTGATTCACAAAATAACTAAAGAACCACTACGGTGCTTTAAATGAATCTGCGTTTGTGCGTTATTATTAATAGGGACTATCATACAAGGTTTCGTCACGAAATCGGATGGCTTTTTGCGCCTTATAATAAGAGCTACTATCATACAAAGTTTCATCACCAAATCGGATGGCTTTTTGCGCGTAATAATAATAGGTACTATCATGCAAAGTTTCATCCCGATGTCAAAAGTTATTAAATAAATGCGTTTTCGACATGAGTATTGCTTGAGGAATGAAAATTTATAAAGGAAAGACAGTGAAATTACTACGAAAATTTTGGAACGGAAGGAAAGTTAAATTAACTGCGCATATTTTGTCATGGATAGAGTTCTCATTTATTCAGAAACTGTTGCATCATATAGGTGAGTTTAGTTTCAGCAAAGCACAGTAAAATTTAAACGAAGTTAACTCTATGCTTTTACCAAAAGGGATTTTACTCAGATTCAATAAACCCAGTATCGAGCATTTTTAAGGTTCTAAAATTTGCTTTAGTAATGATTTTATAACATAACTGACCGAACAGATTCGTTTAGGAGTAATAAAGTTTCTATGACAAGCATTTATTTGTATAAACTTGCGTAAAAGTCACATAATTTCCTTTGATGTTGTATCACACTCGAAACCGATAATTATTCATCGACCAAACCACAACTGCGGACATTATTTTGCAGTGAAACGATATTGGAATATGTAGGTTACAAAATATTGTCTCCTCTTTCAAAATAAAAATGTTCGAAAACATGGTGTATATAAATGGGGAATACCCCTCCCGAACCCTTTCATCCTCAACACCCTACGTATAGACAAGATAGGGGTGTATTTATTGTGTGTTCACACATAATGTATAATCTTTACGTTCTGTTAAAACTAAACATGTTGTTGAAAGTGGAGTTGCCAAAAGCATGATTGTGTTCTCTTAATTCCTATACAGTTTTGATCTGCCTTTTTATTTAACTCCGTTGCACATGATTTTGTTCCCTACTTAACTCCCTTACATGTCAGTTGTTCCTTAGTTAACTCCCTTACATATGATTTTGTTCTCTACTTAACTCCCTTACATATAATTTTGTTCTCTACTTAACACCCTTATATGATTTTGTTCCCTACTTAACTCCCATACATATGATTTTGTTCCCTTCTTAACTCTCTTACATTTGATTTTGTTCCCTACTTAACTCCCTTACATATGATTTTGTTCCCTACTTAACTCCCATACATATGATTTTGTTCCCTACTTAACTCCCTTACATATGATTGTGTTCCCTACTTAACTCCCGTACATATGATTTTGTTCCCTACTTAACTCCCTTACATTGTGTTCCCTACTTAACTACCATACATATGATTGTGTTTCCTACTTAACTCCCATACATATGATTTTGTTAGCTACTTAACTCCCATACATATGATTTCGTTCCCTACTTAACTACCATATACATGATTTCGTTCCCTTCTTAACTACCATACATATGATTGTGTTCCCTACTTAACTCCCATACATATGATTTTGTTCCCTACTTAACTCCCATACATATGATTTTGTTCCCTACTTAACTACCATATAAATGATTTTGTTCCCTAATTACCTACCATATACATAATTTTGTTCCCTACTTAACTCCCATACATATGATTTTGTTCCCTACTTAACTCCCATAGATATGACTTTATTCCCTACTTAACTCCCATACAAATGATTTTGTTAGCTACTTAACTACCATATACATGATTTTGTTCCCTACTTAACTCCCTTACATATGATTTTGTTCCTTACTTAACTCCCATACATATGATTTTGTTCCCTACTTAACTCCCATACACATGATTTTGTTCCCTAATTAACTCCCATACATATGATTTTGTTCCCTACTTAACTCCCTTACATATGATTTTGTTCCCTACTTAACTCCCTTACATATAATTGTGTTCCCTACTTAACTACCATACATATGATTGTGTTCCCTACTTAACTCCCATACATATGATTTTGTTAGCTACTTAACTCCCATACATATGATTTCGTTCCCTACTTAACTACCATATACATGATTTCGTTCCCTACTTAACTACCATATATATGACTTTGTTCCCTACTTAACTCCCATACACATGATTTTGTTAACTACTTAACTCTCATATATATGATTTTGTTCCCTACTTAACTCCCGTACATATGATTTTGTTAACTACTTAACTCCCTTACATATGATTTTGTTCCCTTCTTAACTACCATATACATGATTGTGTTCCCTACTTAACTCCCGTACATATCATTGTGTTCCCTACTTAACTCCCTTGCATATGATTTTGTTCCCTACTTAACTACCATACATATGATTTTGTTCCCTACTTATTTCCCATACATATGATTTTGTTCCCTACTTAACTCCCATACATATGATTTTGTTCCCTACTTAACTCCCTTACATATGATTGTGTTCCCTACTTAGCTACCATACATATGATTGTGTTCCCTACTTAACTCCCATACATATGATTTTGTTAGCTACTTAACTCCCATACATATGATTTCTTTCCCTACTTAACTACCATATACATGATTTCGTTCCCTACTTAACTACCATACATATGATTTTGTTCCCTACTTAACTCCCATACATATGATTTTGTGAGCTACTTAACTCCCATACATATGATTTCGTTCCCTACTTAACTACCATATACATGATTTCGTTCCCTACTTAAATACCATACATATGATTGTGTTCCCTACTTAACTCCCATACATATGATTTTGTTAACTACTTAACTCCCATTCATATGATTTTGTTAGCTACTTAACTACCATATATATGATCTTGTTCCCTACTTGACTCACATACATATGATTTTGTTCCCTACTTAACTCCCATACATATGATTTTGTTCCCTACTTAACTCCCTTACATATGATTGTCTTCCCTACTTAACTACCATACATATGATTTTGTTCCCTACTTAACTCCCTTTCATATGATTTTGTTAGCTACTTAACTCCCATACATATGATTTTGTTCCCTACTTAACTCTCATATACATGATTTTGTTCCCTACTTAACTCCCTTACATATGATTTCGTTCCCTACTTAACTACCATATACATGATTTCGTTCCCTACTTAACTCCCTTACATATGATTGTGTTCCCTACTTAACTACCATACATATGATTTTGTTCCCTACTTAACTCCCATACATATGATTTTGTTAGCTACTTAACTCCCATACATATGATTTTGTTCCCTACTTAACTCTCATATACAAGATTTTGTTCCCTACTTAACTCCCTTACATATGATTTCGTTCCCTACTTAACTACCATATACATGATTCCGTTCCGTACTTAACTACCATACATATGATTGTGTTCCCTACTTAACTCCCATACATATGATTTTGTTCCCTACTTAACTACCATATACATGATTTTGTTCCCTACTTAACTACCATATACATGATTTTGTTCCCTACTTAACTCCCATACATATGATTTTGTTCCCTACTTAACTCCCATACATATGATTTTGTTCCCAACTTAAATCCCTGACATATGATTGTGTTCCCTACTTAACTACCATACATATGATTGTGTTCCCTACTTAACTCCCATACATATGATTTTGTTAGCTACTTAACTCCCATACATATGATTTCGTTCCCTACTTAACTACCATATACATGATTTAGTTCCCTACTTAACTACCATACATATGATTTTGTTCCCTACTTAACTCCCATACATATGATTGTGTTCCCTACTTAACTCCCTCACATATGATTTTGTTCCCTACTTAACTCCCATACATATGATTTCGTTCCCTACTTAACTACCTTATACATGATTTCGTTCCCTACTTAACTACCATACATATGATTTTGTTCCCTGCTTAACTCCCATACATATGATTTTGTTAGCTACTTAACTCCCATACATATGATTTCGTTCCCTACTGAACTACCATATACATGATTTCGTTCCCTACTTAACTACCATACATATGATTGTGTTCCCTACTTAACTCCCATACATATGATTTTGTTAGCTACTTAACTCCCATACATATGATTTCGTTCCCTACTTAACTACCATATACATGATTTCGTTCCCTTCTTAACTACCATACATATGATTGTGTTCCCTACTTAACTCCCATACATATGATTTTGTTCCCTACTTAACTCCCATACATATGATTTTGTTCCCTACTTAACTCCCATATATATGATTTATTTCCCTACTTAACTCCCATATATATGATTTATTTCCCTACTTAACTACCATATACATGATTTCGTTCCCTACTTAACTCCCATACATATGATTGTGTTCCCTACTTAACTCTCATACATATGATTTTGTTAGCTACTTAACTCCCATACATATGATTTTGTTCCCTACTTAACTACCATATAAATGATTTTGTTCCCTAATTACCTACCATATACATAATTTTGTTCCCTACTTAACTCCCATACATATGATTTTGTTCCCTACTTAACTCCCATAGATATGACTTTATTCCCTACTTAACTCCCATACATATGATTTTGTTAGCTACTTAACTACCATATACATGATTTTGTTCCCTACTTAACTCCCTTACATATGATTTTGTTCCTTACTTAACTCCCATACATATGATTTTGTTCCCTACTTAACTCCCATATATATGATTTTGTTCCCTAATTAACTCCCATACATATGATTTTGTTCCCTACTTAACTCCCTTATATATGATTTTGTTCCCTACTTAACTCCCTTACATATAATTGTGTTCCCTACTTAACTACCATACATATGATTGTGTTCCCTACTTAACTCCCATACATATGATTTTGTTAGCTACTTAACTCCCATACATATGATTTCGTTCCCTACTTAACTACCGTATACATGATTTCGTTCCCTACTTAACTACCATATATATGACTTTGTTCCCTACTTAACTCCCAGACACATGATTTTGTTAACTACTTAACTCTCATATATATGATTTTGTTCCCTACTTAACTCCCGTACATATGATTTTGTTAACTACTTAACTCCCTTACATATGATTTTGTTCCCTTCTTAACTACCATATACATGATTGTGTTCCCTACTTAACTCCCGTACATATCATTGTGTTCCCTACTTAACTCCCTTGCATATGATTTTGTTCCCTACTTAACTACCATACATATGATTTTGTTCCCTACTTATTTCCCATACATATGATTTTGTTCCCTACTTAACTCCCATACATATGATTTTGTTCCCTACTTAACTCCCTTACATATGATTGTGTTCCCTACTTAACTACCATACATATGATTGTGTTCCCTACTTAACTCCCATACATATGATTTTGTTAGCTACTTAACTCCCATACATATGATTTCTTTCCCTACTTAACTACCATATACATGATTTCGTTCCCTACTTAACTACCATACATATGATTTTGTTCCCTACTTAACTTCCATACATATGATTTTGTGAGCTACTTAACTCCTATACATATGATTTCGTTCCCTACTTAACTACCATATACATGATTTCGTTCCCTACTTAAATACCATACATATGATTGTGTTCCCTACTTAACTCCCATACATATGATTTTGTTAACTACTTAACTCCCTTACATATGATTTTGTTACCTTCTTAACTACCATATATATGATCTTGTTCCCTACTTAACTCACATGCATATGATTTTGTTTCCTACTTAACTCCCATACATATGATTTTGTTCCCTACTTAACTCCCTTACATATGATTGTCTTCCCTACTTAACTACCATACATATGATTTTGTTCCCTATTTAACTCCCATTCATATGATTTTGTTAGCTACTTAACTCCCATACATATGATTTTGTTCCCTACTTAACTCTCATATACATGATTTTGTTCCCTACTTAACTCCCTTACATATGATTTCGTTCCCTACTTAACTACCATATACATGATTTCGTTCCCTACTTAACTCCCTTACATATGATTGTGTTCCCTACTTAACTACCATACATATGATTTTGTTCCCTACTTAACTCCCATACATATGATTTTGTTAGCTACTTAACTCCCATACATATGATTTTGTTCCCTACTTAACTCTCATATACATGATTTTGTTCCCTACTTAACTCCCTTACATATGATTTCGTTCCCTACTTAACTACCATATACATGATTCCGTTCCCTACTTAACTACCATACATATGATTGTGTTCCCTACTTAACTCCCATACATATGATTTTGTTCCCTACTTAACTACCATATACATGATTTTGTTCCCTACTTAACTACCATATACATGATTTTGTTCCCTACTTAACTCCCATACATATGATTTTGTTCCCTACTTAACTCCCATACATATGATTTTGTTCCCAACTTAAATCCCTGACATATGATTGTGTTCCCTACTTAACTACCATACATATGATTGTGTTCCCTACTTAACTCCCATACATATGATTTTGTTAGCTACTTAACTCCCATACATATGATTTCGTTCCCTACTTAACTACCATATACATGATTTAGTTCCCTACTTAACTACCATACATATGATTTTGTTCCCTACTTAACTCCCATACATATGATTGTGTTCCCTACTTAACTCCCATATATATGATTTTGTTCCCTACTTAACTCCCATACATATGATTTCGTTCCCTACTTAACTACCATATACATGATTTCGTTCCCTACTTAACTACCATACATATGATTGTGTTCCCTACTTAACTCCCATACATATGATTTTGTTAGCTACTTAACTCCCATACATATGATTTCGTTCCCTACTTAACTACCATATATTTGATTTCGTTCCCTACTTAACTCCCATACATATGATTGTGTTCCCTACTTAACTCCCATACATATGATTTTGTTAGCTACTTAACTCCCATACATATGATTTTGTTCCCTACTTAACTACCATATATATGATTTTGTTTCTTTACTTAACTCCCATATATATGATTTCGTTCCCTACTTAACTACCACATACATGATTTCGTTCCCTACTTAACTACCATACATATGATTGTGTTCCCTACTTAACTCCCATATATATGATTTTGTTCCCTACTTAACTCCCATATATATGATTTTGTTCCCTACTTAACTCCCATACATATGATTGTGTTCCCTACTTAACTACCATATACATGATTTCGTTCCCTACTTAACTACCATACATATGATTGTGTTCCCTACTTAACTCCCATATATATGATTTTGTTCCCTACTTAACTCCCATACATATGATTTCGTTCCCTACTTAACTACCATATACATGATTTCGTTCCCTACTTAACTACCATACATATGATTGTGTTCCCTACTTAACTCCCATACATATGATTTTGTTAGCTACTTAACTCCCATTTATATGATTTCGTTCCCTACTTAACTACCATATACATGATTTCGTTCCCTACTTAACTACCATACATATGATTGTGTTCCCTACTTAACTCCCATACATATGATTTTGTTAGCTACTTAACTCCCATACATATGATTTCGTTCCCTACTTAACTACCATATATATGATTTCGTTCCCTACTTAACTATCATAGATATGATTGTGTTCCCTACTTAACTCCCATACGTATGATTTTGTTATCTACTTAACTCCCATGCATATGATTTTGTTCCCTCCTTAACTACCATATATATGATTTTGTTCCCTACTTAACTCCCATATATATGATTTCGTTCCCTACTTAACTACCATATACATGATTTCGTTCCCTACTTAGTTACCATACATATGATTTCGTTCCCTACTTAACTGCCATATACATGATTTTGTTCCCTACTTAACTACCATATACATGATCTTGTTCCCTACTTAACTCCCATACATATGATTTTGTTCCCTACTTAACTCCCATACATATGATTTTTTTCCCTACTTAACTCCCATACATATGATTTTGTTAGCTACTTAACTACCATATACATGATTTTGTTCCCTACTTAACTCCCATATATATGATTTTGTTCCTTACTTAACTCCCATACATATGATTTTGTTAGCTACTTAACTCCCATACATATGATTTTGTTCCCTACTTAACGACCATATATATGATTTTGTATCCTACTTAACTCCCATATATATGATTTCGTTCCCTACTTAACTACCATATACATGATTTCGTTCCCTACTTAACTACCATACATATGATTGTGTTCCCTACTTAACTACCATAGATATGATTTTGTTCCCTACTTAACTCCCATTCATATGATTTTGTTCTCTACTTAACTACCATATACATGATTTTGTTCCCTACTTAACTACCATATACATGATTTTGTTCCCTACTTAACTCCCATACATATGAATTTGTTCCCTACTTAACTCCCATACATATGATTTTGTTCCCTACTTAACTCCCATACATATGATTCTGTTCCTTACTTAACTCCCATACATATGATTTTGTTCCCTACTTAACTCCCATATATATGATTTTGTTCCCTAATTAACTCCCATACATATGATTTTGTTCCCTACTTAACTCCCTTACATATGATTTTGTTCCCTACTTAACTACCATATATATGACTTTGTTCCCTACTTAACTCCCATACACATGATTTTGTTAACTACTTAACTCTCATACATATGATTTTGTTCCCTACTTAACTCCCGTACATATGATTTTGTTAACTTCTTAACTCCCATACATATGATTTTGTTCCCTACTTAACTCCCATACATATGATTTTGTTCCTTACTGAACTCCCATACATATGATTTTGTTCCCTACTTAACTCCCATATATATGATTTTGTTCCCTACTTAACTCCCATACATATGATTTTGTTCCCTACTTAACTCCCTTACATATGATTTTGTTCCCTTCTTAACTACCATATATATGACTTTGTTCCCTACTTAACTCCCATACACATGATTTTGTTAACTACTTAACTCTCACACATATGATTTTGTTCCCTACTTAACTACCATATGTATGATTTCGTTCCCTACTTAACTACCATACATATGATTGTGTTCCCTACTTAACTCCCATACATATGATTTTGTTAGCTACTTAACTCCCATACATATGATTTCGTTCCCTACTTAACTACCATATATATGATTTTGTTCCCTACTTAACTACCATATATATGATTGTGTTCCCTACTTAACTCCCATACATATGATTTTGTTAGCTACTTAACTCCCATACATATGATTTCGTTCCCTACTTAACTACCATATATATGATTTCGTTCCCTACTTAACTACCATACATATGATTGTGTTCCCTACTTAACTCCCATACATATGATTTTGTTAGCTACTTAACTCCCATACATTTAATTTTGTTCCCTACTTAACTCCCATACATATGATTTTGTTCCCTACTTAACTACCATACATATATCTAAATGTACACGCCACATGTGCGCAATGATTTACGTCAAAGGTTTCGTTGGGCGTTGACCGTATTACACAGTCGGAAAAATATGAGCATCTGCTCATCTACGATGTATACTCTGCAACGAATGAATATTTGCAAAGTTTAAAAGTGAAAACTTAGGTCATCCTCCAAAGATTACATTAGACCAGCGGTGCTCAACCTTTCTAGTGCCGCGACCCTTTTAATGTAATTCCAAATGTTGTGGCGACCCAACCGTAAAATTATTTTCGTTCATAACTGTATAAATGTATATTTCCGATGGTCGTAAGCGACCCCTGGCAAATCGTTGTTCGACCCTTGACGGGGTCGCGACCCACAGGTTGAGAATCGCTGCATTAGATCATATCAATGGTGTAGCAAATTACCGTTATAAATAATTGCGATTATGTATACCATATGCCTCAAGACAACCTCCGGTGAAAATATTCCATGGCGCTGATAAGTAACATGAAATTACAAATGGAAATCTTTACGATTTTATGCAAGTCTATAAGACAAGAATAATGGATTCATTTAGCAGTTAGTAGGAAAGACATTTTAAACAAAACACTATACGTATGAGTAAACTAGATGGGAAAAGGTTCATCTGACACTCATCCAACATATGTCCGTGCTGACATTTGATTGTGTCCGAAAATCACACAACGTTAAAAGTAATATAATTTAGACATTTACTAAAACCTAGATCATTAGCTATCATAGTTTTCCATCCCCCACCCCCAACCCCACCAAGAACAAAAAAAAAATTAGAAAAAAGAGTTGCAGATATATTTGATAATATCATAGTAGATATAACTTACAATTGCATTGCTATGCCACCAATAATTTTGTAAATTCTGCATTATTGCGCAAAGTGTCCAGCAAAATGTTAGTCTTACTTTGAACCGCCCCTGAGGCCTAGTTGTTAGAACGTCCGCTTTAGATGAGAGAGGTCACAGGTTCTAATCCCGGACGCATCATACCACAGATTTATTAAAATTTTACTGCAGACATGTAGCAATATGGCTGAAAAATTATTAAAGCGACGAAATTGCGCACTCACACACAGACACTTACACACACAGACACACACACACACACACACACACACACACACACACACACACACAAAGAGTCTGTCTTGCTTTTAATGTCTAATTAATTTAAGACCAGGTAAGTCAGTTTGTCTAGACTTATGACGTATAAAATCTATTAGACGTTTGTTTGTTTTTTTTTGTTTTCTAAGATAAAGACTTTACTTCTCGAATGAAACTTTCTTAAAAGAATGCAGAAGTTTGGAAGAAAATTTTCCTTTACATAAATTATGGTACCTATGCACCTGTTGACATTAAAAAATAAATAAATAAATATAAGCAATATTTTTAATCTGTCAAATGACCCTAAACAAAATGGTCTGTAAACTGTAGGTTAGGTATGGCGTACCCGTATTCAAAAACAAGAATATTTATCAGTTTATATTTTTTTTGTGGTTTGAAATGTTTTATATAAATAGCCCCTCTATGTTATAATTAGCTGTTTGTATCTATAAACAGGTTTATTTGTATTGATTTAATGCACCGTGTAAACATTAGAGACTTGAAATAAACTCAGTATTCATATGACAATAACAAAAATATTATGCTATAGTACGTGCTCTTAAACTTGTTCGTCAAT
Source organism: Unio delphinus (assembly GCA_029339505.1). Classification (NCBI taxonomy): domain Eukaryota; kingdom Metazoa; phylum Mollusca; class Bivalvia; order Unionida; family Unionidae; genus Unio; species Unio delphinus. The sequence continues at coordinate 10,133,867 of JAQISU010001235.1, forward strand.
AAGAACCCGGAATTTAAATGAACTTACCTGAAGAAAAAGTCAAACATAAAGAAGTGGACGTTTGTATAATGTGTTAGATAGATAGAAGATAGATAGATAGATAGATAGATAGATAGATAGATAGATAGATAGATAGATAGATAGATAGATAGATAGATAGATAGATAGATAGATTCATAGACAGATAGCTTGTTTTCTTAAGGATTGTTTTAAACGTAGCTTTAACAATATTTCAGTCATATCGCTACGATGTCTGCAGTGAGGCAGTTTATAGTAATGTCTAGCACTGGGGCATCATGCCGCAGACATGTAGCATGATGTCCCACCCAGTAACATTATCCTGACACCAGGCTGACCAGTCCAAACACTTACATCTTAATGCTGAGCGTCAAGCGAGGCAGCTGTTAGTACCATTTTTGTAAGTCTTTGGTATGACTTGGCCGGGGATCGAACCCACTAGGCCATCATAGCGGTTGATATAATCATCATGTGTTAAGCCATATATATATATATATATATATATATATATATATATATATATATATATATATATATATATATATATATATATATATATATATATATATATATATATATAATGTGTTTGCCACTCAAAACTCATGTTGATTCGTCTTCTTTTTCTTCTTCTGCAATCTAGAATAGTTTTATGTCAAATCGTGTTAATAAACAATTACTATTCCATGGTGTGCTTAAGTATTCAATACAGCTACAATTGCAGGGTCAGATGTTAAAACGTAAAACATTTTCAAACCTTCATGCTGCTCATTCATTGCGATATCATAAAAAAACAACAACAAAAAAACACGGCACATTCCGATTCTAGATCAGAAAATTAAGTAAGCAAACGCTTCAGTATCCGCCATCGCTTATGCATGTAACATTTTTGCCCAGCGATGTCACCTGTCCACGTTTATTAGGTTATGTTTTACAGTTGATTCCTTAGAATCACCATTGTTTTGCAAATATTTTTGTTATTAAACCCTAAATTGCAAAATGTCTTATGACCACTTTAGTGGTCTTATAACAGTCGAACAATGATCGAACGCTATTTTATCGCCATAGAAATCAATTAGCATACATTATATGAATCACGCTACAGAGGTAGACCACACATGTCCACATCGTTTATTTTTGTAATGTTGGCATCTTTGGCGTTCAACTCAGGCATCACTCTACTCCAGGTATAATGTGAAACACACAAATAATCGTGGTGGTGAGAAAACAAAAGTAACATTAACACGCAAGCAGACACACAGATACAGGCACACAAAAAGCTCATAAAGTGATTATAACTCGTGCTTGTGAAGAAAACAGAGGCTGAGGTTCGATACCAGCCATTGCCAACCTTAATAAGCTGCATCGTTGTGGGAAAACACTTAGCTACCCATTTTGCTGGTCATGATATTGAAAACCAATAAACCTAACCGTTATATTCCTCCGTGGAATAAATAGCGCGCACTACCGCGACATAAGTGCATGAAATAAGAAAAAAAAAACGGTGCTTCTAAATTATTGTCTGCAGCTGTGAAATCCGAATGATTTCAGAGAAAACTTGTTTTCTAACATACTTTTGTAAAAAAAAAAAAAAAGAAAAAAGGTAAAAAATATGAACAAAAGCACAATTTAATTTTTCGCGATTTTTATCATCACTAATACAATGGCGCTTATGTTCAAGACAATAAAACATGACCTTTAGTAATGGACAGCGAACCTAAACTGAGTTTAATTTGTCAACGTATTTGTCTAATTATTGTGCACATTGAACTTAAATCATATGTTTGCATCCGTGAAAAGGTTATGGAGTACGATTATTCATAGGTACGTTTGTGAGAAAAAGCGTTGACAATCAAGTTGCCTTTTCGATAGCATAGGGTGGATCTTCTTTAATGTTCGACAGATTCAGTCAATGATGTTTATATGCAAAGAATTTTGAAAGAGTTGCAGTGTATCGACGATAAATAAGCAAGAAAGAACTCTTGACAAGTAATACTAGTTGACTGGAGGTGTGTAAGTAAAATAATTTTTTTTATATTGGCTTTGTACCACAAATAGCTGTCTGCATTCATAAATAGCTGCCGTTTATGTTCGTTTCATGCTCCATGAGCCAAATACAGAAGGAACAAACATTTTAAAGATTGCTTATTTGACCCCAAGGTTTGATCAAATTTATTATTTATCAGTATAAATACTTTTCAAAAGAATCTAAAGAACACAATAATTTAAAGGTAAAAGAGCAAAATGCATTAACTCTGAACTCTCTAATCATTGTCAGACACAGGCGTTCTTCATCGAGGTCTTCTGTATGGTATAGAAGGCATATAGAATGTCTCATAGCAGCCTACGGAGGCCGAAGGTAAATAAATCTTTCTCCTTATCAGTTTTACCAATATTTTAAATTAAAACTTTTATTAATTGAATCGTAATGCATACATACGAATATATGCTTTCGTATACATAGCGAATTTGTTTTAAGTATTCATTGACATTTAACAAAACACATTTCGGTAATAAGTACAACATAATACGCTTAAAAATAAGAACATTATGTATAACAATATTTCAATTGCTGAAGATACCAAGCCTAAACTAAAGATGAAATATTATCTGGAAAAGGGCTAACTATTGAAAAATGATTATATCTAACAGACAAAATGTAAAAACCTTTCATTCCAGTCAATGACCGGTCTTTCTGCAAACCTAATTAATTTACCTCTTTTTTTCTGGTTTTTCTAAATTCAAATTTCTCCTTGTTTTCTTTTAGCCCGCAAAATCTCTTTTCGAGTATGAAAAAAGACACACAGAGTCGTTGAAAGAAATAAAAACCTCTGATGGTGAAAATATATTGGAGCTCGGCCAGCTTAGTCATGGTGTACAAGAAGAAGAAAACATTACGTTGTACAAACACAATCTTCGTCCCATAGATGAATCTTTTGAGACCGCATCAGATGATGGAAGGCGAATAAAATCTGCCACGGTATCTTCGGATTCTAGTTTGTGTATGGAAATCATAAAATTACGTCAATTCAGAAGGTACTCTGCTCCAGAAATTATAGTGGACCTAAACCGCAATGAAATTCCAATGAAATTCAGTAGCGAAAGTCTGTGTGGTACCAATATTTCCTGCTTTTACAATTTGTGGAACAGATCGAAAAGCCCGCAACGTCTTGGAAGAGGATCTCTGCCAGTTCCAAAAGAACTGAAACTGAGTGGGCAATTTCGAGATTGTGGGTGTCCAACTCGGGATGAAAGGCGTAGACACAGAGAATGCAAAGGGAGTTTATCAACTGAAAGACACCATCATTCTATGTGAGTCTATTTCAATATGTATTTCATATGGAATCATGTTGATGTCAACTTTTTTGAGCTTAAAGTCAGGAACAAAGACAATATGAAACTATATCTTAAAGAATACATCAGTTTTAAAACGTCATTTGCCAGTTGTCTACACTGATAGATTTTACTGCAATTTTCGGAATGCATGTCCTATGTCTGGATTCGTGAAAAGGTCATTCGCTAGCTGTCTACACTAATGCATTTTTCTGCAATTTCTGGAATGTTATGTCCTATGTCTGATTGTGATGAAGAAACGGCATTCCTCGAATGTCTGGATATGTGCATGTCTTGGACCTATGTAAAGACTTTCCATTGTTAATAATATTCTGGTTTTTTTCACCTTCCAGTTGCTTTAGTTTCTACAAATTTTTAACCATTTTTGTCAAGCAACATTATTTCGAAGAGTAGAAACAAATCCATTTGAAACTAATTGAAAACACTTTATTTTATAAACTAAAGGGGTGGGGAAAGCTTATCTCGTACCTATAAGAGGACCTTTCCAGTATAATTAAACGTTATTACATGTTACCTGATCCTTTGCCGTCAGTGTGTCTTTTCCTATTCCCCTCCCCAATAATTATATCAATTCATAAACAATTATGTACGATGAACACTTTGCAAGTATTGACATAGATGGCAAGAGTTACAAAGATATTCACCGCTCATGTGGCATAATAGTTAGAGCGTCCGCCTCAGATGCGGGAGGTCGTGGAGGTCGAGTCATACAAGAAACGTAATAAATGGTACTAACATCTGCCTCGCGCTCAGCATTAAGAGGTTAATATTAGGACTGGTCGGCCTGGTGTTAGGATAATGTGAGTGGTTGGGACATCATGCTAAATGTGTACGGCATGATGCCCTAGTGCTAGACATCACTATAAACTGCCACACTGCAGACATCGTAGCGATACAACTGAATTTTTTATATTAAAGTTACGTTAAAAATTTCATATCACACACACACACACACACACACACACACACACACACACACACACACGTATATCATATGTTATAAAGTAGCTACAAATCTATTTGTGCGTTAAAGTGACCTTGCTGTTATATTTTGTTCTTCATGGTCTGTTTGTTTAAATCTACGTGCATCCCATGATATGAATCTATCACTTTGATTTCCGTGACGGATTTTAATTGTTAAAGGTTCAGTCAGGGTGTTATATACTTTAAATACGTCAATATATATATATATATATATATATATATATATATATATATATATATATATATATATATATATATATAGACTTGTAGTCTTTTGCTTTTAATTGCTTATTCTTCTTAATAAGAATCTGTATGTGCTCACTGGATGTAAATTTTGGCTTATCGGTCTTTATTCTACAGTTAATTACGGGGTCGACGTATGTGCTCATTTCATGTCAACCTTAGCATATCGGTCTTTATTCTACAGTCAATTAAGCTCGATGTATGTGCTTATTTCATGGAACGTTAATTGTTTGTTTGGGGTTTATGTTCATAAGCAATAATATATCATTCTGCCCACTGCGCATGAATCAACGGAGAAAGATCACACATCTCAATACTATCACACTATTAAGAAAGCGGAAATTCACATAGTAAAGCTTTATTTACCATGCAAGTGGACTTAGATTTTTGTATTGCGTGAATTAAATCCACCACTGGCAATCTAAGGTAAATTTTCACCTATCAGGTATTATACACCTTCGAAGATTTTGTGTAGATAGTAGTCATCTAAAAATTTTAATGTTTTTTTTTTTTTTAACAGAGACAACTATGACATACATTCATATAAAAGACAGAATAATCAGTATAGTATGAGTATAGTATGAGTATAGTATGAGTATAGTGTGGGTATACTATGAGTATAGTATGAGTATAGTGTGGGTATACTATGAGTATAGTATGGGTAGATTTAAAGTGATTTCGATCTGTATATTTTATTGTCGATGTAATAAGTCCTATAGATTGCATGTAAACTCCAATTTATTATTCTAACATAGCACATTCTTTTAACCGTACAGAGTAAAGCAATATTTCTTATTCAAGAGATATCAACTGTGTGATCCCAAAGAAGCAATTAAAGACAAAGTAAATTGTATGGAGCAAACGCCATTAGTTTAAATCGTCTTTGTATAATACGTGTAACTCACCAACAGTCCTGCTAATGGAAGGTGTCTCATATGTTCACACGCTTTTTTTTTAACCTGATTGATAATCTAACAATTTCCCTTTCCTATGGTAGTGTGTAGTCCGGTCAATCAGCCCCACCCTTACTCCCAACCTTTGAAGGTATTGATGGGTGACCAGACTTGATGTATTGTTGTCCTTTCTCGTAGTTGGCCAACTCTGTCCAGAATCTTGTCTATGTTTCATGTTTATCCGCGTTTGAATCTTGACGGTTTACGTAATCTTTAATCATGTGTCAAAAGTGTAAATTGAGTGTACTACTTTTACGTGGGATGTTTGTATGGTTCTGTTATGCACATTCATTCAGCCATTGTCTGTGTGGCTTTGTTTTTTTATTTTAAATTTCAACCGATGTTTAAATCTCTCTCTCTCTCTCTCTCTCTCTCTCTCTCTCTCTCTCTCTCTCTCTCTCTCTCTCTCTCTCTCTCTCTCTCTCTCTGGTTTTCTGTGAATACGATTTTTTCTTTTCTTCACTGCATCCTCTTGGTTTTATTTCACTATGACGGCGTCGTAAATAATAGAACTTTCAATGTACTTGATTCACATATGATTTCTTTTTCCAATAAAGTTTTATTCTGTTTTGTTCATCTCGTCTTGATTCTTTAGGGGTTCACCACTGGGGATCTAATATATAGACTCTAATTAATCATTTAACACATCTGGATTTAAGTGGTTTTGTATCGATAAAAAGTAGACATAGGGACAATTTAATGTTCAAATGTTTGTCGCTGGAAAAAAATATATTTTATTATAATTTTTAACACGCTCGTTTGTAATAATATATTTGATTGCCCGATTGCATTTTTGCATCGGGTAAAGTGATTTTCTGGCATTAAGTTATATATATATATGTGTGTGTGTGTGTGTGTGTGTGTGTGTGTGTGTGTGTGTGCGTGTGTGTGTACTGTGGTAAAATTGCTGTGTTGACCGACCGTCCAACAGAGAGAGAGAGAGAGAGAGAGAGAGAGAGGAACTTACTATAAGTTTTTTTTTATAATTTGTCTATCGCTATGTTTCTCTTTTGATCTAATGCCTAATAAACCAGCAGTGTGAGAGAGAATTAGGACGAGAGAGAGAGAGAGAGAGAGAGAGAGAGAGAGAAGAAGGGGACTTCGGACATGTGAATATTTAAAAATGTAATTTTATAATGGGTGTAAACATATTAAATGGATTACACGAAATGTGTTTCCTAACCTAAGACATTTACCGTACAGTCTCGAAATGCTATTGCACCATAGTGTCATTGGCATTGTGTTTGTTTGTTTGTTTATTATGGTTTAACGCAATTTTTAAGCATAATATAGGCTATACATGGCGGCCAGTATTAATGGTGGAGGAAGAACCCTGAAAACCCCCCGGAAAGAACCACCGACCCACGAGAAGCTACTGGCAAGCTTTCTCACATAGCTACATTAGCCGAATCTTAGACTCGAACCCACGCAGACAGAGGTGAGATGGCAATGATCCGAAACGGACAGCGCTTGATACCACTCGGCCACTCGGGGCCCTTCATTGGTATTGTGAATACTGTAGATAAGTCCTACGGAACGTGTACACATACAATTACGAGATTCGTGTTGGTGTAAGCTCAAGTTCAAGGGTCATATCCATTTCAAACTCTTTTTTTTAAAATTATTTCAATTTACATATATCTACGTATTTTTGTCGATGAAATTGTTGAAAACATGTTTATATGTGGGTATTTATGCTCCATAGTTGGATCACAAGTTCCACTTATGAATCATTATTGACATAACAACTCGAAAAATATTAGTTAACCTCGCTAATAAATGAATGAAGTATGCGTTGCTCTCTCTCTCTCTCTCTCTCTCTCTCTCTCTCTCTCTCTCTCTCTCTCTCTCTCTCTCTCTCTCTCTCTCTCTCTCTCTCATTTATTAAATGTTTTACATTTAAACCTATCAGGTAACAAACATCATGATAAATTATAAACAGAACTACATTTTGTAAGCTAATATGCTAATATAGCAGAACTACATTTTGGTAAGCTAATATGCGCACGAATATGAATCTTTTAACTGAAGCGATTGAAACAATATGTTCTCATTTTCACTACTGTTACTGTTCACAATACGAATTCGTATGGGGACATAAGACCCATATCTCTGATGTACACTCATTGTGCAGTTGTCAGTTTGCATCACCTATTTCAGCAGCTGAGTGGCTAAAGTTTCTCATTGATGTTAGGTTAATGGCGGTTGAACTGTTTCAGGTGGAACATTTTGAGAGGTTCCAGTGGAGACTTGACAAAGAAATGACATCATTATTGTGATTGGACTGGACAAGTTGCTGGAACTTGATGATGCCGAATTGTTACAGAGAATGTTACTAATTTCCTTTTTTTGCATAATAAATGAGACCATGGCAAAGTTGTTTACGCATGTTTATATTGTAACTAGGAAACAGGGAAAAAGTGTCCCAGCATAATTTGAGAATACGGTATCAGAAACGGCAGTCTCGTTTATCTACTTCGCGGGAATAGCGAAACATGTCTGCTTCTTTTATTAACAAAATTTGATATGATATATAATAAATATGTAATGTTATCATCATAATTAAATCATGATGATCAAATAACCAAGAAAAGAAAATCCAAATGTTCGATAGGCAATTGGTTCTGACCCTATAACCCAACACAAATGTCAAGGTGAGTAGGAAAGATCAGAAGAAATTCTTACTAAATATGAATATCTATAGAAAGCTTCTTCATATGAATAATAATTTACATTCAGATGAGGACATATATATATATATATATATATATATATATATATATATATATATATATATATAGTTTAAGGCAATTTTTACCATTCGCGAATTCCCGCCACTAATTCTGGTCTGGTCCTTTCATAAATTACTTAATAATAACAGGTATAAATTGCATAATTCATTATTTATTTAATTTATTCAAGAATGTTAAGTTATGACGTAAAATGGAAGTTATGACATGTAGCTGAGTTTGCTACTAGTTACGATGATAAACATAGTATAGAAAATTCTTGCGACCTTTACAGGGGACGTAACTTTTGAAGAGTTGAGACTGAATTTCAAAATTGTATGACAAAAACTAACATTAACTTTTTCAGGTCTGGGTATGGTATTGATGTATGTATATAATTATTTTTGATGGACACCTGTCAAGACAAATGTATTATAAATATTTTATATATTTGTATGTTCATATCTTTTGTTTGCTCTTAATGGGAGGAGAACTCGGACCCGCTTGGTGATATTAAACTTCAAATAAAAAAGCGATGTTTCACAAAAGATATATATTTATAGATTACATTTAATGATATAACCAGTAACCGCTTTGTATCTGGTTATAATAGTGCAGCATGTAGACAAATAAATTAAATATGTTATCTAGATAGGGTACTTAAGGTCTCACTGGACAAAATACGAAACTATAGAGTGAGACCTTAAAGTCTAGTAAACTATATGAGCTTAAGTTACAATGCAGAGCCTCCGCTAAGCTTCGCATTTTGAAGCTAAATGCGAAGGAATTTTGAAAGTGGCGCTATTTTTACTGACTGGCAAAAATTGCTGGCGACAAAATTTTATGAAGTAAATTTTTAATTTTTCACTGATATAAGCAGATCGGGCCACTTAATACCTGTTTTCATCATCCGCGACAGTTATTGGATCATGTCAGTAGATGCTGAATGTAACGGGGTTTTCGGTATCAAGCGTTATTGGTATAATATTGCACAAGCCTCTGGTCAGAGGTATTGCGCAACTTGGAAAAACAACACCAGAAACCGCCTCCCGCTAATACTCGTTATCTAAGGAATGACCTCTACGGTGTGATTTGCCCGGTTATAGAATGGATATGGTAATCTGAGTCGGTATCCTGAACAAAAACAGCACACGAGCCCCCGTAAAGATAAATAAAGAATTTAATCAAAAATCAAGAGAAGAAAAGACACAGTAAATTACAATTTTCTTTCCTTCTGAATACTCTTAGTTCAGAAGCACTTTAAAACCGAAGTTTGAAATAATAGATACATTAATTAAAATTCAAACACTAATAAAATAGACGAATTTAGCCGTTAATAGCTGATAGCAAATTTCATCACGAAATCGAGTGTTCATTAACATTTGACCGCTTGGTAAATTCACATGACCTGATAGTCGACTGTTCTTTCTGCTTGCGTCTCGTCTTTAACTTGCCCTCTAGGTGAATGTGGGATTCTCACAACACTGACTTCTAAATTCCTTTCCCTCCTTTGTATCTCGACCTTCTCGTTATTTCTCTCTCTCCAACAAACTATTTTCCTTTGAAAAGAAAAGGGTAAAACGCCCTAAGTATCTCGTTAGGTTTTGAGAGTTGAGATTGTCCGTCCGTCTTTCTAGTTCGAACAATCAGATCTTACTATCAGTGATACCTTTTATACGGCTAGCAAATACTAAACAAGTCTTCCGATCAATACATCTATACCGCTAATTATCGACAGCAGAATTTGGGGAAGTCACATATATTCCCGTAAATCATTACTTAAAGTGAGGCAATATATCATAGCCCACAATCAATATTCACTAATATGATAAATTCAAATTAATGTAGCACTTTCCAATCATAAATGTACACGGCGGGTTTTCCACAACACCCATTAACCTACCTACGTATATAAGGTGAAAATTCTAATTCAGAATTCAAAGTACATTACTAAATCACTGTAATAACCGAACTATCCATACAAAATCAACACGTCATGCATCTGTAACGACGAAACATCATATAAATTACATCATGATAAATGTGAACGATTCCTACAAAATCAACAGATCATGCATCTATAACGAAGAAACATCATATAAATTACATCATGATGAATGTGAATTTGAGTTAAATACCTTGTGTTTTTGGCATCTTACAATCGTTCCTGGATTATAGATTTTCCCTGGAACCACGATTTTACGGACGTCTTTCCTTAAAGTACGTCCGGAGTCTCTCCTATGGTCGGAATAAATAATAATGTCCTCTCTTTCAGAGGTGCTTCCCAGACTGACTAAAATTCATTGGTTCGGAGTATATATTTCCCCTCAGGTTCAGGGATCGACTCACCCCTGATTTCACATGTGACCAATCGGAATAAACGCTATTCCTACAGACATTTGAAAAACTGCTTAACAATGTGCAAAAAATGCCACCTGGGGTTGTAATAACACCCTGTCATTTGTCTCAAGTCACTTTTGACAGCTTTACGTGTGAATTTCGCCTTTTCTAACCTGTCATACACCTAGTTCGTTTTTACTATAAACACACTACCAGGGTGACCTTAGTTAGAAAAACATTTCTCCGTGCAAACTCTACAACAATATAACAGTTAATTGTTGGCTAGACTAAGAATTAATTAATGGATTTCACTGCCGAAAAATTTGGCACTTGACACTGAATAACACGGTATTATAACATGACTGCAGCTAACTGCATCTTGTCAGCTGGTTTCGAGAAGCAATGAGATGCGATTACTAGGAAATAACGACTGACTGACTGAGGGATATACAGATGCAAGATATCAATGATTGCAAGATATCAAGATATTGCAAGATATCAATGATTGCAAGATATGAAGATATTGCAAGATATCAACGATTGCAAGATCTCCTTGAGGAACAGAGTGTCATATGTTATTACTACTTCTGTTCTACTCGTCCCTTCCGTTGTAGCCTCCGAATGTCAACTTTACTCAGTATATCCCTAACAAATGAAAACGTTCCCCACACAAACCCGTTTTCTCTCTACCAGAAGTCAATGTTACCGACACAAACCAATTTTCTCTCTACCAGAAGTCAACGTTACCGACACAAACCCATTTTCTCTCTACCAGAAGTCAATGTTACCGACACAAACCCATTTTCACTCAGCCAGAAGTCAATGTTACCGACAAAAACCCATTATCTCTCTACCAGAAGTCAATGTTACCGACACAAACCCATTCTCTCTCTACCAGAAGTCAATGTTACCGACACAAACCCATTTTCTCTACCAGAAGTCAACGTTACCGACACAAACCCATTTTTTCTTCTATACCAGAAGTCAACGTTACCGACACAAACCCATTTTCTCTTCTATACCAGAAGTCAATGTTACCGACACAACCCCATTTTCTCTCTACCAGAAGTCAATGTTACCTACACAAACTCATTATCTCTCTATCAGAAGTCAACGTTACCGACACAAACCCATTTTCTCTCTACCAGAAGTCAACGTTACCGACACAAACCCATTTTCTCTCTACCAGAAGTTAATGTTACCGACACAAATCCATTTTCTCTACCAGAAGTCAACGTTACCGACACAAACCCATTTTTTCTTCTATACCAGAAGTCAACGTTACCGACACAAACCCATTTTCTCTTCTATACCAGAAGTCAATGTTACCGACACAAACCCATTTTCTCTCTACCAGAAGTCAATGTTACCGACACAAACTCATTAACTCTCTATCAGAAGTCAATGTTACCGACACAAACCCATTTTCTCTCTACCAGAAGTCAACGTTACCGACACAAACCCATTTTCTCTCTACCAGAAGTCAATGTTACCGACACAAACCCATTTTCTCTTCTATACCAGAAGTCAACGTTACCGACACAAATCCATTTTCTCTCTACCAGAAGTCAACGTTACCGGCACAAACCCATTTTCTCTTCTATACCAGAAGTCAACGTTACCGACACAAACCCATTTTCTCTTCTATACCAGAAGTCAACGTTACCTACACAAACCCATTTTCTCTCTACCAGAAGTCAATGTTACCGACACAAATCCAATTTCTCTCTACCAGAAGTCAATGTTACCGACACAAACCAATTTTCTCTCTACCAGAAGTCAACGTTACCGACACAAACCCATTTTCTCTCTACCAGAAGTCAACGTTACCGACACAAACCCATTTTCTCTTCTATACCAGAAGTCAACGTTACCGACACAAACCCATTTTCTCTTCTATACCAGAAGTCAACGTTACCTACACAAACCCATTTTCTCTCTACCAGAAGTCAATGTTACCGACACAAACCCATTTTCTCTCTACCAGAAGTCAATGTTACCGACACAAACCAATTTTCTCTCTACCAGAAGTCAACGTTACCGACACAAACCCATTTTCTCTCTATCAGAAGTCAATGTTACCGACACAAACCCATTTTCTCTTCTATACCAGAAGTCAATGTTACCGACACAAACCCATTTTTTCTTCTATACCAGAAGTCAACGTTACCGACACAAACCCATTTTCTCTTCTATACCAGAAGTCAATGTTACCGACACAACCCCATTTTCTCTCTACCAGAAGTCAATGTTACCTACACAAACTCATTATCTCTATCAGAAGTCAATGTTACCGACACAAACCCATTTTCTCTCTACCAGAAGTCAACGTTACCGACACAAACCCATTTTCTCTCTACCAGAAGTCAATGTTACCGACACAAACCCATTTTCTCTTCTATACCAGAAGTCAACGTTACCGACACAAATCCATTTTCTCTCTACCAGAAGTCAACGTTACCGACACAAACCCATTTTCTCTTCTATACCAGAAGTCAACGTTACCGACACAAACCCATTTTCTCTTCTATACCAGAAGTCAACGTTACCTACACAAACCCATTTTCTCTCTACCAGAAGTCAATGTTACCGACACAAACCCATTTTCTCTCTACCAGAAGTCAATGTTACCGACACAAACCAATTTTCTCTCTACCAGAAGTCAACGTTACCGACACAAACCCATTTTCTCTCTACCAGAAGTCAATGCTACCGACACAAACCCATTTTCTCTTCTATACCAGAAGTCAACGTTACCGACACAAACCCATTTTCTCTTCTATACCAGAAGTCAACGTTACCGACACAAACCCATTTTCTCTTCAATACCAGAAGTCAACGTTACCTACATAAACCCATTTTTTCTCTACCAGAAGTCAATGTTACCGACACAAACCCATTTTCTCTCTACCAGAAGTCAATGTTACCGACACAATCCCTTTTTCTCTCTACCAGAAGTCAATGTTACCGACACAAACCCATTTTCTCTCTACCAGAAGTCAACGTTACCGACACAAACCCATTTTCTCTATACCAAACGTCAACGCTACCAAGACAACCCAGTTTGCTCTGTGCCATAGGTCAACGTTACCTACACAAACTCATTTTCTTTAAACCAGAATCCGGTTTCGCAAATCAATGCCGCAAGATATAAAAGAACCTAAACTTAAAAATGGCCATGGTCAAACTCTAGTAAAATTGGTAAAACTAACAAATTATAAAAGACTCAAATTTTTGCCAACTGATGAACGAAATTTTATGACCAAAAATGTTCTTCTTTGAGTCTCAGTGGTGTTTGTTTTACATAACAGATCAGTAGTAAGAATTAATTGATTCTCGTTTCATTTTTCTTTTTCAAATGAGTTTATCGGTTCTTGTAGTTTTGGTGGGTAGTGTACAGTTCTAATTAACGGTATCGTGTCTGGTTTGTGCTTTTAACCTGAGACGTTTCTTAGTTGCATAAACACTGAATGTGGCCGATAAGAAAAATGTTCCACCTTGTAGTAGATTGAACTCAAGGAATTGGGTAACTAATGACAATATGTGGGAACAATTACTATTAATGTGGAAGCTGCACCGCATAATTGACTGGAAAACAACCTCTGTCAGATCATTGACCTTGCAAGTATGTCAAAGTAGAAGAAGGCTGGTTTCATCGTTAACATCATCACCGAACTGTCAGTAGGTCTCCTTGAAATAACTCACTAACTTTTGCATCGTTTTTGGTCTAGGATTTTACCCGACTTGCAGATGCATTGAGCTCCTAATGCCACCATCCAGGGTTACAACAACGAAATTGCCATCGCGAATGAACTCATTAATTCAAGTACCCTTCGTCGCCAACCCAGACTAGATAAGAGAGTACATTGCGACCTAGCCTTTTTTAAAGTATGGGTGATGATATCTCGGATGCTGGCAATATAAGAACGCAATGTACCGTCAATGTCAGGAAGAGTCTTTTAACGTTCCACAAGGTTTTTGTTCCTCCCGCCTGTTGTTGTTAGGGATGTTCAGAGTCAATGTCATATTGTATACTTTAATCAAGTAATATAAGTAATTTTTTAAGGCAAGCCAGCTGTTTGCAGAGGGGGTAGTTTCATACCAGGAATTTGGCAGGATCCGCAAGCAATTTGCACGTTGGGTGTCTTCCTCATGCCATGACTGGCTCTTTTGCAAACGGTTTTAATCACACTTACGTTTCGCTGTCGCAGTTTCTGACGTCCAAATGTGTCCTCTAGAAGCGGGAGGCATATCAAATGGTTTCGGAGCTCATCACAACCAAGATGCCAAGACAAAAGGTTGTTCTACCCCGTTACTTCTGAACATACCGTGATAACCACCATGAAATACCTCAGTTATAACAGAGACCAACAATTCAATGTTCTGAGGCAGGACCTGGACACTTTTTGTTATATTTCCGTCTGTCAACAGTTAAAACATATTTTGCTCTAATTTATAACAAAATAACATCATATTATATCCATGAAATTTTTTGCAAAAAATTATCTCGATATAATAAGAACAAAATATTTCAACTTAACAGAAAATTACCTCCAACCCGCCCAAAAATAATTTAATATCCAAACCATGATAGTTGAAGAACTTGCTATGTTTAAGTTAATTGTTGTATTAAAAATATGAATTAGGCATTGCCTTTTTTTGAAAGATATTGTACAACCTCTGAAAAATGCACATGTAACGTACGTAACCGGGGCATGTATATACACTGCGCAGTTGAGACCGGTATGTCTGCACTGCTGATATAGCGATTCACTCTTAAGCTTAGTATTTTTCAAACATGTTGTATGGACTGTATAAATAGATTTAGACTGCAGGTGGATTTTTCCTTACATGTGTAATGGAAATTAAGTAATATACTAGTAAATAGCTCCTTTTCAAACACTTCCAAGCTGATTTCAGGGTTGATTTCATAGAACATTAAAACTTAAATACATTTAATTTTATACATAAAGGTCGTTATTTCAAAGTAGATTCAAATTATATTTTTATACAAGAATGTATTGATACATTGAACTTTAATGTTTTTTAGCTTACATTTTTGACAAAACGAAAATTCAGTCTATATACAATATTGTTCTGCTTTCTTCATTTCATTTTCTATTTGAACAATAACAAGCACACAATTCTAAGTGAGTTCCTATGAGATGAAAAAGTCTCGAAAGCAATATCGTAACAAGATGTAATTCTAAATTTGTCACATAGTTTAAACAAATGTTGCTCTCTATGATACGTCTACATTATGTTGTAAATTTTTGTATTTGAAACGGGGTAACGTTTCAATCGTTGCTGGGGGTGGGGTGGGGCTGGTTGGTCCGATTTTATAGACCATTTTGTTTCAGATCGTTGCGCTTAGAATTCATAAATTTTTAACAATTAGCAAACTAAATTGCTGTAGCTAATGTTATTACCCCTTAACAAAAACATTGAGTCAAAATCAAAATTGTTGAACTGTTTTCTCATGAATAAGGAAAAACATGCTCTTAATGTCGTTTAAGTCGTAACAAAATTCCTTATTTACGAAAACTACAGACATACATGTAATGTGAAGAATTATCGCTTTACGTACCACCAGAAAAATAAATACCGTGGTTAACCGGTATTCCGGTATTACCGTGCACCTCTAGTGGCTGTTGTTGTTCGTCCGTCGATTCGACGAGGATCTCTCTAGTCATCCGAGGGTTTGAGAGGCTGGTTCTGGTCTGTGTGTGCGCATGTGGCTGGTGAGGCCAAAACTTGCACGGATTGTTTGTTTGCATACGGGACAGGGAATGAGTGGGACATCTCCAGTAGGGTTGATGGCACGTGCTTTTCAGGCTTGCATCTTCAACTCTGCAGCTGTTATCCTACTAGATTCCCACAACTTGGTGCCAAGTGGCTCGATCGCTTACTGTTTGCTCCCAGGATTCAGAGTTTATGTTGAATGCTTTCAATGCAGTTTTCAGATAGTCTTTGAAGCGTTTCTTCTGACCTCCGTGGGATCGCTGTCATGGATGTAGCTCGCCGTAGAAAAGTCTCTTATGCAGCCTGTAGTCTGGCTTGCGTACAACATGTCCCGCCCAGCGTAGCTGGCACCACATCAGGATGGTATGGATACTGGGGAGACCTGCTTGGGCGAGTACATCAGTGTACATCAGTGTCTGGAACCTTGTCCTGCCACTTTATGTTGAGAATTTGTATGAGACTTGTGGTGTGAAAGTGGTTTAGCTTCCTGGCGTGGCGCTGGTACATCGTCCACGTTTCGCATGCATTAAGTAGTGTGGGGAGCACTACTACCCTACAGACCTTTAGTTTGGTCTGGATGCTGATGCCTCTTCTATTCCAGACGCTGGCATACAATGTGCCGAAAGTTGTGCTGGCTTTGGCAATGCATCATTAGTTATGCTCTTTGACAGTGTGCTACAGTGTGCTACCAAGACAGTTGAAGTGGTTCGCTACGTTGTGTTTTTGGTGGTTGACGGTGATGTTGGGATCAACATACGGCTATCTAGGGACCGGCGTATGCAGGACTTCTGTCTTATTGGTACTGATGGTGAGACCAAAGCTTGCGCTTAAGCTGGAGAACGTGTAAATGCTCCATTGCAGGTCGGCTCCTGAGCCAGCATTGAGGGCGCAGTCACCAGCAAATAAGAAATCCCTGATGGTGTCTGTCGTGACCTTGGTTTTCGCGTGAAGCCTCCTATGATTGAATAGTTTTCCATCTGTACGGTACTTGATGCCGACTCCAACCTCTCCGTCTCTGAAAGCATTAGTCAGCATGGCGGAGAACAATACACTGAACAGTGTCTGTGCCAGAACACAATCCTGCCTGACGCCATTGGTTTCTGGGAATGGCTCAGATGTATATCCATTGTCTTGGACTTGTGCCTTCATGCCATCGTGGAAACGCTGCACCATGGATCTATATTTTCTTGGGCATCCGTACTTGGCCATTACCTTCCACAAGCCTTATCTGCTGACAGTATCAAATGCCTTTGTCAAAAGATCGGTGTTTTGCTCTTTACATTTCTCTTGCAGCTGTCTCTCAGCTAACACCATGTCGATGGGTCACGTTCTTTTCGGAATAAGCTGGCTTCTGGCAGTAGTCCCTGGTCCATACACTTCTTTCAGGGCATTGTAGAAGTTCTTCATGTCATGCTGACCTGCATAACACTGGATCTCACCAGCTTTGTTGCTCAGTCATGTGTTTCTCATCTGGCGGAACTTCTGCTGTTCAGTTCTGCGTATGTTGTTGTACGTATCTTTCCTTCAGTTAGACTTGGGGTTGTTGAGGTAGGCTTAAAGGATGCGGTGTTTCGCATCCAGCAACTGCTTAATCACGTCGCAGTTCAAACCAGTCTTGATGCTTTCTGGCTGAGGGTCCTACGATTTTACGAAGCTATGCTGTAGACCAGCTCACTGAATGTCGCACAGTCGGTCTCCACATTCAGATTGTCTAGAGGGGTTGATTTCAGGGCATACACGAGAGACTGTTTGGTACTGGTGCATTTAAGCTTGGTGATGTTCAGTCGTTGAGGAGCCTTCTTTTCCTGTGGGTGTCGTTTGGGCTTGAATGCGTATGTTTAGTTTGGTAATGATGAGGCGGTGGTCCGTTCAGCAGTTAGGGCCTCACAAAGACTTGGTCACACGCACATTCTCTCGGTTTTCCTGACAATGACGTAGTCGATGAGATGCCAGTGCTTAGAACGTGGGTGCATCCATGTAGTCCGGTTACAGGTAGGGAGACTGTATTGGTGATCAGCAGTTCATGCTCGGGGCAATTCGGAAGCAAAAAGGAGACCGTTGCTGTTACATTGCCCCACTTTGTGTATTCCTGGAACTCCATCCCAGGCAACGTGATCACAGTCTACTGTTGCAGTGAAATCGCCAAGAATGACGAACTTATCTGTCATTAGAACGTCAGCAACGATGGAGTGAAGATTCTCATAGAACTTGAACTTCCCTTCATCTGGATTGATCATGGTTGGAGCATAGCAACTGATGTTTGTAAGGTGCTTTCAGGCAAGAGGGAGAGTTTCATGGTCATGAGTTTACTCCATGGGAGGTCCAGCTAATTTGTCAATCAGTGTTGTCTTCACTGAAAAGTCGACACCAGCCTCACGGCGCTATTCGCTTCCTCTACCGCTCCAAATTAAAGTGTATCCCCACCCCATTTCACAGAGATAGTCTTCTCTTGCAAGTCGGGTCTCAATCAAGGCAGCAATGTCCACGATGTATCTGGTGAGTTCCTTTCCTATTCGGGTGGTTCTTCTTTGTGGTCTTTCCGCATCATCGCTGTCAATGGAGGTGTGAACATTCCATGCGCTATGTGTGAGAGGAACAATCCTCATTTTCTGTTTTGCACTTTGACCGCTTGAGTAGGGTCCCCGCCAGCAGCGGTATACTGGCTGGGGAAGTTTAGATCAAGCAATGTTTAGGGCACCTTTTCTAGCCCCTTCCTCATGCCAGGGAGGTGAGCAGTGCATTCCAGAATAGGGTTGCTCAGTCGCTCAGGGGACTGCCGAACTCCACTGCTACTCCATATCAGTGGTGAACGACCCTAATTGCTGAGCCGTCTGTGTGCAGGTTTGTGGCTACGGCTGCCAGTGTACCCACACCTGCCGCTTCGTTGCTTGCCTGTCGCCACGGGACTTTAGTGGGTGGTGAAATACGATGAGTGGATTACAAGAATCGCTTGCGCTGTGACTTTGTTTAAAATAAGGAAGAGTTTCGCAGTTCGTTGACCTCACTCTCTCGCCCATAACCATTTGGGTTCAGCAGCACGACAACGTCGAGACGGCTGAAGAAATAGTTGAGTGCAGTGGATAACTAGGATGTCCTACGTGGCGCTGTGCGGGAATCGCTTTTCTGTCCGTTGACCAGCTGGTTGTTCCTCTGCGTAGTCTGCTGAATCCAGTCTTCATATGCTAGGTAGACAAAGCCTAATTCACTTAGGGTTTAAGATCGTCGGCTACCCTCCGTCTGGTTTAGCCAGCCAGTCGTGGCCGTTTTCCGGGATGTGGCCGCTGAGCATGCCATACCTTCTTGGAGTCACAGGTGACATCTGAGTGCCAAGTGGGGACCAAATGTGGGCGAGCTACCTCCGAAGGAGTACGACTGTTTAGCCAGCCAGAGGTGGTACCCCCTCCAAGGACACCCCATACACCCCATCTCTATCGGATACATCTTTGTGGTATCCAGATGAATATTTAAGACAAGGCTAATATTTTTTTTTTTAAAAAGCTACTTAATTGCTGACATTATTTTATATCAGACGGGCTGCAATACAAAACGGTTTCCATCAAAGACATCAAAATGCTTGGAAAATATGCATGGGCCATATCGAGCACATTTCCTGGGATTTCGGCGACCCGAGGCTATATTGTGTTCTCTTTGGCTGCTCTTATAGATATATAATTAATTAATTAAAATAGATAGCTAGCTAGATAATTAATGATTGATAGATAGATAGATAGATAGAGAGAGAGAGAGAGAGAGAGAGAGAGAGAGAGAGAGAGAGAGAGAGAGAGAGAGAGAGAGAGAGAGAGAGGCAGGCAGGCAGATAGATAGATAGATAGATAGATAGATAGATAGATAGATAGATAGATAGGCAGACAGGTAGGTAGGTAGGTTGGTAGGTAGATATATAGATAAATAAAGACAGACAGACAGACTGATAGGTAGATAGATAGATAGATAGATAATTAAGAGAGATAGATAGATAAATATATATAGATATATAATTAATTAATTAAAATAGATAGATAGATAATTAGAGATAGATAGATAGATAGATAGATAGATAGATAGATAGATAGATAGATAGATAGATAGATAGACAGATAGATAAAGTCCATCAGCATTGAAATAGTTTATGAAATATTTCTTGAATATAAACAAAAAGAAAATGTCTTATTAAACTTACAAAATTCGTGACAATTTGTTGTAACTGTCAAATTGATTTGAAGCCAGATAAAGTGGTATGACAGATCTTGTATTGTGAAACCTTTCTCATTTTTGTTTACTAATGTTAGTCATAGGTTACTTTACCCTTATACGGTAACATAAACAGAGGGAATTCTAAACAGTCGTTTGCTCCGTAAAGACCATAAGACTTGACTCATAGTCGATACCTGTAACAACTATTCTTTTGCTTGTTTATTTTTGTTGGAGGGGGTTGGGGCGGAGGGAGGGACCGTGTGCATTGACTAGAATTTTACGAACAATCCATTCAATTGCACATTAAAAGTACATGTTCTTCAGCCAAATGAAAAGACTTTTATATGAGTTTGGCAGAGATAATTGCATGCAAAACTAACTCACTTCTGATTTCTAAACAGCAATTAATAAGTTTAAACTACGTAAGCTTTTAGAATCCACTATAGAGATACAAAAAAACACGCAAAATAACAAACACGAACTGAGTAGAGTGCACGCCACCCACCCACCCTAATAAAAACTGAGTTCGTGCCGTTATGCTTTTGCACTAATTTAAGTAGAAATGAACAGAACATCGTATCAATCCACTTTTGACATTGAAAAATAACTGTAATTGTATCACTTGTTTGTTTGACAGAGGAGTAGCAACATACGTGGTTATGTTTCTTTCCCGCCTACACAAAGCAAAGATCCATTTAGCTCACCGTTTAGGCCAGTCACCATTTCACAAAGGAAGCGTCAGGTTAGGTCCTCCATTGAGGTTAGATTACATATTAAGACTTGCAAATAACATGGTTCTAAATTTGTTCATTTATGGATCCATTCATCCTCTGAACATGATATTAGCATATTTTAAAATGTACTCCTTAATGCAAAGTAAAGACATGTGTTACTATCTCACCAGAAGATCAAACCCCTGTTTCCACTAAATTTTGATAGGTTGTATTTCATGCTTGGTCTGAAATTGAAATGTTCACAAAACATTAAGCACACAAAAATAATTAAAATACCTTCATTATATCTTGTAATTATTAAGGATTCCTTGAAATGTTTTGAGAGTGGAACCCCAGTCATACAATTTTCTTTCATTTAACATGTCATATTTGATTCCTTGTATTCGATATACTTATGATAAACTACACCGTATTGTCAGAAGTAGTACAAGGGAGATAATAATGTACGTCACAATTTGGGAAAAAGTTTGAAAAAAATTGAGTGAAAATAGACCCGAACTTTTTTATTTAGATATTCCATCATACGCTTGATGCCAATACTTTCAAAATATTTTTCCCCGGAATAAATTAGAAATGGGAGTGAGAAGAATGTAAAATGTTTATGGTATATAGGGCCGCAATAGGTATTCGTGGTTTTATGGAAATGAGAGAAAGAAAGAAGCAATGTATAAAAAATGAATTAATATTTAGCTTGCTAACAAGCTGCTGGAATGAACAGGTAAATGAAAAAAGAAAGAAGAAAAATAAGGAGAAATTGAACAAATGAAAAGGAAACAAAATAAAAAGTGAAGAAATGAATAGTACTACAAATAGAAGAATGGAGATTGTGTTCAGGGGTCGGACTCGGTCATTCCGTCCTATTAGGTTCAGAGCCGAATATGCACTTAGTCGAGCTGAAACGTTTTACATGTTTCTTTTTCTCTTTTACAGATACGACAATATACGACATTTGTTTTAAGAAGATAGTTATAAAAAATAATTATATTACAAAATATTCAATTAAAAATGATTGTATCACTATAGATAAAATACAATACGGAGTGTTACGTAAAGAACTCAGACTATTCAATTTATATCCTAGTTACAATGCAATACGGAATGTTCTGCGATTAGCTGTTTTTCCAATTCATTTCGTAAATACATTGCAGTACTATATGTTCCAAGATTAGCTCTATCAGTCAAATTAATATCTTCCAATCAGATTGTTTATTATTAAATTGTCACACCAAACAAATGGTGATGAGCGAGATTAAAGCAATGTTTAGCAGCCGGAACACGTACCAAGACAAATCAAATCTATGTGTTTACACACACACACACACACACACACACACACACACATATATATATATATATATATATATATATATATATATATATATATATATATATATATATATATATATATAGACACATATAAACACGCACAAAACACAAAGACACACACACACACAAATATATATATATATATATATATATATATATATATATATATATATATATATATAGCATCGTCATCGTCGTCTTCTTTGTTATTGTTAGTTACTACTACTGCTGCTACTAATACTACTACAAGTACTGCGTGCAAATTAATGTCTATTTTAATACAGTTACCACTTCATTTAGTTAAGAAAGAAATGAGTTCAAATGTTGTCAAAACAGATTCTCAATACTTCCGGACAAGAGGATAAACTAGGTACGCGAACTATTTGTATAGTATGTTGCCCGCAACAACAATTAATGTTACTATAACAAAAGGTAGCTATTCGTTATGAGCCCAGGAACAAAATAAAAACTATTCAAACACAAACCAATGAAACCAAATGACGTTAAAATGGCTTGATTGAACAATAACCCATGGGATAAAAGTCGGGTTCATATTTTTTAATAAACAACGGATGTTATTTCATTTGAAAAGCAACAGTTATTAATTACTTTTCACACACACACACCAAATAATCCAGGGACCTTGCGATTAAAGTGTGATTAAATGTCAAAGGCTATATGTATGACTGAAGTGTGCAGTGTCAATAAATGTAACTAATCGAAGATCTTTCACACATAGCATCGTGTACAATCAAAGCCGTAATGGTGCTAATAATTGATACCTATTTCGGTCATAATCTTTAAAGTGCAGGACGGTTATCAGCATCAAACCGTTTTCCAAGTGCTCAAAAGTTAAAGTGAGATCAATCCAACTCTGCCATATAACTGTTGAATGGCTATCCAGTTCCAGCAACTGCTTATTAGTATGATTTCTTTGAGGATCTAGTTCTTCTCGTGATATCGACTTTCTTATACAAGGTCAAATATTGAGTGTCACTTCGTGATATTCGTTCTACAATCTTTTGTCTCGATGAGGGGGTGTTCCTATTATACGCAGTTTATTTGTCAGCATGACTGGCTTTGAAAGATTCGATCTCCCCGAAGCTCTCAACTCTGCCATACTTCTTTATCAAATACACAAGCTTTTCATATGTCTATTAATATACACAAAGGTCATATAAATGCACGTCTTTTGACAGCGTTAATGTTAAACATCAAATATTTAATGTGTCTATCACATGATAGACATAGAAAGCAAATCAAATACGGGTAAGGCAAATGTGTTGCCTTATCAAAGGATAATCAAGTATGTGTTGTAATTATAGCTTGTATTTACGTCACGTCTGACGAAAAAGGCGTATCTCTTTGAGCTGTATAAAATGAGAGAAACACCACGTACTTTCCATACAACCAAAAGGTGTAAGAGACGAAACGTCCAACTGATCATTGGGCTACTCAAAACGTTGCAGTTCACTTAACTTCTTTGAAAGACGAAATGAAGAATAGTATTGGCTTAAACGACCGTATTCAAGTTGAGCAAATTTCTTCAAAATCGAAAGTTGGTCTTAAAGAGATGCATCAAATGGGGAAGGGCTCATTGCTAGCGGTAGAACAGGACAAATCGCATAAGACGCTGAGCGTCAGTTCAGAGCACGTGCACCGCATCTTACCATTGGATGAACAAACGAGGCCAAGCTCCGCATCTTCATTTGTCATGCGTCATTCAACAAATGACGTTTCGAAGTGTCATTTGTGTGGAAATGAAATGTGGCGAGGTTCATTGCCAGATCTGTACAGAACAAGGGAGGAAATGATCGTTTCCGAGACGGCCATTTCCAAATCGAACAGCGGGTATCTCAGCGGCAGTGAAATGTCGAGTGCCTACTCTCTTTGGAAGAGACCAAATAATCACAAGCTAATCGGTAGAGGGAAGCTGGATGTTCCGAATGCTTTGAAAAGACGGGAAGTGCACCGTGATTGCGGATGTCTGACAAGAGAGAGTCAGAGAAAATGCAATGGATGACGAATATGTGAATATGAAAATTAAATACCCAGACTGTTCACTATCGACAAAAGGACGGCAAGCCAAATGAGTAATGATGCGTTATTCTTAGAAAAAGATGTTTATTCTGTAAAATCGGTCAAATGCTGTGACGGTCAGAAACTGCTGCTGCAAACAGAAGAAAAAAATGTACAATATATGTGGCTTTATTTCCGGCTGAATTTCTAAATTTCATCTGCACAGATGAACGATGTTGGCGAAGACAATAATATCATGTAGACAAAATCATCGCTGACAACAAACTCGTCAATAATGTTTATGATGATTATTTATAGCTTTTTGTGTTAAACGTTCATTATGTACATTTGTCAATCCTTCCATTGAATGCGCGAGGGTTGGAGGCTTCCGGAGGCAATTTTCGTTCTAGTGGCGCCCATTCTTTACTATAGATAACTATTTTTATGTTAGTTGTTAACCCACCCCCACCCCACATCCAAATTATAAGTTTTGTTAATAAGTGCAACCCATTACTCTAAGTTCTGTGAAACTTTAGGCTGAAAAACACCTTCTAGGCCACCAGAGTGAACGCCCCCGTCCTCGCTCCACCACATAATTCTTCAATAACAATTTTGTTGCTTCCAACAACAAATAACTTGTAATTCACAAGCGAAAAGTGTATTCCTAATTAAGAATGTCTTAATTTGTAGCTGTGTTGATATTTTAATATTTACTTGTCAGCAATAACCATTATACACTATAATCGGCTGGTCCGAAAGTTTAGAACTGAAATGACATGTTACTTGAGTTGCTGAGAATCAAGTATAGAAAAAACATCAGCAAGGAGAGATGTATGCACGTTTTAATGTTTTAACTATTTTTTTTTTAAATTTCTTTTACATATTTTCAATCATGTGACAGACATAAATTCGACCAGGAATGTATTTTCTGTACAAGTTATTATGAAAAGAAAATATGAATTAGCTTTTAAATGTACAATTGCCACAGGTAAACGATGCGTTATATTATACATGTACATGTACTACAGGTAAATAACGATGCGTTATATTGTATAGTTACCTGATGTAAACAACGACGAATATTTTCCTTGTTGTAATATATTATACTTTTGTGCAATATGCGTTTTAGCGCTTATAAGAGTTTTGTTTCAAAGGCATTGAATGACCATATGTAGGTAAATTTGCCCAATGTTTTGGAGTAAAGTCACTGAGATTAACCTTTCTACAACGGTAATATTGCCACTTTTTACAACGGTAATGTTGCCACAATATATTGCGTGCAACGATATTGTGTTGTTGACACCAATAAATTGTTATAAAAAAGTAAATGAATTCTATTCAGTTGATTTTTATCTCCCATTCTTTCTTTCCTTCCTCTGTACCAAAATACAGAGACGTTTGTATCTTTCCTGGAAACAATATTTTGTATAGTCCTTGTATTCAACTTTCGCCCTCTCTCTCTCTCTCTCTCTCTCTCTCTCTCTCTCTCTCTCTCTCTCTCTCTCTCTCTGGGACGAAATATTTCCTCCTCCATGGATGAATTTTCTATCCACTTTTATAATTAAGGTCATGAATTTAATTGCATCCACATCTGGTAGAACGAAGCAGGGTTATGATAACAAATAACTACATTGCTTCTTGCTGTATTATTTTTGCGTGCCATATTGTTTCGTTCCATTCAGTCTACCTTGCAACCAATCCATCTATCCATTTATATGTTCGTCCGTCTATCTCTTTATCGTACACTAATAATTTATATATGTATGGCATTTGTCTATTAGACCGTTTAGAAGAATACAATTTGTGAAAGTAGAATCGACAGAAACTAGAAAACATTCTATGGCAAGCCATCGCAAAAAATACACTTGTCGCACAATGCAGAAACTGAAACAATAGCTGTACTCCTACCCTCACCCCATTCCAATTTGTAATGACCCAAACACAATTACATATTATGTTTCCTGCTATTGCTGCCTACCAATAATGTCTAAATATTGAAAATGTCGCTGTATTATGGATTAATTTGACACGGTTAACCTCCAGTATACAATCCAAATATTAAAACCAAAGAATCAATAGTAACACTTAAGCTGCTCATTGAATCAATATCGCCTGCAATCATACTTTGGACCAGTATTCGTATCGCCACGGGTTTTATCGTTATATAACACTTATCGTCTATCCAACCATAGACGTGCTTTTTATTCATTCAGTCAGACCTTCTAAACTGCTATTCATAACTAAACGAACGTTGTTTAACGTAACGACTACAGTGACGCGCTGCTAGGTTTTGTCTCCAGCTGTAAATTAAGACGGCTTGACGATTATTTGCTTACTTATGGGGGATGGGGAGGTCGGTATCAGGAAGTTATTTCTCATATTGAATCGTTAGCCAATCAGAACTCAGATCGAATGGTTAGCCAATCTGAACTCAGATCGAATGGTAGGCCAATCAGAAAGCGTCACTCTTCATTATCAGAATGATACATAAAGGTGAAAAGTTTAAGAGATATATTTTTTGTACCTTATATTATGATGTACTTAATGTAATGTGAAGACCAATTACTCTTATTGCCTGAAGAAAATTTGCCAAAACCTCTGATGCAAAACACGTGGAAGCAGATTTAGCTCAGTCAGAAAATTTGTTTTGCATCTTTGATCAACATCGATGCCTTTAGTTTAATTTCTTAGGCAAGGATGTCGGGGTCGATTCCAATGCCAGGTTGGCTGGGTGATGTGCTGAATCATTCAGCAAAACCACTTTACTCAGATTGCACTTTCAGACTTCCGAACCAAACCAAAATGTCGTGCATCTCTGATGAAATTAAGTGTCAGGATTGATTGCGTAAAGATAGAATTATTTTGTTTGTCAAACGTTTTAGAGAACAACAACATGTTGTTCTTAATAAGTGTTTGTCCAGTGTTTTCGAAAATCATCTGTTATGTTTGTGTTGGTAGCATCAGCTCGATGCCAGTTCGTCATCGGCTGCTAGCAGAAATGCTTGACAGTGGAAGTGATAACCGTTAATCTAAAGAAAGCATTTTAATGTGTTAATGACCTAATGTACTTGAAAAACTAAGACATTATGGAAGATGGAATAATGAATTGTTTGGGTTTTGTCAATAACTATCAAATGGAAAGACACCCGGTGTAATTTAATGGTAACCATTCTGACGTAATATTCATCAATATAGTTCATCCCTCTTGAGGCTTTTTGGGGTTTGTTTTTATGTAAGCCATCAACTTATTCCTCTAAAGAACGATGGGGGAAAACAATGCTTTTTCATTTGTAACAATACATACTCACCACTGTAATCTGATCTCATAAATGTCTTGTTAGTTGAATGTCAGTACAATAAACCGCCATAGTTGCAAGACCAATTCTACGACCCTAATTTCCACAAATAAAGAAGCAAGAAACACGGACACTAAACTATTTCTTAAACTCCATTTAAAGAGTCGAGAACAGTGGCTTCTTGCGTATTGTTTTGCAAAAGAAATTGAACATGCAAACATTCATCACAGATATAAAATTATATAGACCTAATAATATTCTGAAATAAATTTCTTCTTTCATTCCAATCCATTGCTGGAAAGTCTTGTATGCGGCGCTCCTATTTCCTCATATACAGTTGTGTTCTAACATTTGGTAAAGTGTGAAAGACTTATATTGGAAGAGGTCCGAAAATAGGTAACTGCAGCACGCAAATCATTTAAGGTGTAATTACGTTTTAACACTGTTATTTTGCTGATTCAGCCATATTTTCTAAGATTTATCAATAGATCATATTTACCAGGTTATTCACAGTGTGGACGGTTATGCATGGCTTAGTTTCTAAATACTTAACTGCTTAATGTTGACCATATTGAATAGCTTGGTTCTTATACTTAACTGCTTAATGTGGACCGTAGTGAATAGCTTGGTTCTTATACTTAACTGCTTAATGTGGACCGTAGTGAATAGCTTGGTTCTTATACTTAACTGCTTAATGTGGACCGTAGTGAATAGCTTGGTTCTTATACTTAACTAATTAATGTGGACTGTAGTGAATAGCTTGGTTCTTATACTTAACTGCTTAATGTGGACCGTAGTGAATAGCTTGGTTCTTATACTAAACTGCTAAATGTGGACTGTAGTGAATAGCTTGGTTCCTATGCTTAACTGCTTAATGTGGACCGTAGTGAATAGCTTGGTTCCTATACTTAACTGCTTAATGTGGACCGTAGTGAATAGCTTGGTTCCTATACTTAACTGCTTAATGTGGACCGTAGTGAATAACTTGGTTCTTATACTTAACTGCTTAATGTGGACCGTAGTGAATAGCTTGGTTCTTATACTTAACTGCTTAATGTGGACCGTAGTGAATAGCTTGGTTCTTATACTTAACTGCTTAATGTGGACCGTAGTGAATAGCTTGGTTCTTATACTTAACTAATTAATGTGGACTGTAGTGAATAGTTTGGCTCTTATACTTAACTGCTTAATGTGGACCGTAGTGAATAGCTTGGTTCCTATACTTAACTGATTAATGTGGACCGTAGTGAATAGCTTGGTTCTTATACTTAATTGAGTAATGTGGACCGTAGTGAATAGCTTGGTTCCTATTCTTAACTGCTAAATGTGGACTGTAGTGAATAGCTTGGTTCTTATACTTAACTGCTTAATGTGGACCGTAGTGAATAGCTTGGTTCCTATACTTAACTGATTAATGTGGACCGTAGTGAATAGCTTGGTTCTTATACTTAATTGATTAATGTGGACCGTAGTGAATAGCTTGGTTCCTATACTTAACTGCTAAATGTGGACTGTAGTGAATAGCTTGGTTCTTATACTTAACTGCTTAATGTGGACCGTAGTGAATAGCTTAGTTCCTATACTTAACTGCTAAATGTGGACCGTAGTGAATAGCTTGGTTCTTATACTTAACTAATTAATGTGGACCGTAGTGAATAGCTTGGTTCTTATACTTAACTGCTTTAATGTGGACCGTAGTGAATAGCTTTTTAATGTGGACCGTAGTGAATAGCTTGGTTCCTATGCTTAACTGCTTACTGTGGACCGTAGTGAATAGCTTGGTTCCTATACTTAACTGATTAATGTGGACCGTAGTGAATAGCTTTGTTCCTATATTTAACTGATTAATGTGGACCGTAGTGAATAGCTTGGTTCCTATACTTAACTGATTAATGTGGACCGTAGTGAATAGCTTGGTTCCTATGCTTAACTGCTTAATGTGGACCGTAGTGAATAGCTTGGTTCATATACTTAACTAATTAATGTGGACCGTAGTGAATAGCTTGGTTCTTATACTTAACTGCTTTAATGTGGACCGTAGTGAATAGCTTTTTAATGTGGACCGTAGTGAATAGCTTGGTTATTATGCTTAACTGATTAATGTGGACCGTAGTGAATAGCTTTGTTCCTATATTTAACTGCTTAATGTGGACCGTAGTGAATAGCTCGGTTCCTATACTTAAATGATTAATGCGGACCGTAGTGAATAGCTTGGTTCCTATGCTTAACTGCTTAATGTGGACCGTAGTGAATAGCTTGGTTCTTATACTTAACTAATTAATGTGGACCGTAGTGAATAGCTTGGTTCTTATACTTAACTGCTTTAATGTGGACCGTAGTGAATAGCTTTTTAATGTGGACCGTAGTGAATTGCTTGGTTCCTATGCTTAACTGCTTAATGTGGACCGTAGTGAATAGCTTGGTTCCTATGCTTAACTGCTTAATGTGGACCGTAGTGAATAGCTTGGTTCTTATACTTAACTAATTAATGTGGACCGTAGTGAATAACTTGGTTCCTATGCTTAACTGATTAATGTGGACCGTAGTGAATAGCTTTGTTCCTATGTTTAACTGATTAATGTGGACCGTAGTGAATAGCTTGGTTCCTATGCTTAACTGCTTAATGTGGACCGTAGTGAATAGCTTGGTTCTTATACTTAACTAATTAATGTGGACCGTAGTGAATAACTTGGTTCCTATGCTTAACTGATTAATGTGGACCGTAGTGAATAGCTTTGTTCCTATGTTTAACTGATTAATGTGGACCGTAGTGAATAGCTTGGTTCCTATACTTAACTGATTAATGTGGACCGTAGTGAATAGCTTGGTTCCTATGCTTAACTGCTTAATGTGGACCGTAGTGAATAGCTTGGTTCATATACTTAACTAATTAATGTGGACCGTAGTGAATAGCTTGATTCTTATACTTAACTGCTTTAATGTGGACCGTAGTGAATAGCTTTTTAATGTGGACCGTAGTGAATAGCTTGGTTATTATGCTTAACTGATTAATGTGGACCGTAGTGAATAGCTTTGTTCCTATATTTAACTGATTAATGTGGACCGTAGTGAATAGCTTGGTTCCTATACTTAAATGATTAATGTGGACCGTAGTGAATAGCTTGGTTCCTATGCTTAACTGCTTAATGTGGACCGTAGTGAATGGCTTGGTTCTTATACTTAACTAATTAATGTGGACCGTAGTGAGTAGCTTGGTTCTTATACTTAACTGCTTTAATGTGGACCGTAGTGAATAGCTTTTTAATGTGGACCGTAGTGAATAGCTTGGTTCCTATGCTTAACTGCTTAATGTGGACCGTAGTGAATAGCTTGGTTCCTATACTTAACTGATTAATGTGGACCGTAGTGAATAGCTTGGTTCCTATGCTTAACTGATTAATGTGGACCGTAGTGAATAGCTTTGTTCCTATGTTTAACTGATTAATGTGGACCGTAGTGAATAGCTTGGTTCCTATACTTAACTGATTAATGTGGACCGTGGTGAATAGCTTGGTTCCTATGCTTAACTGCTTAATGTGGACCGTAGTGAATAGCTTGGTTCCTATACTTAACTGATTAATGTGGACCGTAGTGAATAGCTTGGTTCCTATGCTTAACTGCTTAATGTGGACCGTAGTGAATAGCTTGGTTCCTATACTTAACTGATTAATGTGGACCGTAGTGAATAGCTTGGTTCCTATGCTTAACTGCTTAATGTGGATGCGGAGCTTGGATCCGAAACACTTAAATGGTTAATATTGGTGCTAATGCATAGCTTGTATCCGAAACACTTAAATGATTAATATTGGTGCTAATGCATAGCTTGTATCCGAAACA
The DNA here is from genome assembly GCA_029339505.1 of Unio delphinus. Lineage (NCBI taxonomy): Eukaryota > Metazoa > Mollusca > Bivalvia > Unionida > Unionidae > Unio > Unio delphinus. The sequence goes on from JAQISU010001235.1 coordinate 10,165,633, forward strand.
CTTAAATGGTTAATATTGGTGGTAATGCATAGCTTGTATCCGAAACACTTAAATGGTTAATATTGGTGCTAATGCATAGCTTGTATCCGAAACACTTAAATGGTTAATATTGGTGCTAATGCATAGCTTGTATCCGAAACACTTAAATGATTAATATTGGTGCTAATGCATAGCTTGTATCCGAAACACTTAAATGGTTAATATTGGTGCTAATGCATAGCTTGTATCCGAAACACTTAAATGATTAATATTGGTGCTAATGCATAGCTTGTATCCGAAACACTTAAATGGTTAATATTGGTGGTAATGCATAGCTTGTATCCGAAACACTTAAATGGTTAATATTGGTGCTAATGCATAGCTTGTATCCGAAACACTTAAATGGTTAATATTGGTGCTAATGCATAGCTTGTATCCGAAACACTTAAATGGTTAATATTGGTGCTAATGCATAGCTTCTTTCCTAAATACTTAACTGCATAACGTGGACAGTAGTGCGAAAATTGGTTTCGTGAAAATGTGACCACTTAATTTGGATGGTAGTGCATAACTTGGTTCCTAAACACTTAACTGCTTAATGTGGACCGAAGTGCATAGCATGCTTCTTGAACAACGAACTGCTTAATGTGGATTGTAGTGCATAACATGGTTCATAAACAATGAACTACTTAATATTTATGGTAGTGCATAACATGGTTCATAAACACTGAACTGCTTAATGTGTAGAGTAGTACTAATTAAATAATGCCAGTTCAAGTTCATTTTGCTATTTGCACCCGTATTATACCTGTTAAAAAAAAACTGTCCGTGTAAATTGAGTGAGATCACCGCCATTTTTTGTTTCTATGGGATCCAAGGCATGGAATTACCAACTGCTAGATTCACCATCAACTTAAAATTTTCACACATTTAAAATAATAACCAAGTCACGTATCCTATATCTCCAATATATTTTTTTTCTTACCGTTTTAGAAAACGCAGGACTTTTATGTGATATTGATTGCTACATTATTGTTTGTATACTTAAATTCTTTCGCATACATATGTTTAATGTATATTGTATTTTTTCGTGTTTCATGATGCTTTTGTTCATATAGTGGCTATCATAACCTTTGTTCTATACTTTGTAGCTCGGTTTTCTGCTTATTTTATGTTAGTAATATTCTTTTCACGTTGTTGGCATGTACATGGTTCATATAATTTATGTCCTTGTTTATATGAAACTTTGCACAAAATTGGTTTTCGATTAAACCACACGAAAGCCTATAGCGGTTACTGATTTATTACGGACAGTATGGATCGATAAGCGTCATTGTACGAAATAGGCTCGGCTCACAAGAAGCATCTGCGAACTGTGTGATTTGGTGTGTGTTATTTGGATTTTTAACGTAGTTTTAACAATGTTTCAGTCATATCACTACGATGTATGCAGTGAGGCAGTTTATAGTATATGTCTAGCACTGGAGCATCATGCCGCAGACATATAGCATGATGTCCCCACCCAGTGACATTATCCTGACACCGGGTCGACCAGTCCTAAAACTACCCTCTTAATGCTGAGCGCCTAAAGAGACAGCTATTAGTGCCATCTTTAAACGTCCTCGGTATGACTAGGCAGGGATTCGAACCCGTGACCTCTATAATTAAGTCAAACCGAGGCAAGTATTGGGTTATAAATATAAAGAAATGGAAATACCTTGAACTAAAAATAACATCACCACGTTCATTTCACTGTGACCTTTAAACCTAGACCAATTATGCCAGCAAGTATGTTGCAGAATGAAATGTAACAGCTTCATACATTTTACCTCAAGTATGAAGCATATGTGTGTCATTTGGATTTTCAAAGTAACATTAACAATGTTTCAGTCATATCGCTGCGATGTCTGGAGGGTGGCAGTTTATAGTAACTGTGATTACGATTTTTAACGTAGTTTTAACAATTTTTCAGTCATATCGCTACGATGTCTAGCACCGGGGCATCATGCCACAAACATGTGACATCATGTACCACCCAGTCACATTATCCCGACACCAGGCCGACCAGTCCTAACAATAACTTCTTAATGCTGAGTGCCAAGTGAGGCAGCTGTTAGTACCATTTTTATTAGACTTTGGCATGACTCGACCTGGACTCGAACATGCGACCTCCTTCATCCTAGGCGGACGCTCTAACATCTTAGGCCACCGGAACGGCGTAAGTTTGAAGAAGGTATTAGGAAATATAATTGAATGGAGAAATAGGCCCCAAAACCTTTAACCAAACAGGAATTATAATTTTCTATTATGGTGACTTGATTCGTATTACATAGTAAATATACTTATCTTCATACTAGAGGAATGAAAAATCAAAGAGTTTCAGGAAATAAAGCAATTATATAGCTATAATCAAACCCACATTTTCTATGGATGTGACCCTAACTTAAAGTCACAGGAGCGAGTGGGCTTGTTGCAGAATGAACTGTCTCCGATCCATAATAAATGATGCCAAGTACGCTGAGAATCTACCTTGTTAAATAAAAGCACACGAAAAGAATCGGCAGATTTGATCTCCCATTCTTTCTTTCCTTCCTCTGTGCCCAAAACCTTAATCATGGTAAAACGAGCGATTTAAAATATATTGGTATAACTTTACGTCGAATATAATGAGACATTGTTCAATACTTGCCACTCCTCAGTAAATGTTTACAATAGTTTTGTTCTTTACGCCTCTGCTCCAATTTCCATTAAAATGTATCTTTGACGACTGGTAAAAGGGTGTGTGTCAGAATACACTTAATTAGGTATGGTCGGTGACGATAGAGCAGTATGTTTTACTTTTTTTAAAAAAACTCTAAATATTGACTAATGTAACGAAAATTTGATCAGTGGCAGAGTTTTGTAAAGTGTCCCCCAGCACACTCCCACACAACTACATTTCTTAATTAGCATTATCTTTTCTATTTAAAAAAAAATCAATTTATGGTAACAACTATAACTTTATTAGAAAATAATTGTCTGAACATAGTGACAACTGACTTTTCTTTCAAAGTCGATGAAAAATAGTGAAGTTGAATCTGTACTTTATATAGTTAAACTGAACCAGGTGTCAGACAAAGAACGCACTAATCTGGAGTCCAACAAATGTAGCACCCCACTTACTTTTAATAAATCAGATATGGGACAGACTGGGTTCGCAGAAATTGTTCGTATAAACTAACTTTTTTTCCATATATACTCACTTATAAATCAGTCCAACTACAAACTGCACTGGCCTATGTCTGCATTGGTGATAGAAGATCGAGGCTTTGTTAACTGCACCTGCAGTTGAACGCACATTATACAGAAGTATAAACTGTTGTGGCTTTTATTTTTTTTAAAAAATGTGTTGCAACTCGTATTAAAGCTTGCATGGTAAAAATGTTTTTTTTTTTCATTTTTATTTACACAATGAACGTGTGTTAGCCATTAAATCACATTATCACCCGATTGGCAGAACCAGCAATGAAACATTTTGTAAACAACAAAAAGGAAAACAATTTAGATAAATATATATTGCAGGTGTTATTAGTTTAATCAATTATGAAGCTAAAGGCTCTGAAGTAAAAACCTATGATGAATAAAGTCGAGTCAATTTAAAAGCTGAGAAAGAAAACTTTCAAGTATATCTAAGAGAAACGGATATAAAAGAAACCTAAAACTCAAAAACTATGTGACATCATGACAGATAATAGCTCGAGTTGGAAAATGCAAATTGGTCAAGTCATTAAAACTGCGATTACCGTTATTTATCTCTTGAGTGGAATAAAATCGTACCTCCTTCAATATGAGAAAAATGTGCTACAATGAAGTTATCATATCATATATCAAAATATTGATGTTTTCTTTTTGATAACAATACCGACAGATCAAGGTCGGTAATGTTTTGACAGATCAAGGTCGGTAATGTTTTGACAGATCAAGGTCGGTAATGTTTTGACAGATCAAGGTCGGTAATGTTTTGACAGATCAAGTTCGGTAATGTTTTGACAGATCAAGGCTGGTAATGTTTTGATCAGTACCTTGATTACTCTTGGGTTCGCATTTATTTACACATTTTACAATGTCAGATATTGGTCAGTGAAGATTTTGGTCAGTGCAATTTAAACTACTTATAAGCATGTAAGTTTCGATTACACAAATACACACACATATATATCATCATATTAAAGATCACAAAATGCACATGCAAGAGTTCTAGATTTCTTCCAAGAAATGGAAGGAAAAAAGTATTTATAATTATCCAAAATGGACACTTTAAACACGTATAGCATTCAAAGATTATTTTTGTTGACGTTAACAATTTATTTGCAAGCTTTATCACATACACACATTTACTGAGCCCCAGACTAAAACCCACGCTGACACAGTAATATGGCAATGATTGGAAATGGTTAGTGCTTTACCACTTGACAACACAGGCCAATAAAAAAAAAAAAATAATAATAATAATAATAATAATAATAATAATAATAATAATAATAAGAAGAAGAAGAAGAAGAAGAAGAAGAAGAAAAGTAGTAATAGTAATACAGTGTCTGATTAAGCTAGTGTGGTGCCTGTAGCATATGTGATAAACAGGACATAATTTTAAAAAAGAACATAAATATTAAAATACATAACTTGCAACATGCATAAAAGTAATTGTATTTTTTTATACCGCCAGATAATACGACAAATATGTCTGACATTTCAGTATTAGTATTATTTACATGCTGGAAAGTGATAGCTTGAAAGTACGGGGACCGTAACATATGCTACTAGGATACTCCGGCTAATCCGACACTGTAGTAACAAGAACAATTTATAATGTAATATGGTTCCCCTTTGAGACTGATATACCCATTGTATCTGCACTTAACACACTATATTATTATTATTATTATTATTATTATTATTATTATTATTAGTAGTAGTAGTAGTAGTAGTAGTAGTAGTAGTAGTACAGTAAAATCAGGAACTTGTCAGAGTAGCTAACTTGCAAAGATTTTTAAAGAACCGTTTCAGATGTATACCACCTCAAAAGCTTGCACGAGTATAATCCTTTTTTGATACTGTATCACTAAGCATAGATTTTCTACTTTCCTAGCATAAAGATTAGGGCATAACCGATTAGCATATTTTTTTTATACCGCTTTCCGATTCCGGATTTTGGGCATAAGCATAGATTTTCTTCTTTCCTAGCATAAAGATTAGGGCATAACCGATTAGCATTTTCCTACCGATTTCCGATTCCGGATTTTGGGCATAGCACTAAGCATAGATTTTCTTCTTTCCTAGCATAAAGATTCACGCAGCAATAGTGTTCAAATTGAATGCTTTGTAGGGCACAGACACAAAATAAAAGATTTACGAATAGTAATAACAATCATTAATTACAATAACTTCGGGCAAGAAACAATATATACCTTAAATGGTCTATGTTTAATGTCTTGTTTGTTCAAAGTACCTTTTAAGTTTATTGGTTTATTGTAAGGCAGGCATAATCTGTGTCTACTTGTTTGTTAGATATACCTATAAAGAAATTACATTAACCAGTCAAGAGCAGTTAGACGAACCTTTGATTTTGACCTTTAGAGCAATATGATAATGGCGATTGCCTTTTTGACTTGAAGTTACAAAGTACATGAAATGTGTGCACGCACGCTAGTGTGTGTGTGTGTGTGTGTGTGTGTGTGTGTGTGTGTGTGTGTGTGTGTGATTTCGATTTAAAGTAGCTTAAAAAAAAGTTTCAGCGATATCGCTACGATGTTTGTAGGGTGGGTGCAGTTTATAGTGATGTCTTGCACTGGGGCATCATGCCGCAGACGTGTACTCAGCAGCATGATGTCCCACCCAGTCACATTATACTGACACCAAGACGACTATTCCTAGCAATTACCCCAAAATGCTGAGTGACCATTTTTATCAGTCTTTGGTATGAATCGACCAGGGTTCGAACTCGCGTCTGAAGCGGACTCTCAAACCATTAAGCTACCGGAGCGATCCATAAAAGTTAAATTATTAACTTTACATTTTTGGAAAACAAACCTTTCTTATTGACTCTATTTTCAATGCAATGTGATCCGAAGTTAATTATTTAACTTCTTATTAAGTCTTTGACTCTGCGTGCCATGTTTACATACCATCAAGCATCACCATACATTTGAGTTCTGTAATGTCAATTTATTTAGGATAGACCAAAGCGAGTGGACAAAAAAAAAGTGAAAAAATAAAGTTGTGCACTGATATCGAATAATAGACTTTCTATTTGTTTTTTTTTTGTTTTTTTAAAAAAAACGGCAGCAAAACAAAAATTCTGAGACCTGATCCTTTTCAGATCTAAATCAGATGAACTTGACACAGGTGAACATTTGCAAACAGTGCGCAAGTTTCAGATTTTGAGTAAAATGGGACAGGACACAAAACTCTTATTTTCATCTTGCTGAACATGTGAAGCCAAAATAGTCAATACAAAACAATGTTTTTTTTTTTTAAATTAACACCTAAGCATTTTCACTTGAATAAAAATCAACCAGAAACATATTCTGATCCATCCAGAAAATTAAACCCACAAAACTAAATTTCAGGCAATCTCCTTGGAGTTTAAAGTGGTGGAAAAATAACATGTCATATAAATAAAATTGAACATACCCAGTTAATCATATGTATTCAACTGTGTTGGGAAACATTATCCAGTGCGTGTTAGGAGTTGTTCAGTTATAACCGTTTGTGTTTTACAGCATGGTGTATATTAACTTTTAACCTGCTACACAATGTGTAGTCAAAGTTCTGAGTACAGGTATATTGCTGCATATAATCACTGCTACACAACGTGTAGTCAAAGTTCTGAGTACAGGTATATTGCTGCATATAATCACTGCTACACAACGTGTAGTCAAAGTTTTGAGTACAGGTATATTGCTGCATATAATCACTGCTACACAACGTGTAGTCAAAGTTCTGAGTACAGGTATATTGCTGCATATAATCACTGCTACACAACGTGTAGTCAAAGTTTTGAGTACATGTATATTGCTGCATATAATCACTGCTACACAACGTGTAGTCAAAGTTTTGAGTACAGGTATATTGCTGCATATAATCACTGCTACACAACGTGTAGTCAAAGTTTTGAGTACAGGTATATTGCTGCATATAATCACTGCTACACAACGTGTAGTCAAAGTTCTGAGTACAGGTATATTGCTGCATATAATCATTGCTACACAACGTGTAGTCAAAAGTTTTGAGTACAGGTATATTGCTGCATTTAATCATAACGTTTAATGGATCTGTACTGAGCACGTACGCAACTATTTGGGGCACTGTGCGCAGACACACTTATGTAAGCAGTTCAGAAAATTAAAGACCTCGTTTTAAACTCTTTACGCATCACTGCATGGAGTTGATCATTGGAAACTATAAACAGCCTGAGCTTTGGGCATATATGTATACAAGCTTACAGTCACAGGCACTACACCAAACATATAAAAGACCATTTTTGTTAGTGAGAGACAAGACAGAGCATATTGCAAATGAAAAAAGTCAACGGGTTGCAAAACATAGCCTGGCATGAAGAAGTAAAAAAGAACAGACAAATAAACTTGTTTGTTGGGAAACTTTATAATCATTTTTGCACACGAAGAAGCTACAAATAAACTAAATGGACAACTGCAAACATTTAATATTTTCATTTAAGCTAAATAACAATTTGTGAAGAAAGACAAACAAAAAGCAGAAAACTCTAGCTAGCTTTTCATAGCTAATAAGTGCAGACTTCTTCATTTACATTTATGCGTTAATATTTGTATTGTTACCTCACCTGTAAGGTAGCACTTCAATAATTAAATACATAATAAAAAAATTTACCTGGTATAAGTCATAAGAATTTCACTATTTTTGTGGATTCTGTAATAAGTAGACGAAGAGTACTAATATTTTTTTTAAGGATTCTGTACTTTCTACACACCACAAATTTAGAACAGCGATTCCTCCATGAAAACGAAAGAGCCTTTTCACAATCCATGCAATTAAATTCCAACAAAATTTAATTTTTAACAAAACCAGATAAACTGATAACCAGAAAATAATTGAAATAACATTATGTCTGATTATATATATATATATAAGAAAAGAATCAGACATACTTGGTAAAAATTTGAACTTCTTTGAGAGAATGACCATCGCAAACTGATAACCAGAAAATAATTGAAATAACATTGTCTGATTATATATATATATATATATATATATATATATATATATATATATATATATATATATATATATATACACACAATAATTTCTTAATCTAATGTGAATTGCAGCAAATGTAAAGTGGCTAATAATTTTTTATTTAGAAAAATCAGACAGTAACATGCCTGTAATGAGCAGAAGTGTCTATTTCATTCTGACATACAAGGAAGTGGGTCAAGTCCTATATAAATGAAAGCAGACCTAATCAAAGGGAGATAACCAATAAATTTCCAAAGGTATTTACACAACTGTACTTTTGAATAATGCATGTATGAATCCCCCCCCCCTTCCAAAAAAACAAACAAAATAGAAATTGACAAATTAGTGATGCTTGTTAAAATATAGTAACAAAATGGTGAAAGATTTACAAATTAAATATATGAATTACTGATCTAATATAAAATAACCATCACATTTATTTTTACCATAAAACCAGTCATATCATATGTACTACATCGATGATACGATAATTAAATGAGAATCCCGAGTTTCCTCTGACCTTACCACTTCATGTTTTATCTTTGGTCAATTACATTTCATTGTTACTTTTTGACAAAATAATACTGTAGCATGGTATATCTTTATTTTTCTGTATCAACTGACATGCATTTATCCTTATTCCCAGAACCATACAAAATCCATACATAGTGTTCATATTAAAAACCAAACAATAATGTGTCATTTTATGTCATTATTTCAACAAAAATTGAAAAATTTGAAGATTTTTTTGAAAGTCCTGTTGGAAAGCATATTGAATTAAGTTGCACAGTGTACATCAGGAAATAACACTGTACAGCGGACATATTGACATTTGTTTGCCATTTCTGTAGAATTGTGATCAAACTTTATATTAACATCTTAATGTATGCCTCTTGTAACAACCAAATTAAGATTCCAAACTTGCCATGGCGTATACCCCTTGTACCGGTAACAGCCAAATTAAGATTCAGAACTTGCCATGGTGTATACCCCTTGTAACGGCCAAATTAAGATTCAGAACTTGCCATGGTGTATACCCCTTGTAACGGCCAAATTAAGATTCAGAACTTGCCATGGTGTATACCCCTTGTAACGGCCAAATTAAGATTCAGAACTTGCCATGGTGTATACCCCTTGTAACGGCCAAATTAAGATTCAGAACTTGCCATGGTGTATACCCCTTGTAACGGCCAAATTAAGATTCAGAACTTGCCATGGTGCATACCCCTTGTAACGGCCAAATTAAGATTCAGAACTTGCAATGGTGTATACCCCTTGTAACGGCCAAATTAAGATTCAGAACTTGCCATGGCGTATACCCCTTGTAACAGCCAAATTAAGATTCAGAACTTGCCATGGTGTATACCCCTTGTAACGGCCAAATTAAGATTCAGAACTTGCCATGGTGTATACCCCTTGTAACGGCCAAATTAAGATTCAGAACTTGCCATGGCGTATATCCCTTGTAACGGCCAAATTAAGATTCAGAACTTGCCATAGTGTGTGTATACCCATTATTTAAGACAGACAACTTGCCATTGTAAGTATACCCATTATTTAAGACAGACAACTTGCCATTGTGTGTGTATACCCATTATTTAAGACAGACAACTTGCCATAGTGTGTGTATACCCATTATTTAAGACAGACAACTTGCCATAGTGTGTGTATATCCATTATTTAAGACAGACAACTTGCCATAGTGCGTGTATACCCATTATTTAAGACAGACAACTTGCCATAGTGTGTGTATACCCATTATTTAAGACAGACAACTTGTCATAGTGTGTGTATACCCATTATTTAAGACAGACAACTTGTCATAGTGTGTGTATACCCATTATTTAAGACAGACAACTTGTCATAGTGTGTGTATACCCATTATTTAAGACAGACAACTTGTCATAGTGTGTGTATACCCATTATTTATGACAGACAACTTGCCATAGTGTGTGTATACCCATTATTTAAGACAGACAACTTGTCATAGTGTGTGTATACCCATTATTTAAGACAGACAACTTGCCATAGTGTGTGTATACCCATTATTTATGACAGACAACTTGCCATTGTGTGTATACCCATTATTTAAGACAGTCAACTTGCCATAGTGTGTGTATACCCATTATTTATGGCAGACAACTTGCCATAGTGTGTGTATACCCATTATTTATGACAGACAACTTGCCATAGTGTGTGTATACCCATTATTTAAGACAGACAACTTGTCATAGTGTGTGTATACCCTTTAGTTAAGACAGACAACTTGCCATTGTGTGTGTATACCCATTATTTAAGACAGACAACTTGCCATTGTGTGTGTATACCCTTTAGTTAAGACAGACAACACAATGTAGCTCCTTGCACCAAAATTAACATTAATATTTTGGTGTATGCCCATTGTAACAACAAAGTTAGGATTAAAAACTTGGCATATGGCCATTGTAACAAATTAGTAAGAATAACAACTTGGTGTATGGCCCTTGTAACAAGAAAGTTAAGATGAAAAACTTGGTGTACAGTATGGCCCTTGTAACAACAAGTTAAGGTTAAAAACTTAGTGTATGGCTGTTGTAATGACAAGTTAAGATTAAAATCTTGGTGTACGGTATGTCCCTTGTAACAACAAGGTTAAAAACTTAGTGTATGGCTGTTGTAATGACAAGTTAAGATTAAAATCTTGGTGTACGGTATGTCCCTTGTAACAACTAAGATACAACTTGGTGTATGGCCCTTGTAACAATAAAGTTAAGAAAATCAACTTGGTGTTTGGTCCTTGGAATAACAAAGTTAAGATTAAAAACTTGGTGTATGGCCCTTGTAACAACAAAGTTAAGATTAAAAACTTGGTGTATGGCCCTTGTAACAACAAAGTTAAGATTAAAAACTTGGTGTATGGCTCTTGTAACAATAAAGTTAAGATAAACAACTTGGTTTATGGCCCTTGTAACAATAAAGTTAAGGTTAAAAACTTGGTGTACGGTATGGCATTTGTAACAGCCAAATTTCATCTTTGATATCATCAGCATACAAAAGCAGTAAATACTGGAATTTTTTCAAACAATTTATTTATTCTAATACAAATTGAGTCCTTTCTTTATTCTAATACAAACTGAGTCCTTTCTGTACTAAAAATCTCTCATCTGTAGGTTTCATTTAACATTAAAAGAAGTCAGTTGGACGTCCAGAAGTACCATTCTCCAAATAACAGTAGCCAGTTCGCCCACTGGAATTAAAAACAAAAAATGAAAACCACAGAAGCCACCTTCATTTGACCTGTTCTTCAAAGACCAACACTTGAATAACTTTAATATGCAATGGGCATTAATCATTATTCCTTGATAAAATACAACAAATTATTTAGTCTTGCATCCTTTTCTATAAACAACATTCAAGTTACACGTGTTTGTAAGAGAATTCATTAAAGATTCATGTGAAAATTTTACTACAAAAAAAAAAAACAAGTTTTGATGTTAATAATGAGGGCATTCTATTTCAAAAACATAAATTTTCATTAATCACGAGGCAAATTTAAACCTAAACTCATATTCTTTGCTGTAACAAAAATATTCCGTTTCTTAATGTACATACACAGGTGCTTTTATTTATTAATCATGCTGTTCTTTGGTTGTATTACCTGTATAGAGCAGAATATTTATCAGAGATATCATTCCCTTTGTAATGATGTTTTTTCCTACCAATTTCCCCCAAAAAAGACAAACAAATGATTCAATAAATTATGTGCAAAGTTTAAAAATAGAAGGGGAAAATAAATTTAGTGCAAGTATGTAACACTGGTAAAGAACTCATCAATGGACAAAATACACTTTTAATTAAAAGGTAGTGCATAAAAAAATGTACTGGAAAATGAAGATAAGGGAATCTTGAAAAAAAAAACTAGTGTTAAAACTCTTTTTAGTGGAGTCTATAACATACCAGTACTTTTCATGATACTGACAAAAACTTTAATGGTATTAAACATTATTTTCATGGTACTGACAAAAACTTTAATGGTATTCAACATTATTTTCATGGTACTGACAAAAACTTTAATGGTATTCAACATTATTTTCATGGTACAGACAAAAACTTGAATGGTATTCAACAGTATTTTCATGGTATTGACAAAATTTTAATGGTATTCAACATTATTATCATTGTACTTACAAAAATTTTAATAGTATTCAACATTATTTTCATGGCACTGACAAAAACTTTAATGGTATTCAACATTATTTTCATGGTACTGACAAAATTTTAATGGTATTCAACATTATTATCATTGTACTTACAAAAATTTTAATAGCATTCAACATTATTTTCATGGCACTGACAAAAACTTTAATGGTATTCAACATTATTTTCATGGTACTGACAAAAACTAATGTTATTCAACAGTATTTTCATGGTACTTACAAAATCTTTAATGGTATTCAACACTTTTTTCATGGTACTTACACAAATTTTAATGGTATTCAACATTATTTTCATGGTACTTACACAAATGTTAATGGTATTCAAAATTATTTTCATGGTACTGACAAAAACTTTAATGGTATTCAACATTATTTTCATGGTAAACAATATACTCATAAAGTCTATACAGTAGAACCTGTCTTGAAAGACCACCCTTTCTGCCATAAAATTATGGTCTCTCAAGACATTTGGTCTCTCATAACAGGTCACGATGCTATAAAATCCTTAAATTTGTACATTGAGAATATGGTCTCTCAAGACAGGTGGTCTCACATAGCAGTGGTCTTTCAAGACAGGTTTCACTGTAGCATAATTTCACATTTTTGTTTAACCACAGATTTGCATATATTTTTTGAGTTCATATCTGTCTTTATGTCTATCTATCTGAGCTCATTCTATGATGATTGAATTTGTATGATGTTTATTTCCTAGAAAGATGAGTTGAAGCTAAAACAATTGGGCTATCGTATGTTAAAAACTAACATTCATTTTCATATTACTGAATAATATGTGTCATGTATTTGCTAACTGATGAGTGAAACTTACTTATTTCATTCCTATACATGTGTGAAGCAGTGCTCATGTGAGAATTTATCACGCGATAAGCCTATCCCACAGAACTGCACACACTGACATTGTTGGCGACATTAATATGCAAATTTGGACTTGGAATAAAACATTTTGCCAGCTTATAAACATTACCACTTGTTCAAACAAGATGTTTTATGTCGTAATGATAGAAAACCTTTAGAAGATATGTGGCATTCCTAAAGCTATTTGACCCTCAGATGAAATTTCCATATTTAACACAGTACATGTACATAAAATGGATTCTGTCATTCTCCTCAGACCCCAAAATACATATATAGACAACATTGGACCCTCAGGTGAGATTTCCATACTCAACACCAGTACATATAATGGATATTGTCATTCTCCTCAGACCCCAAAATACCTGTATAGACATTTGACCCTCAGGTGAGATATCAACACCAGTACATATAATGGATTTTGTCATTCTCCTCAGACCCCAAAATACATGAACAGACATTTGACCCTCAGGTGAGATTTCCATATTCAACACCAGTACATATAATGGACTGTTATTCTCACATATCTGTCTATGCAAGATATACATGTACTGAGACAAACAGCACACTGCCATTAGCAAGGATATTGCTTACAAAAGATACAACAGATCAGTGCACTTTGACAAATTGATGGATCCAGGTAATGAGCTTTCAGCAATACAATAGATGTGACTGAGTCAAACATACATGTGACTGTGTCAAACATTTCCAGTATGGGTTCAAGATAAATGTATCAGGTAATGAGAATCTCAACACAGCAGTTTGGCATATTTCATACATATTTTCATTGTGAAGTATCTGTTGATAACATATTCATCAAAAAAAAATACAAGAGTCCCAAGATGGGATTGACAGTCTACTGGACAAAATGAATTTCCTGAAAGTGAAGACAGGACCATATCTTGCTGTGAACTGTTGAATGTTGAAATCATCTCTGATATTCTTTAGCATTATGATTTTCAAATTTGTTGCACTGGTTGATATATCTGATGTCAGATTGGCACCAATTTCATTTAGGAAAAAGCAGACATTATTATAAGTCTTTTGGTAAAAGCTCTGTCATATTGATTATCCAACATGATTTTCAAGACAGTCATCAAGGCAGCCATATTGGATTAAGACTGTCATCATGGCAGCCATATTGAATTAAGACTAGCATCATTTTTATTTAGGACCACCAAGATAGTCATCAAGGCAGCCATATTGGATTAAGACTGGCATCATGGCAGCCATATTGGATTAAGACTAACATCAAGGCAGCCATATTGGATTAAGACTGGCATCAAGGCAGCCATATTAGATTAGGACTGGCATCATTTTCATTTAAGACCACCAAGACAGTCATCAAGGCAGCCATATTGAATTAAGACTAGCATCATGGCAGCCATATTGGATTAAGACTAACATCAAGGCAGCCATATTGGATTAAGACTGGCATCAAGGCAGCCATATTATATTAAGACTGGCATCATTTTCATTTAGGACCACCTAGGTATCACAAGAAATCTACAAGTATAAACACCTTGTTCATAGAGCCATCTATTTGGAATATGTGTGTGTGTGTGTGTGCATGTGCGAATATTCAATTATTAACATAGCTATAAAAAGAAAAGCAGTCAGATTGCTATTAGGTCTGTGGCAGATTATATATAGTGATTTATAATACTGGGGCATAATGCTGCAGGCATGTAGCCTGATGTCACATTATCCTGACTCCAGGCTAACCAGTCCTAACACTAGCCTCATGATTCTGAGCATCTAGCAAAGCTGTTAGTACCATTTTTTTGCAAGTCTTTTGTATGATTTGACCACGGTTCGAACCTGCAACCTCACGCATCAGAGGCAGATGATTGAACCACTGGGCCATCAGAGCGGTCGCCATCTATTTGGAAGGAGAAGAAAACACAAAACTTTTAAGACAGATATCAGAGTGGCCATAGGGAGGGCAACTTATATTCATTTCAGATGAACTAGTCAATGCAAGAACTCTTCTGATGAATCCCCATGTCAGAATAACTTTGTATCTATGAACTTAAACAAGATTTTCAAGATGGTCACATAGTAGATATCAGACCGATACAATTTTATTTTAGGATCATTGTTATAACAAGTCTTTTGGTGAAACCGACGTTGATATGACCATTTATTCAGCAGAAGTAATAATAAGAAGGTATTCAATCTGAACAGTGTGACAGCATTATTAGATATAAGATCAACGCCATTTTCATTGCAAGATTAACATGACATCATAAGAAGTCATTTGGTGAAAATATGTAAATATGACTTTCCATTCAGTAGTAATGACCAGATCTTTACCGAGATCACAGTGGACCTTAAAATGGTCATTTAAAACAACTAGTCCTAACAAGAAGTCTTTCATTGAAAACCTCATATCGATGTGACCATCCACTCAGGCCAAGTGAAAATAACAAGAACTAGAGTCTGAAGATGGATAATCAAGCAGCCATACTGGCATCAGATTGGCGCTATTTTTATTCAGGACCAACATCACAAAAAGTATTTTAGTTTAAACCTAAATTTTATACGACTATTCATTCAGGACAAGTTGCAATAACAAGATTTTCAAGCTGTGTTGTGGCCATACTGGATGTCGGAACACCATTGTTATTTATGACTCACTGGACATCTAAAGAAGTCTTTTGGAGAAAATTAATGTCAATATAACTTCCTGAGAAGCTGTGATAACATGATCTTTATGATGACTGCCATATTGGATATCAGGGTTAGTAGCATATTTCAGTCAAAATTTTCAAGTTTTTTCAAGGCTCAAAATCATGTTTTTCAAAGTGTATTATTACATTAATTTTGAAGGATACATAAACAAAACTGTATGTAAACATAAGTTAATACTTACTGTTATTTCATATGAGGAACAATTCTTGCAAATTTAGTTTTTTAAATTAAATAAATAAATAAATAAAACATAGTCATTAGTATGATCATTGATATCTTAATTAATATTAATATTAAACATCCTACAGCTGGGCATTAAAATAATGTAGTGACTGAACAAAATTTTCATTTTTAATCTGTCTACACTGCATTATTTACAAAGTCCAAAATATTTTAGAGTGAATTTTTCAGTTCTTATAGCTTGTATTCAAGCTGTTATTCAAGACCTCCATGTTAAGTGATTTTGTCCTTTTCACTTTTCCTTAAATTATTTTTATGTTCTGATAAAGGAAATTTTCCCATGGATCTTTGCTTTCAATACATTGTCATCAGCAGCAGCTGTCCATGTCTCAATGTCTTTTTCAGTACATTCCTTTCTTATTCACTCATCCCAATCAACAAAAAATATATTGATTATTTAAAAACATATTTTAAACTATTTCATATTAGATATATATATATTTCTCTCAGCTTAGTAGTATTCTATATTTTTAGATTTATCGTGTTCATTGCAATTATCGTTTGTCCTATTTCCACTCAATCCTACAACAGAACTGAATTGAACTAATTTCAAAGTTAAGATTATATACAGTTTCTATTTTAAAACAGACATAGCTCTTTTGTCAGAAATGATCTCATGGTGAGGTTTCTTGTTGTGATGGTATTAAGCACATTTAAAAGAGCTTTTGTTGTTTTCTAACTGCTTCATTTTGCATATTACCGTGGAGCACTCTCTCCCATTGCACGCAAACCAATATTCTTCTGGCATAATTTGCATTTGGCAAAGATCTCTGAGAAAGATCTCCTAATCCAAACTTTATATTTTTCTTCATCTGGCCACCAAAGTTGGAATAGGCTGGCAGCCATGTCGAAGCAAACGAGTCAAATTTAAATCACTGCTACATCCAAGCTTTGTACAATTGCAATTTCAAAATGTATGACTGTGCAGTGGCCAGTTGTGCAGAAATTTTCATTCTGGCACAAACTTAGAGAGATATTGATTTTGTTGTTGCTTCTTTCCCCATGTCTTTTTTATTTAATTCTGTAAAACAAAAACTATTTATTAATTCCTTTTGGTTTCAAGGAAATCAAGACTTTTCAAAGGTACCCAGACACTATTTTGAATTTCAAGGTATTTTCAAGGCCCTGAAGGAACAATTCACTTTTCAAGGTTCCTTACAGACCCTGTTGGCACTAATTTTTTCCAGATCAGTTAGTCATCAAAAGAGATTTTTTACTGAAAATCCCATTTTTACATGACCACTGATTCAGATGAGTAGGAAGATTTTAAAGATGACGAATACGATGGTCATCTTAGACGTATGAGCATCAAACTTTCCTTAAGTTCAACTAGACAATGGCATGAACATGTAAAGTTTCATGGCAAATCTCCAAGTAACTTGGAAGGAATGGCAATAACAAACCTTTGCTACTGGATGAATGGGTGATGGATGAAAGACCATCCCATAATAAGCTCTTCTTGTCAGAGCTAATGAAAGTGTTATATAAAGAACTTGTAAACTTGGTGCATTGATATTGATGATGATCTTTTCGATGTAAATCAGACATAACAAGGAGAAGATTTTCTTATGTTTAGTATGGGAAAAAACATCTTGGTAACATATCTGATCTGAACCTTGCAGAAAACAAAGTTGTATTCGCTACTGAATTACAAAGTAAATAAAATATGATTGCATACTTTATTATAATCTGGGGAGACAAAAAGCTTTCCAAATCTCATTTAATACATTTTGATTCATTTTCTTGTACATTACAGAAGTCTTTACCTCAAGAGTAAAGTATTTGTTGAAATTCTTAGATAGGCACAAAATGCACGTCACACAAAATTACAAATGTAAAGAGACAAACTGCTGTACATTTAAAGTCATTATCTTGTGAATATTAATGCAGTCCTCATTGGTTTCCAGATGATACAAGCTTCCGACAAGCTGAAATCATAAAATTTATCTACAGATCACATGATTTTTGAAGACTTCATCAGCCATGAAGCACAAATAAACACTTTTTAAAAAACTTTTTTACAATCTTAGTTTACTTAAGTAAAAACAAAAGTTTGTACAGAATTTTTAGCTTCTGGCTCTCTTCCGATGCTAAATTTTGCACACCACACTGTTAGCAGAGAAAGTGCCATGAAAGAATTCATCACAAAATGGGGAGATGGATACAAACTGTTAACTCAGATGAATCAATGCGGATCTATATTCTCTTAACTTGAATATATCTGTTTAATGCCCATCACTTTGTAATTATCTCCCCATCCACACCACTGTTGCCAATGGACTCTAAAACAACAAGCCCTGTAGCTTATCCAAAATAACATTCCCTCCCCCATACCTCCAATGACCAGATCTCTGTACCTATATCTCCAAAAATTACGAGTTGCATGTGATGCTTTGCTTATCCCTTATGAATATAGTACTATTGATGAAATAAATAGGTATGGTGATGTGAATTTGTTTCATTTAAAAAATCTCAAATATGAAACTTTTTATGATCCTTTAGGAGTTGCAATTGTTTTTCACCACACATTTTGAATAAAAGCACATACAAGTCCTCTCCATGTGAATGACAGATAATTCCTCCAACAATGAATCAAGAAAAGACTTAAAACCTAGAGGTGGAATGACAGATTTACACAATGGTTTTACCAATATAGCATCTGCAGGTGTTATGGGGTATAGGTTATTTTACATAAATTTAAATGAACTCCCAAATTATGAGAAAAACATGTTGAACTGGTATGAGTGTGATCACTGAACAAGTGTCAACATATGTCAATTAGGATTTGGACAAGACCCCTATGTCATGCCCAGTTGTGGCCCCAGAATCATAGCTTCAAACTATTTGAGACCCCCACATTATAACTGCTTATTCATTTGCTGGACAAGAAAGATGAATTCAGATATGCATGCAACATCTGCTCTACATCTATTCTTAAGGGACTTGACCCCAGTGTCACAGATTTTGGGTGTTTGCAGGACAAAGTGTGGAATCATGAAGATGCAGGAGATATGTGTTACCAAAGGCCTTCAAAAATTCCATCACTAATCACTTCTGTACAAAAATGGCAGAATATAAGAGTATATATATATATATATATATATATATATATATATATATATATATATATATATATATATATATATATATATATAGGCAAGGTGAGCAACATTGTCTCTAGAACAAGGATGCAATTGAAAAATTTGCCAAGTTTTTAAAAATGCCATTTAAAATATTTTTACAAATCATATCTTGCCTAAAAAAAACCATGTATTTCATCTTTCCATCATGGTAGCAAGACTCAACTTCCAAGGCCAAGTTCATATTTTCCATGATGTAGACCAGTACCTTAAAATTTAAATCTGAAGTGTTTCAACAATTTTATAAAGAATACAATCGTTATATACTAACTAATCTACAAATTTGTTGTTGAAAATAACATTTAAAACTTTTAAATTTGTTTTGTATTTTGCTAAAGCCAGTCGTATGTAAAATGAAATAGAATGTTATTTGGGTCGCAGCTACCCAAACATTTTGCAGAAAATTACTGCAATGAATGTTGATTCACACTTTATTTTTTGTCATACTGGATTTACATCGATTTATTTATGGATTACGCTGGAACTATTCTCTTGTAACCATGACTGAAGAATGATTAGCATTCCTGCTTTTTAGGCAAGGTAAAATTTGTAAAATAATCTTAATGTCATAAAAAAACTGAATTTTTTAATTTTACACCCTACCCTCCAAGAGATTATGTTGCCAACACACACACACACACACACACACACACACTCACACACCAATATTTGCCATTTTTATATAAAAAAAAACTAGAGAGATGGAATTTCTGCCTTTGGTTGTAAGCACATTTAAATTAGATATGTCAACAGAATTGCCTAAGATTAAGTCTCTTCAGTACAAAATGAACAGCTATCAAGGAATATCAAGCCTCGTACAATGGCTATATGTTCTTAATAGCTTAATTCAGCTACATACAGATAATGGTAGTTTGTATCAGTCTTAAAATGTTGACAGTAGAAATATGCATGGAGATATATATAAAAAATGGACGAATCCATAACTGTATGTGTTGACAGAATAAAAATTCATGGAGATATATATATAAAAAAATGGACGAATCCATAAATGTATGCCGGAATGGGAAGAATATTATAAAGTAACAGAATTCAAGGCCATGGACTTTCATTGGATGGGTTAATTTGTAGAAACACTAATCTATTAGCACAGTGAAATTTGAATCTACAGCAGTGTACATCAGACAAAAAAGATATAAAAATGGAGAAAAATATAACCTTCAACCACCTGATTCAACTATTCGTCAGTTAAGCATCTGTTAATTATTTGACAGAAAAATATTTCTTTTATTATTATGAGAAACGGCTTTTGCAGTGGTAGAAATCAACGGTAGAACACGAATAAAGATGATTTTTTTCAAAATTATTCACATATAGCAAATGCTGGCAGTGACAAATACAGGGATCATATCAAAATACCATTGTGAACAATGCATGCCTATAGTGCAACATAGGAATTATAATGTAAAGCTTTTAAATTGCCAAGGTAACTAGTTTAACACAATGTTTCTTGGGGCTACAACTCGTAGCGTAGGAACTGCTTAATCTTGTTTGGCAACGGTAGTGATGTAATCTCATCCTTTGGAATCAGTTGAAGAATTAGATCACGACAAGCATTCTGAAGCGAAGTCACTGAAATTGCAAAAAGAAAAAAAATAGTTGCAAGAAATTTGCTAGGAAAACAATTTAAAATGGTGGCATAAAAGGCAAATAAATGTTCCAATCTCTTTAAACTACCAATCAAATTAACTAAAAGTACAATATCTCACAAGGATGTTTGTTAAACTTTTCAATATGTTCACATGTTTTCAAATCCCTATGAAGAGCATCATCCCTTTGTTAGCCTCTGCAAGATGATTGTTGTGTTTGGTTAACCTAAATCTAGGCCAATTTAAGTACATATACATGTAGCATGTAAACATCTATAAAAGCCACTGCTACTGGAGATAATGTTTATGAAATGAGTACAACCATATTCTTATATAAGTTTTATTTGTGTTTGATATGACTAATACATGAATTTTCAAACATATGATCTAATAATTGAATCGATGGATTTTTCATTACACATGTACATTACCTAACACATTGTATAGTGTACTACACAAATTTTTAAGTTGTCAATATATTGGCCGCTAGTTATGTCTTCATTTAATCAAACTTTCCATTGGTTAGTTTTCTCTACAGGTAAATCCTAGTTACTAATAATTGGTCACCTTTCAAAATGTTTACTTGTTTGCAAAATTTTATTATTTTTTTGCTTCCCCGCTTCATCCCAAACACTTGTCAAAACATGCCCTTATGTTGACAATATTACCTAGGTTCCAACAGTGTCGAGATAAACAGGTAAGACTGTATTATGGAAATGGGCAACAGTTTCTTAAAGACTGTTGACAAAATATTGAGATGTTTTCGTAACAACTGTTATAGAGTGAGCACCAATCCCATTCAAGTATTTCTATATACTGTATGTTAAGAGAATAACGTGCTGAAATACTGTATACATAAATGATATAATTATAGCTGTGATCTTGACAAGAGATGGATGATGGTTTCACATAAACGTACCACACTAACCCTCAACGCAGAAAATACAACATGCATGCGCAAATCTACAGCAGTGCTACTGTCACTTTACAATGAATGTAATTATAATTATATAAATTTTTGATCAATTTAAATTTTCATGGATGTTTTCACGCATAACTGAAAGGTGTAAGAATTTAGCTTTGTTTCTACAATCTACCCCAACCATCAAACATATCATATTTGAATGATTAAGTTAGAGAAATATTACAGAAATGTATAAATCCTTCTACCTGGAAGCAACAATGGAACATGCTGAATTCAGCAATTTTGAGAAAACCGATCATCATTCAAATTATGTAGTTGACAGTACAACAAATGCTATGTTACACAAAAAACCGTTTTATTTTTTATGTTTGGAAGAAGAAGAAAAATGGCCTTTAAGAAACATGTCAGATTATCAGATTATGTCAGATTATCTCCATGCATTACCTGCAATGATTTTCAAAATTTTGTTTTCAAGTCAGACAGCTAAAGTATGCATCACTTCATCCGCACACTATTACTTTCCAAGAAGGTGAACTAAATTTGTAAATTACTGCATGTGTAGAAATAAATGTATTATTGTCATGTAGTACCACTGTAGTATGTGTGCAATTAAACATATTCTTTTAAACTTTTTGCAAACTTAACACTTGCTTATTTCAATGTACTATTTACAAGTCTGCAGCCTGTTGGAAATAGTAATTTCATTTTTGTTATATATGCAGCATGTAACTCATGCCAGATTTATATGTTGTAACTATGAATGTGTTTCCTCCCACACTGCATTAAAAGCTAAAGTTTTTCAGTTTATGGGCTACCAGTTAATTTACAAGAATTTTAACAGCTCTATCCCAGTATACAATGATGCATAGAACCAATAGTTTTCTATCAAACTCTTTCAGATTATTATTATGTAAGACTTCTTGTCTGAATATTGTACTGTTAGCTCCTGTAAGTATTCCTGATATATTATGATTATCAGGAAAGAACACAAAAACATTTCTACTGATTTTACCTCCATACAGTTGAATTATCCGAACTTGCTTAGTTGTACCATAAACATCCACTACCGCATGAAGGGGTCCAGCATGGTAGGGAATATTTTTGGCAAAAGGTCCTTGATCTTCCCCGTTTATAACAAAATGCATCTCCGCCATATTACCAACCACTATGTACATAATACCGATTCTACTTCCAACATCAGTAGGTAAAATATTGTCTGTTTGTTTACTATTTGAATAACCATCACCCCTCAAATTAATTCTACTAAGAGGCAGTAAAAAGTTCCGATTAAAAGCTCCTGACGGTGACTGAATTACTTCTTGGTCTCCTATGACTGATTTATATAAACTTGTTTGTCCATCGCCTTGGTCTTGGTTCTGTGTGTACACTTTGTTGTGTGTTTTTGTAATTGCTGAAATCCAGGATTTTCCCATATTTGCAAGATCTGGCAAAGCATACTGTGGAAGTGAAAACCTGTCTGTGGGATTAAACTGTGTTAACCCAACTCTTAAATGTCCACTCCATCCTCTTTCATTTTTCTCTATCTCTATTAAAAAAATCTCGCATGGTTTCAACGGTTTTTCACTGAATGTCAAGGCATGGGCAAAACTAGTCTCTCGACATGCCACCATATCATCGTGCATTAAACGAATGTTCTGACCGTGGTATGGGTGAAACCTTGTTACTGGCATTTTGACCATTTATCTGAAAGATAAAACAATTATACAAGCCAACAATGAAATACTCCTAAAATACTATACATGATTTTTTAAATTAAAAAAAATATGATTATTTGCATGGTTCACAGTTAAATTACTCAGCTTGTGCCATTTGGTATGAGAGAAAATAAGCACTCAGATCAAGATAAATACTGCACAATGAAGGAAGATATTTTCTCACACACACATATTGCACTTTTGGAACAAGACATTTAGCTAATTATTCAAGACTAATGCATATAATTTCCAAATGCACGATTAACAAGTTATGTTAAGCATGTTATGTCTTTAAAAATTAAAATTATCACCTAGTGGTTTTTAAATCAGCAACATTCATGAAAACAATGTTTGAGAGGCTATTGAGAGCCTGCAATTTCAGCATATTTAATTGGATCAGAAAGTCAACCAGGCTGTTTAAATGGTCAGCAAGACGATTAGGGAGGAGACAAATCACCTATTACCTGTAGCCAGGTTGGAGCTTTAAAGTTGCCATGTTCCACATAGTCAAAAATGTTACAATTTATATGTACCTGACAAGTTAAAATATCAATAAGTATTTCAAAACTTACTTCAAACAGTTAAGCATTCACAATATCATGTATGCATGAGAATCTTCAAGACTAAAATAAAAAAATCCTGGCAAGATAGACCGTTTCAACATACTGTGAAATAACAGATCAATAAGAATGAAGGCATGTGGTACATATGAATGCTAAATAAAAATCCTGATTTCAATATCAGGACAAATTTGCGGAGTGTAAAACGTGCAGAACATAAAGCATTACAAACTACTCTCAAATTTACAGACCTGCCTTTGGACATGTTGGTTTGGGACAAAACCCCCCCCCCCATCCCTGTGACAAAATCGCCCACCAAAGAGATGGGACATAATCCCCCCCATCCCCGTGACAAAATCGCCCACCAAAGAGATGGGACATAATCCCCCCCATCCCCGTGACAAAATCGCCCACCAAAGAGATGGGACATAATCTCCCCCATCCCCGTGACAAAATCGCCCACCAAAGAGATGGGATATAATCCCCCCATCCCCGTGACAAAATCGCCCACCAAAGAGATGGGACTCAATCCCCTTTGCCAGTGCCACTTTATGTAACTTTTTAAACTATCATATATACATACTGGTCTATTTTAAAATAGGATAGGAAAGAAGAAAAAAAGAAGAAAATCTGAGACATAAGTAATATTTAATTTGATTATGTAATTTTTTATACAATATAATTGTGGCTTTGATTTTAAGTAATTCACCAAATATAGCTAGACATGCTAGGCTTCGCTGGTTCGGCCATGTCTGCCGAATGGAAGAGAGGCGTCTACCGTATCAAGCCCTGTGGCGCACCAGACCGGAAACCTGGAAGGTCTCAAGAAATGCACCAAAGAAAACCTGGATCAAACAAGAGGAAAAAGACCTGGCGAACTATGGCATGACCTCGGCATATGCCAAAGAAAATGCCACGCGGAACCGAAAATGGTGGAAGGAAATAATTGAATTCATCTGCACGAGCAATTTTCGAGCAGCACCCACAGTTTCCTATCAACTGCGACCACGATGATTGGATGGAAACTACGGGACCAAATTGATTGAATTGATTGACCAAATATAGCAATAATGGTCAAATACAGAACTTATTTCATCATTATGCTAGTAATGCTATATTTCCAATGGATAAGGTAAACCAAAAAAATGTAAATGCTGAAAAGGTCACAACCAGAATTAAAGCAGTGGATAAAACAAAATAATGTGTAGTGATGTTTTTGAAAGCAAGGTGGCAAACATGTGTGCCTGCAATTAGTCTGTAGATCAAAAGGAACATAAGGTATTTCAAGTTCTCTTAAGATCTAACATCAAAATGTTACTGTCATTTACCTACAAAAAATAAGATACAAAGCTTCCTAAAGCCCAAGCTGACAAAGATTTCTGCAGGTTTAAAAAAAGCAAAACTTATACTCTGGGAATGGTTTATGTCTTATTTTTAAGTTTTGTTTGTTCAGGGGTGGGAGGCCTGTGTGGATTTTGTTTCTACCCAATGTCGAGTATAACACCATCCTTGAATTTTCTCAAGCCAAATCTGTACTTCTCTAGTGTTGGGCAGCCCTGAAACTGCAGTGAAGTAGAAAGAGGACAAAAATCTAGGAACCAGTGCTATAATACTGATTACTAAGCAAATCTTTAGGTAAAAAATAGGGATGTTAATATCGTTTTTTTTCCAAAACCGATTATCGTTTGTAGAAATCCGATTTTAAACCGATTATCTGTTTTTGTCCTACATTGAAATTACAAGAAATATATTCTTATAATGCAAGTTAGTGAATGCCTCTTGCGAATAAAAGCTATTCATTACATACCATAACGTATAGATGCGCATCGTCTGACGGCATGGAGGACGATATTGTGACTCCACCAAAGCCATCAAATCACGGAAGGAATTGGATTCAACAATCGAAATTGGTAGCATGTTTTCAGCGACAAACTTAGCTACAGCAGCAGTAACGTTTTCTTGAGGACTATCAGGACAGTTTCTTTGTGTTCAAATAAATGTTGTTAATCGCGGCTGAACATTTGAAGGAGCCGCAATTCCGGGATGTTTGCTATGCAAATGTGCATGAAATCCAGTAGTAGTACCACCGCTCCGACTTATTTGTTGTGAACATAGTTTACAGCGAGCCATGCTTGATGAAATTTTTTCAAAGTTTTCCCATACATCAGATTTATTTATACGACCAGCCATATTTGTAAACTTGAAAAGACACAACCAGCAGAGACCAGTCCTCAACAACAGAGACTGTAGCTATTAACAGTCTATTGTTGTCAATTTCGGACATCAAAGTACTTAGCGACCGGTCGGTCGACTAACTATTTACATCCTTCAACAATAAATGTATTCATTTACAAACACGCTGCATGGAGCGCTCACAAATTTTAAACAAACACACCTTCTTATCTGCTGGCCATATTTTTTAAAAATGTAAACACTAAACAAAAGCATTAATGAATTTTTTTTCTGGCATTTTTTAAAAATTTTCACTACAAATATGGTAAAAAATATTGAATTCGATTATCGTTTTGTAAAAACAAAAACCGATAATCGTTTTCAAAACCGATAATCGGATTTCCGATTTTCGTTTAACATCCCTAGTAAAAAACTATATGCATGTTCATTGTTTTACCTCACCTACTCATGATACGGTTGTTACTAATATGTATATATTTACATCAGTTTTTTGTTTTTCTTCTTCTAAGCAATTTTCCAATCACATACAAGAACTAAAGTTATATATCCATGCAGTAAGTATGTATTATGTTTGAATTAATATTTTTATATATATATAAAAAAAAATATTCGGCGATATCATGTTTGGTAATGACAATTCTAAAAACCAGTCCCTGGCCGAATAATTAAAAAAAACCTTGAATTAAACATCAGAGAAGACGGAACATGATCCAGATGTCATATAGATCCCACATAACAGTCGTTTATATCGACCGCACACGTGTACTGACCTCCTTCAGTATCAACTACAGTATTTTCTGTCCTAATCAGTAATCGTTTGCATTCATTTTCATCATTACAATGGTTATGCTGTGCTAAATATGACGTTGTAAATTCTTCCCTCTTTCATGTCTTTTTTCACATAAAAAAGTAAATTATTTAACTTACACATTTATTGTTGGTTTTTAATTTTCTTAATTAACAAAAAAAGCTTTTAATTATCAACCATTCACAATAATTGCTTACGATACTTCTTTCTCCTAACTCTTTCCACCATATTGACTAACCAGAATTCTCTTCCTTTCCAGTAAGTTACATAGCTTTTGATTCGACAATTTTCTGTATATGGACCAATGAAACAGGTCTTAAGATAAATATACCGCCACCGAACAGGGATACAATTATTGAGGATGAAAGTACAGTGCTAATTGTACGTGGATAACAACAGAAACACCGCAATGTTTGTTGCTAAAAGTATTCAGTCAGGCCATAAAGACTTGATACATGATGTTGCATACGATTTTCATGGAAGGCGAATGGCTACTTGCTCCAGCGACCAAACTGTTAAGGTTAACCTAACACCAATCCCCGCTATGTATATCAAAGCGAATGGGTCATCTTGTCATTTGCATTACTGCTTTATATGTTGTATACATAATGTGCATATATGACAGTTACTAATACGTAAGCAAAATAGATTTATTAATGTCGGCATAATTAAAAACAACTCAGCATAAACTCCGTTTTTTTATATGAAAAAACTGATATTAAAACAAATTCGCCATATAAAGCGAGCACGTGTGCGTATATGAAATTGGAAAAATTACACAGCGCATAACTAGTAACATGAGCACGCAAAACTTTTATAATGGCAGTGATAAAAATTTAATTTAACATCAGGAACAATAAAATCACTAGCATAATTTGAATAAAACACATTTTGGGTAAATGTTGAAATTTAAATTAAATGCTAAAGTACCAATTAAAAGTGATGCACATACATACAGCTTATGTCTTAAAAAGAAAGGAGCTCATACTTAATAGTACATAAGACCAGGATGAAGAATGCATAATGGGGGAAGGGGTATTATTTACAGATGTTCTATCTAAAGTCTTTACCATTTCAGTTTAAAATTAAAGATCTGAGTTAAAATTTGATTGCTCTCTGAAATGATTTGGCAGCTCATTCCATACATTACAGCCGCATAACAAAAATTTTGCCAAATGTTGAGGTTTTAATTCTTCAGACATAAAAATATTTGAAAATCTCAATTAATATTCATTGTGTTTAAATTATATTAAAATATGTTAAATTATCCAAACAGTTTGGAGCACACTTATTCAGAATATTTAAAGTTACTATAACCTGAAGTTTCCAGTGTCAGAAGTAAGAGTAATTTTATGGCAGCTGTTTATGAAGTCATCAAATGCAAATCGATAACTCATCAGATAACTTGCAAAGGATACAGATGTTGTGGATAAATCCATCAGAATGGCAGCTACATGTCATGTTAACTGCTCCGGTGGCCTAGTGGTTTGAGCATCCACCGCGGAAGCAGGAGGTTGTGGGTTAGATCCCTGGCAGAGTCATACCAAGGACTTACAAAAATGGTACTCAAGCTGCCTCGCTTGGCTCTCAGCATTAAGAGGTTAGTGTTAGGACTGATCAACCTGGTGTCAGGATAATGTGACTAGGTGGGACATCATGCTACATGTCTGTGGTATGATACCCCAGTGCTAGATATCACTATAAACTACCTTACTGCAGACACCATAGTGATATGACTGAAAAATTATTAAAGCTACGTTAAAAATCCTAATCAAACAAACAAACAAAGCAGCTGCATCAAGAGCCTTCCTCCAGTCTCCATGGAAACATTACAGTTTGGTCTGGCATCCATGACCTTTTTGCAATACACCTAGATGTTTGTAAAAAAAAATGTTTTTACAAAACTATGCAAACTCTCTTGATTTTTTAAATAGTTTGGATTACTATTTGTGAAAATTTTAAGTTTAATAGGAATTTGATCCCGCCAGTAAATGTGTTTTGAAGGTAAACATCTCATCATATTATCCACTTTTTCCTGGTCAACTTGTTAAAATTAAAAAATGTAATGGTTGTCCTTAATAATCTTGATTCTCTTGCATCGATTGGATATATTTGAAGCAATAAAATTAGTGTCATGTGAAAGCCATATCATTTTTGTTGTTGATCAGATTGGCAGTTTCTGACGACACCGCCAATTGGATAATGCAATTCAGAATAAGTGGTTAATCATGATGACTACAACACAAATAAAATGTATAAACTTTGTATACTTTGTACACTTATTTACTCGTACGTCTAGTCCATCTTCAAAAACTGCACAGGCACAGATCTTTGAAAGATGTCCTAGATACTCTGTAGTTCCTGGCTAAGAAAAATTAAATTGATTAAAATTGCTAAATATAAATTGGTGTAGAAGGTTAAAAAATTCAAAGCAAGCTAGAATGACCAATCCACATTTTGTCGTGGAGGGGCAAGTTTCATGAAGGTTTAAAACATCAGTCCAAGTTTCAGCTTGGATGGACAAATTGTTTTGTTTAGGATATAGAACTAACTCTAACTACTATAAGTTAAGTCCACCTGTAGAAAATGTAGACCCTGATCTGTACAAGGATAATACCTGACAGATCAGTGTCTTGTTTGTTCCACTGATTGCTTTTTGACCCAGATTTGTTGGCATATGATGCGATGACATATCAGATTACAGTTATATTGGACCTCAAAATGAGTATATTCCTAGGATGGTACAATTCATAAAGTAGTTTTAACTGCTTTACGCTCAGAGTAAACAGAAGACCTGATTTGATTAATGGAAAAACTCAAATTGAAAGCTGTTTTTATCATTTCTTTTTGCTGATTCAGAAGTAATTTAATTTGACTCAGAAACATTATGCACATGTGTGTGTTTTGTTTATTTTAACAATTTTGCAGTCACATCACTACGATGTCTGCTGAGTGACAGTTTATAATAATGTCTAGCAAGACATGTATCATGATGCCCCACCCAGTCACAGTATCCTGACACCAGACCAAACAGTTCTAACACTGACCTCTTAATTTATGCACATGCAATATTTAAAACTTATCATGGATAAATTAGTGATTTCTTAATATTATTTATTACAATCAGAAATAAGGATTTTAATGTCTGTTATTTTCATTATTGACGTTCAGTTTGACGCAATTAAAATATAT
The DNA here is from genome assembly GCA_029339505.1 of Unio delphinus. Taxonomy (NCBI): domain Eukaryota; kingdom Metazoa; phylum Mollusca; class Bivalvia; order Unionida; family Unionidae; genus Unio; species Unio delphinus. The sequence continues at coordinate 10,196,008 of JAQISU010001235.1, forward strand.
CTTTCTATATTGTTTAGATCTGGGACCATGGTGATGATGGAGAATGGTACTTGACTGCAAACTGGAAGGTACTTGGAGGAAATTAGTGTACATGTAGACAAACATATATGAACAGTTTCCACTGATGTATGAAACAAGTAAATTTGTTAAGTTTTTCAAAATATACACACACGGTCTATTATAGAATTGATAATTTATCGAGGAAATATCTTCCTGAGAATAAAAGAGGGTTGGGGATGTTTTCAGTACAGGGGTGATATAATAAAGACAAATGATGGGTTTGAAAACACAACATGCATGATTTTCATGCATTAGGTATATTTTTCATTGCAATGTTTTAGAAAGTAGCAGCAGTCCTGCAATCTCGCATCCCTTAACATCATTTTTATGATTTCATGATTTTATTAGGTCACCGTTAGGATGAGAACCATTGTACATGAGAGGGTTTCATAGCACCTACCTCCAAAGGAGGGGGTAGGGGTCTTTTTTGTACATTTTCATTGACTTTATGTCATTGATTATGTTTTTCATTTTTCACACGAGGTCTATTTTGTTGCACCCTGTATACATACTGGGATTTAATAAAATTGGTATACAGCTTAACATGTAATGCAAGTTCATTGCACAAGTAATTCACCAACTGATATTTCATGATTCATTGGCTTGGGTTTAATTTTTTTTTTTCTTTCTTTGATCACTGTTGGTGTTATAACCACCAAATTATACTTATTTTTTTTTTTTTATTATCATTTTTTTTTATTTATGGTTTAACGCCATTTTTCAGCACAATATAGGCTATACATGGCGGCCAGTATTAATGGTGGAGGAAGAACCCGGAGAAACCACGGAAAGAACCACAGACTCACGAGATGCTATTGGCAAGCTTTCTCACATAACTACATTTGCCGAATCTTAGACTCGAACACTTGCAGACAGAGGTGAGATGGCAGTGGTCCATAACGGACAGTGCTTTAGACCACTCGGCCACTCGGGGCCCCCAAATTATACTTATAGTTAGTATCACATCCTTACAAAATGTAAACTAACTGACTTATATTTTACATTTCACGTTTTACAGAACGTTTTGGCAGTAAACTTACGAGCACAGACTTTTTTGCATGTATGTACATACCATCCTATGTTGAATAATAGAACATAGTAAATGGATGCATCTTCATGAGTACTTTGCAGAACTAGGTCATTATGCTCCAGTATATTATGATTTGCTGACTTGGGTTTACATGTTGTGTTTCATGTTAATTTTTCAGGCACTGTTCATGTTAGAATCATGTTATTAATGTTTTATGCATCACAAACTTAAAGAAGGCCACATTGACCTTTGGGTATTGCATAATTTTGGTGGGATCATGGGATTCAGTTAGTTTTTTTTATTGTATGTCATACAAATCTTGACCACTATGTACTGCACAATATGTGGGTTTTTTGTCAGGAAAATAAAATAAAAATACACCTTCAACTTTACTTCAGTGATCATCCATCCACATCTATGTTAGCGCTAGCAGTAGCCAAAGTGACTAGAGGTAATACAATTTAAAATTGCAATTAATATCCATTCCAAAAACAATATATCTTGCTAACTTCAAGACTTGTGGTTAATAAGTGAGTTACAATTAAAAGTCACACAAATGTTAAGAAACAATTGAGTTTGAATTAATGACAAAAGAGACTAAATTTATGCAAATATATAATTTGACAATAAATCTATATTTTTGGAAAGAAAAATAATTCAGATAAATTTGTATTTGTTTTAATAAATGCTGGTAAATTAAGTGTGCTAAGGTTGAATGAGAGCAAGAGCAGAATAAAGGTACAGAAAATTCTGTGGTGGAGGAGCTAATTTTGGTTAACTATATGTTAATATACTAGTATATTAATGTTTCGTGAGTTACTTTAGTCGACCTAAGTGATAGAGTGTTTGCCTCAGATAAGGGACATCGCGGTTTCAAACCATGGCATGGTCATTGCAAAGACTTATAAATATGCTACTTTTTTTGAAAGTTGATTGGGTGCTATTAATGTTAGCATTATGTAACTTTGGCATGCTGTCTATTACTTGCATTTCATGCTTCAGAGACCAGATTGATTTTTAAAAAAAAGTTGATTGGGTGCTATTAATATGAAACTTAATAACTAGATGTTAGTATTACTCCCAGTAAAGATCATTGTGACCTACATTTTATGTTTTACTAATATAGGTTATGTATTTGTTTGGTTCACAACCACTGATTTCTCCATGCTGTATCTATCCAAATCTGACCAGTGTAGTTGGAGCTTGGATTTGTATGGTTATTTGTTAAAGCTTGGATTTGTTTGGCTATTGGTTAAAGCTTGGATTTGTATGGCTATTTGTTAAGCTTGGATTTGTATGGCTATTTGTTAAAGCTTGGATTTGTTTGGCTATTTGTTAAAGCTTGAATATGTTTGGCTATTTGTTAAAGCTTGGATTTGTTTGGCTATTTGTTTAACCTTGGATTTGTTTGGCTATTTGTTAAAGCTTGGATTTGTTTGGCTATTTGTTAAAGCTTGCATACATGCCAACCATTACGCTTTTGGCGTAATCATTACGCTTTTTGTCACTAAATTACGCGTTACGCTTAAACGTATATGGATTACGCTTTTTCGGTATATCAACCTCCCCAAAAAAATAAATTCTTTGTTTTCTCATTATTATTAAAATTCCATTAATCACACAGACCGTATTTTAGAAAAGACGGCTTTTACGTAACTTCAATATAAGAGTATGCTAGACCGTGAACTTTCGTAACAGTATCATGTTCTATTTATAGCTAACCTGGTTCTACTGTTGACCTCGATTCTATTTATAGAATCAGCATGCGTAGTGAGGAGATAGAAGACTGGTTTTCCAAATTTAACCTTTACTTCCATATTATAATTCATATTTCTTGCAGAACCAGTCTAAATATATTTTAGCGCTTAAAAAGTATATTGTATTTTATTCTATGCATTTATGTGAGCAAAAATATCCCTTTCAAAAATTTCCCAGATAAATTAGAAAAAGGCAACCGAAAACCCCGAAACAAAATATAAAAGAATCCTCTGAATATTAAGAAATAGAGTACAGCATCATGTGACTTCTATTTCCGGCCGTGTCTAAAGAATTTTAAAATTTAGCGCTAAACGTCTTAAGAAGGTTTCTAGTCGATGTGTGTAAAGCTAAAAGTGCTACATATGAAAACCTGAAACAGTAAAGGATGAGAAGGGAAAATAATCGTTGTTTATTGAAATTTTAGCATGTTATATGTGGATTACGCTTTTTCTGCCAGGATTCCGCTTTTTGACCACTTGGATTATGCCATTTCCTTGTCAGGGGTTGGCATGTATAAGCTTGGATTTGTATGGCTATTTGTTAAGCTTGGATTTGTTTGGCTATTTGTTAAAGCTTGGATTTGTATGGCTTTTTGTTAAGCTTGGATTTGTATGGCTATTTGTTAAAGCTTGGATTTGTTTGGCTATTTGTTTAACCTTGGATTTGTATGGCTATTTGTTAAAGCTTGGATTTGTATGGCTATTTGTTAAACCTTGGAATTGTTTGGCTATTTGTTAAAGCTTGAATATGTTTGGCTATTTGTTAAAGCTTGGATTTGTTTGGCTATTTGTTAAAGCTTGGATTTGTATGGCTATTTGTTAAAGCTTGGATTTGTTTGGCTATTTGTTAAAGCCTGGATTTGTATGGCTATTTGTTAAAGCTTGAATATGTTTGGCTATTTGTTAAAGCTTGGATTTGTATGGCTGTTTGTTAAAGCTTGGATTTGTTTGGCTATTTGTTAAAGCTTGGATTTGTATGGCTATTTGTTAAGCTTGGATTTGTATGGCTATTTGTTAAAGCTTGGATTTGTTTGGCTTTTTGTTTAACCTTGGATTTGTTTGGCTATTTGTTAAAGCTTGGATTTGTTTGGCTATTTGTTTAACCTTGGAATTGTTTGGCTATTTGTTAAAGCTTGAATATGTTTGGCTATTTGTTAAAGCTTGGATTTGTTTGGCTATTTGTTTAACCTTGGATTTGTATGGCTATTTGTTAAAGCTTGGATTTGTATGGCTATTTGTTAAGCTTGGATTTGTATGGCTATTTGTTAAAGCTTGGATTTGTTTGGCTATTTGTTTAACCTTGGATTTGTATGGCTATTTGTTAAAGCTTGGATTTGTATGGCTATTTGTTAAAGCTTGGATTTGTTTGGCTATTTGTTAAAGCTTGGATTTGTTTGGCTATTTGGGGAGTTTTAATGTCACTTTTAACTATGTAAGTGAGTATGTATGAAAGAATACATTTCTGCAGCGTATCAATACAATTCACAATACAGCCTACAGTATGGTACATTATTAATACACTTATCAACTTGATGGCCTTTTTATCATTTGAAGATCTTATTAGGGAGCAATTTTATCTGTATTGACATTTTGGTTGCATCTTAAGTGTGCAGACTTGAAGCTGACAATGCCTTATCATTTGTTCTTACAACTCTCGTCCATGACTAGATGAAAATAACCCCCACTTCCAATTAGACTACCTGTTAGGTGTCAGTTATTTTTGTTCAACCTTTTAGACCATTTCAGGCTGCTCCATTTGTTCAGGTGTAGGGTTTTTCTTGGTCACCATGCCATTGTTTTTTTGCACCGTATGAATGCTATGAAAACATTTTATGACCAATTTTTTTTTTTAAAATTAGAAGACCTTACAGTGTTACCTTTGAAACAGGAGAATAAAGAAAATGTCTTTAGTGGTTAAGTGAAACACTTTACAGTGTGAGTTGTGGATGTTATAAGACAGAAAATGTTGGACCCTGATACACAGTTTCAAACTTCAAAGCATGTCAGATCAGAAAAAGTGACAAATCACCACCGCTTTACAAACTTTAAGAAAATGAGAATAATGTATTACAGCACTATGAGCACATGACTATAATAATTACAGAATTTCGGTTCATGATCATTTAGCAAAGATACACTTGTAAACTAATTGAAGTGAGTGCTGGATATAAACAAGTTTTCAGTTTATTTTATGTTTGTATTCTGGTTCTAATCCATATGGATTTTGTTTGTGATGAGAATTTTGACCGGCTGCAGCAGCAGAGAGGGTGAACCCTACAACCTTTTGAGACAAAACGAGCCTTCCTACGAAATCTTATTTAACCAAAAAAAATAAGTCTCCATTTAGCAAGCGGAGACTTTACGATTTTTAATCAATTTTGGTCACAACGTTGTTGTCGTTCACCCTCTCTGCTGCTGGAACTTTCAGTTCTGGTTAACAAAAATAATAAATGATTTCAACCAAATATTTGATCCAGTCCGATACGATATCGTGTCCGAGGATCATGTAAATTTATTGTTATAAATCCGTGCGGAGTCGACTGAGCATGACTAAAGAAATTTTTAAATTGATTGAAGTCCATATCCGAACACCATGTCTGCCAAATATTTCGTAGCGTATGTGTATCAACGCCGTTAAACACAGCAAGAATATTACAGTTATCTCTGATCACTTTTGGAATCTGAGTGTAGCGTTTAGTGACATATATCACGTCAGTGTTTTTATGCCTGCCTCTGGAAAAGATCCTAGCTGGGTTTTTTTGATTGTCTAACATCACATCGTCGTATACGACTAAATTGTTAATGTTCCCATCAAGGTCATCCACGGATGGTGCCTCGTCAATATCAGTTATAAAATCAATGGCGTTCTCACCCTTAATTTCTGATGCATTCTCGTTAAAATCCTTTAACACTTCATAACATCGTTGATCATCTACGCTAGGGGCAATTAAATACAACTTATCCCACTTCATCCATCTCATTATTAAATTGAGCAATAATTGAGTCTTGCCAGATCCAGATGGCCCGATTATAATTGCGCGGATAGAGTTTGGTAGCGCTGCATGATGCTTAACTGGTTCTCTTGTTTTAGTCGCTGAAAAATCAATTATATTCATATCTCTATACATAAATTATGGATCTATATTGTGTGAAGTGTAAAACGCGTACTAGCACAAATGATGTGACGACGGTTACAACTAAAAATAACAGATCTGCACTAACTGGTAGATGTGCAACATGTGGTATAAAAAAATTTAGATTTGTTTCTACAAAATCAAAGATTTTACAATTCGGAGATGTTTTAAAAAAAAACGAGGAGGTGATATCACAGCCAAATTGGCAAAGCTCCCTGGAACCCCATGGGCAAAGTACCCCGGAGAAAAGCACCTTCCAGGATATATACTGTGGCCCCGGAACATGATTAGATATCAGACTTGATGATCAAAATCAACCCCGACCCGGCGAGTATCCGATAAACGCTATTGATAAGGCGTGTCATGCTCATGATGTTGCATATAAAAGCAGTAATCTGCAAAACAGGCATCTCGCGGATGTGAAATTAATTCATGCGTTAAATGCTATTCCTGATAAATCTTTGAAAGAAAAATTGGCTTCGTGGTTGGTAAAATCAGCTATGAAAGGCAAATTGATGATGGGCGCTGGTAATTAATAATATGGAATCTATTTATTATTCTCCGAGAGGATACTGGAAGGGTAAAGCAGCAATCAGTAAACTCGCCAGTGCCGCAAAAGTGAAAAAGGCCACTGCGGCTAATTGGTTATCCAAACAGGCTATATGGCAAATTTATCTACCGCGTCCTAAACAAATCAATTTCTCGCATTTTGATGTTACCGGACCTAATGAAGTTCATCAAGCTGATTTATTGTTTTTACCACATGACAACAGTTACAAATACGCGCTAACCGTAGTTGACGTTGCGAGTCGATACAAACAAGCAGAACCGCTAAAAACAAAATCATCACCTGAAGTTGCTTCTGCATTTGAAAAGATTTATCGACGAGGCCCACTACGCTGGCCAAATTTGTTACAAGTTGATCCTGGCAAGGAATTTCAAGGTGCTGTTATAACAACGATGAAACATCATAATACCACGTTACGACGAGGACATACTGCGTTACATCGCGATCAGGCAATTGTTGAACGATTTAATCGGACACTTGCTGAGCGGTTATTTGGATATCAATACGCGAAGGAGTTTATTCAGGATAAAAGATCCCGTGAATGGGTTAAGAGATTACCAGCTGTGATTACCGCACTCAATAACGAGATTACTCGAACAATTAACATGAAACCTGTCAACGCAATTAAGAAAGCGTCTATAACTAAAATGGAAATCCAAGGAATTTCACAAAAAGATTTCCGAGAACAAATTCTTGGTAGTAATGTCACTGTAAGGTATTTATACGAACCAGGAGAGCTTGAGGGTGGTAAAAAGAGAGCTACTGATCCTATATGGAGTGTCACCGTACATAAAATATCTAGTATAACACGATCAACTGGTAGACCAGCAATCTATAAATTGGATTCAACTGCCCCTCAGCGAGGATTTACTCGACAACAACTACAGGTAATTCCCGAGGATACTCAGTTACCACCGCGTGGTCTTAACTAGCACCCCTTCGTCTGTTGCACTCAAGACAAGTTAGCATAACGTTATCTCTGATATGACCAATGCTGCTATTCTTTCTGTCTACGGTAAATTGGCGAGGATCTTTATCCGAATACTGCCAACGCATTATACAATTGCAACTCGCGCAGTGATTATTTTGTTGTTGCTTCAGCGTAATTATTAATTCAGCATCAATATCAAATTCTCGTTGTTTTTTTTTGTCTTGTTGTTTGTAACCAGAGAGTTTTTTATCAATAGTTTTAACATCAACGATGCTAGCATCATCTATTGTAGCGTCATTATCATCCAGGACAACTCTTCGAAGTTGATTTATTCTTCGTACTCTGGATACTGCAAGATAGACTAAATTCGACCATTCGATGTGATTATCCACCATCCAAACAATTGTATCCGATATAGTCAATCCCTGTGAAGAGTGTATCGTCGCTGCGTAACCTAACGTCCATGGGGATTTATTAACACGCAATGCATCTTTAACGACGCTGATATCAACCAGCACAATATCATTTAATACGAGAATTTGTTTTTCACTTTGTCCTGGAATATCAACTTCTATATTCTGTTTTCGTGTATCCGAAGGCCTATAACACAACGGTACTGGAAGTGTTGAAAATTTTTCTTTATGCAATTCAAATAACTTCATCTGAAGTGTGTCTCTGACTATTTTTCTACTTGCAATTATCAAATCGTTTGGTTTCCACGCTTCCCAAAAATTATTCATGGGAGTTTCTGAAATTATTTCACGCGCTATTTCACATTGGATTTTATCCGGCTGTAATCTAATTAGAGCTTTGAACTCGCGTAATTGTTCATCAAGTGATCTATAATCAGTGGTAATTTCTTCATAATAGTCTACAAAACCCTTTAGCCATTTATGTGGGGATGCACCGACAAATGGTGGTGGTTGGCCGTGATCACCGCACATGACGACTTTTGTGTTTTTGTTTAACAACCACTCGAGAAATGCTTGTAATATTTTCAACGATACTGTGCATATTTCATCCCAAATTATGATTTCAGGAATGAATTTATCGCCCATTCGATTAGGGGTCCATTCATCGCCTTTCCATCGAAAGAAACTATGATAAGTACAGGCATTTACCCCTCGTTGTTTCATCTCTCTGGCGAGTCTGTGAGTAGGTGTTAGGACAATCATGTTTGATTTTGAAACGCGGAATAATTCAATTGCACGAGTTGTCTTTCCTGACCCACCACAACCGTTTAAATAAACTGTCTTGTATCTACATATTGGATCAGATACCGGTGGTGCATTAGAAAATTCGGATTGAATCTCATCACACTTTAAGTACTTTTCATCCATGGTAACATCTGCCGATTCACAATACTCGTGTAGCGTCTCCTTTTTAAATCTCCAACATCCCCACGCTTCCTCCTGGGATGTGAATTTAGCTACATCTGATTTGTATTTCTCGTGGATATACATAGAATCAGTGGCTACTCTAACTGCGGTATTAGGAAATCTATTTATCATCGAAAATAAATTGATAGAAGCATAAGCTAGCATAGAACTTCTCAAATGCGTATACTGTTTAATATATCCATCACAATAGGTAACAATTGTACCTAATCGTCTTCTATCGGATAGGAAAGCGTCTTTACGATTTACAAGTTTTCCTTGTTTCGTTAAATCCGTTACCATAAAATCGTATTCAGCGATGTCTATGATCAACCGCGAGGAATATTTTGCATTGTCGTATCTTCCACCCTGGGTAAATTTACCGATTATTCTTCGTCCAAAATCTTTTGCTTGTTCTTTTTTAATTTCAAATAACTTCTTAGACCAATTCATGATTTCTTCTTCATTGAAATCTGGAAACTGTTTTCGCTGTTCGCTAATTATACGATCTAAATCTGGTTGTGGTAGCCAAACTTCTTTCTGAGCTCGATAGCATATAATAGCTTCGGAAACAATCAGCGATATTAGCATACCACAATCAATCATATATCGTAGTAACACTATTGGCATCCAGGCCTTTTCAGATATATGTCTACCAAGCCAAACATAACTACACAGATGTAACCCTGTAGCGAATTCAAATGATATCACATGAGCGAATCCGGTTAAATCAAAATCAGGTCATGGCCCATTAATCGCAACACGAGTCATTTCATGTGTGGGGTGTCCAAATCGTTTAAAATAGTTACTACATTCTCCATACCCGAGGAAACTTCCAGGATAACACGCGGATATATCAATTGAAATCATACCGCCACGATGATATTTTGTATTCCACAGTCCTCCATGACTAAATTCGACGCAACTCAATTTAACTTCCTCGAGAAAATCACTTTGTGTTGGACGCCATGAGTTTTTTCTCTTGCGAAGTGAGCTACCACTGATGGAATAGTAAAACTATCCGTTAATAGTTTTTCATGGGAACTCTCCGGTGAAAAATCACTAGCGATTTTTCTCATTCTGTTATCTAATTCTTCAACGCGATATAATTTGCCATTTGGTCTTACAAATTGATCAAATCCTATTTCGGGATCTTCATCACTTCTAAGTAACCACACTGACACAGGATCATCTTTACACAACGCATGAATAGCATCGAATAATTTCTCATTATAAAAAACATCCCCGACGAACTCCTTAGGGATATATTTCACGGTTCTATCTCGTGGAAATATTGTTACTGCAGGTGTCCACGCGTGTTTGTTATGATCAATAATTTGTATTGGCGCTCCATTTTTGTTATATTTCGGTTCGTATAAAACTTCTCCGGTTATCGTCATAACGGTTATTGGGAATCTTAATGATGTTTCTAATTTTAGCTATATCAGAAATCTTTGCACCGTGCTGTTTAACTGTCAGTTCCCATTCGGTTATTTTCCTACGTCGCAGATCAGTTAGTTTATTTCCTCGGGATGCATTTGTGAAGTGTTCCATTACCCGTGTTGCTACACAATTCAGTGAACTAGAATATTTCTTGGGAGCTAGTTTTGCAATATCGGGTTTATCATTTAACGGATATATCCCATAAACGATTGCTGTTACGGGATAAGATCTCTCGTAGTATGATTTGTCAATTCCAGTTAGAATTCCTGGTTTGGAATCTCTACTTGCAATGACAGTTTTTTTATCCTTGAGGATTGGTTCAAATTTATCCCTGATAATCCATTTGCCTTCGACTTCGATAATGAATTTTATTCTGAAAAAATACTTCTGTTGGGAATTGCTTTGTTTGGGAATTGCTTTGCAATTTACCTTTGGATTTCCATCTTTGATTTTCCTTGATAAAATTCTTCGAATTTCCCCTTTGGATTTTACACCCTTGGATTTCCAGCTCCTTGGCGGGCCAGGGTGTGAAATTATCTCAGCTGCTCTTTCATCGTTCATAGTAGCATCGATGTTGGGTACATTGACATCTTCATCAATAATTCGAAATGTCGACCAACAGTATGCTGCACCGTCTCGGTAGAATTCATTAAAACACTCCATGATTTTACTCAGTATAGTTCTATCACCGATTAGATGTTTTGGTGTATCAGAGACTCTATCGAGATTGAATTTAGTATTTCTCCAAGGCTTAATTTTCGATAATCTGTTGAACTCCTCATCGAGATTGAATTTAGTATTTCTCCAAGGCTTAATTTTCGATAATCTCTTGAACTCTTCCATGTTATAATCAATGAATTTAGTATTTTTCCAGGGTTTAATTTTCGATAATCTCTTGAACTCTTCCATGTTATAATCAATGAATTTAGTATTTTTCCAGGGTTTAATTTTCGATAATCTCTTGAACTCTTCCATGTTATAATCAATGAATTTAGTATTTTTCCAGGGTTTAATTTTCAATCATCTCTTGAACTCCTCCATGTTATAATTAAAACAAGTATTTAAATAGAAAAATATAGTATAATGAATCACTGCAAGTGGTTTATGATTGGATCAACAACCCCGTGTAACAAATCATGCAGAAGCGAATTCTGTGGGTATCATTTACAAAGCGTTCGGCGAGGAAGTTTTGGCCCTCTCCCATGCCTCCAATGTGGGGTGGGCGTTAGAGGAAAATCACAATTATGTCTCAGTTGCGGCGGCAAACGATACAGGGAACTAAAACGCTATTATGACAAACGAATCATTGACCCTAACGTCCTTGATAAAATCAAGGACAAAATCATCAAAACCCCTCAAGATTATATCAAGAGTTTTATAATAAATTAGACAAATAGTATTATTATACAAATGAGCCAAGATTTCAGACCTCATCCAGTGCTTGTTAATTACGAAGCCTCCAGTGATGGTGTTGTTAGAAATTGCAGACTAAAAGAACCGGTTGGATATCTGAATAATATGGGGTATTTGATGTTTTCAGCTGGGAGGAAGAAGTATCTCTGTCACAGAGCCATCTATGAAGCATTTTACGGATTAATCGAAGACGGCCTTGTGATTGATCACATAAATGGCGTGAAGACTGATAATTGTCTTGTGAATCTTCAAGCCGTCTCACAAAGTCGGAATGCAAAATTAGGTGGAACTGGCAAACATGCAAAACGCCCTAGGAGAGTTAAATCGTTTGATTTAGAAAATAATGAAGAGAAAAGCTTTCAATCAATAAATGAAGCCAGTACATATTTTGACATTTGTAGGTCTTCAATACGATTTGTTGCGGAAAATATAATTAAAACTGCTCTGTCGAAAAAAAAATGGTCATAAAGTAAAATTCGTATACACCTGAAACTATTCAAGGGAGATAAATCCTTTATGGATAAATCCGCCGCAACTCACTAAGTTCCCTTGTATTATGACGTCAAAGGAATTTGTCGTCTGTTAACTAGGCGCGCGCACGTAACTGTACATAGTTTCGGTAGAATTTTATTTTTTAGCAATTTCTAAAACGTTTTATTGTCGCTTGGCTAAAACCGCATCATTTAAATAGTTGTATTTGTTTAGACCATCTATTAATACACTTTCAGTACAGACGTTTTATAATCCAGCGCAATACCTATGTTCGCTCGGGCGGAACGAGCATGTAACGCGAGTGTTTTCCATTCATTGAAGTAGGTGGGCGTGGTTAAAATTCCTGTATACAGCTCTTTGTGATCTAATCGATAATGCATTTTTGTCTAGTCACTGACGCAGGCATGCGTGACTGATATTTACATTATATTTTAAACAACAGTTAAATTATTATTCGTTTTATGTACTTGGTATTTTGTTTCCTAAATACGATGGATACAGTAAAATTGTCTATTTTAAAAATCTCTTATTGTTAGGTATAATCAGAAGATATATATATTAAAAAATCTCTATTCTGTATGACAGTTCGGTGGTGTAATGGTAGCGTGTTTGTCTTGTAAACACAGATCTATCAACTACTACGTGTTCGGTCCCCATAGCAGATACATTATTTGATGGCGAAACGGAAGATGTTTTTCTATTAATTGGGGGGGCAGGGGCGGTCCCCCTCAGCCAAACCAACATTGTAACTCATGCTATCGCATTCTGGGTAGCGTGGGTTGGTGTTTTTTCCAACTCATGCAACCATGAATTTGATTTCATGGGTTGCCATGTTGGTTTGGTTTACCACGCCCACTCCACATAACATCCAATAAACATATACCTTCTGAGAGATCTAATTCAGTGTTTGCTGAGTTAGACCCCTCGCCGGAGATTATGTGTTTGTCAAAGTAATTGGATGTAAAATAAATGGTATAAATTGATGCAAAAAGCTCTACATTCACATGAGGAACCCCACAGGGTAGCACAGAATGGGCTACCGGCTAATAGAAACGGTGTTAGGGTCACAAAAGGGCATCCGGAATAGATAGCCAAAAGAAAAGACCCTAGCAAAGACTAAGGGACTCATGAATGAAATAACCGCTCATAATTGATACCATTTATTTTGCTTTTTTTTTAAATTAAAGATAAAATGTATTATATTTATATAAAAATATAAATAATGGATATCAAAGATGTAAATTCTATAATTGCTGAAATCTCAGATTTAAAAAATCGAGGAATAGTATTATCTGAAGATCTCGACTGTGACAGGATTGCCTCGGAATATGAAGACATTGAGTATCAGTCTAGTAAGGGTCGTTATGTTTTACCTAAGATGTACAGGCTCGTGAAAGGAATTCAAAAGTCCATCAATGCCTGCTTGTATGGTAACGACATTAATGCATTTATAACGCTATTTAGCACCGTTGAAGCAATACGTCAAAAGATCGGCCAAGAGTATCAAAAACGAGCTGAAATTAGTTCTAAGGTTCGTGATCTTAGAAAAATATTAAACGAGGAAAAACCAGTATCTTAACCACGTGAGCGTTAGGCTTTCGGTAAATTTTATTAAAAAATAATTATATTTTTTTAGCGTTTTTTGTAAGACTCACATAGGATTTTCTCCTGAAAGGATACTCAGCAGTCTAGACTTGCCCTTGCAGTTATGTGCATAATGGATGATCTGGTTGTAGTAGCAAGTAATCACCGCGACGCGACCATTTTCACGTAGTTGTTCTTGTTGCCGTGTCGTTAACACAAATCGTTCATCGCCGTTCTCAGATATTACAATTCTGAAACCCCCAGCGATGTTGTTTCTGAAACACTCGCGGATAGCGTCGTACAGTTTAACCCTGTCGAAGATGGATACGTTAGCTTGATGGTACATTATTTAATAACTCATCTTTTAATTGTGATAGTTTCACATTTGAAAATTTAGTTCACAAACAATATATGGTAGGTGAATCGCTTACAACTAGATTAGCCCGAGAGCGGCTAGCAGCAATTAAAAAGTTTATACCGGTTCGAGACAGACTTCGTGAGAAACTTCAACAACGACAACAAGCGCAGACTGACTTTTCTGTGTCAAGTGAACAACTGTTTACTCCGATAACAAGTGCGACCAAAGATGTGAAAAAGTTAACTGAACGAGCAATATTTGGGGATATTCCTGAGCGAGAACGAGCAAAGAAGGCGCCACTGCTTGATACACTTGAAAAGATAGCAGCAGAGACCGAACAAACACGCGCAGGGATACAACAGTTATCCAGTGATATAAAAACTCAACAAGAAATTGAAGAACTTGAAGAAGAACAACAAGGTGCAGCTGGAGGAAAGGATTATTCACCTGAGAATATATTTACAGTCGCAGCATTAAATGAAATTGAAGGAATCCATACAGATTACAAATTAGCTGATTTTGCTAGAGACAATTTTCCAAAGGGTAAAAGAGAGAATTTATTAAAAGACGAGTTTAAAAGTTTTATAAAAAACAAAGACACTTGGGCATCAAAAATATATTTAGTGAAATGCGGCGGGAATAAAATCTCGGCGTTGCATCACCCTGGTTATGGTTACTTTCTAGCTGCGGTTAAAGGCGGTCCACAACCACCACGTTATACGGAGGATCCAATCCCGGAAGAAATAGACATAAGAGCAGAAGCCGGTTCTAAGAAAACAAGCGGAAAAGGATATTCGATTAAAAATCCTTTAGATTTCAACGCTGGAGTCTTTGACTCTACCGTGACATGCCCTGGTAACATTCTCAGTGATATATCACGGTTAGAGGTTCTCATCGGAGGGAAACGAGCCGGAAATAACTCACCGGAAATAATTAATGAAGCAGCTGATATCTGCAGACGATTATTTGCCGGCGGTATCATGGACATTAATGTATATCGAGAACTCATTGCTGAATTAGTTGAAAATCACAGAGACGCCCTACGTTATGATGAAAATCCTATGGATCTTAGCGATTGATCATTAATTGAAAAACTACTAGTTTTATAACAAGATGATTATACACTACAACCATGATAAACCTGTGAGCGTCTACGTGGTGAACTCACGATTGCCTGTTTATAGAGCATATTACGGAGATGGTTTCGGCAATATCATTGCGGGGTTATTTACAAGAATGGCTCCCAAGTTGGCGCATGTTAGCTAAACAATTATCAATGAAAGCCATTGATATTATTCGTGATAAGGGAACCAGCAAAATCGGAGATTTCGTTGGAAATCTTGCAGGAAAGGCATTTTCTGCCGCGAAAGATAAAATAGCATCATTGGTGCGAAAGAAACCAGGAATGACTAAGTCGGTGGTGAAACCACCAGTGCTGCCATCAACTACAGTGATGCCTGCAAAAATCAGCAAAGCAATAAATAGCGCAGTGGAAGAAAAACTAACGTTGTTGGCTGCTTCGGTGACTCCGTCACAATTGACGGCTTCACCGGTAACAGATAGCGCTATCATGAACGCGATAGCAGGAGGTGGTTTGAAACAAAAAAGAAATTCGAAGAATTTTCAACGACGATGATTATAAAGAGTTTCACAATTGAAAACACTAGTATTTTAATAAAATGTTTAAACGAACAGCTGATCCGGCCTTCGATATAGAAGCCCCAGTACCCAAGGACAATTCCGTCCGCGATTATCAATACTATTCCTATCATGCAATACAACCCGACCTACGATCGCGAATTGAACTACAAGTTCAAGATACCAGTAAATACTTTTTGCCATGTGAAGCATTTATTGAAATCGAGGGAAAACTCGTAACAAATGTTGCAGCTGATACACCATATGAAAATGATCCAAATATCCGAGTTGGTTTTGTTAATAATGGTATAATGGCATTATTTGAAAGTGCCAGATATCTCATTGATGGAAAAGAAATTGAATCAATAGACCGCGAGGTTGATGTTGCAACAACAATAATCGGGCTAGCAAGATACTCCGATGATTATACAAGATCGGCTGGTCCGTCTATGATGTTTGCAAAGGATACCTCTGATAACGCTGACCACCTTCAATACATTAAAGTGTTAACACCGCAAGACACTTCAGTTGATAATCAACGAGAAGCAACTAATCCAGAACGTCGAGCTAGACCCGGAGCTGCGTTTGAAATTATAAAAGAAGTTAATGATAATTTCAATCTAGGGTTTGCAACACGAGTAGCAACGTTGCAAAGACCACAACGATATTTTTCATGTGTGATTCCACTCCATCACATATCTGGATTCTGCAGAAATGTCAGAAAAGTCATCTATGGAGCCAAACACACAATCGCGTTAGTACGAAAAGGCAATGACAATGATGCAATTTGGCATACTGGTGCCGATGAAGGTAAAGTTGTTTTGAGTAAAATAGTATTGTGGATGCCAGTAATGACCCCATCAATTACCACAGAAGAGCGGCTACTTTCATTTATGGACACAGGTGGCAAATCATTGATAAGTTGGCTAACAACAACGACTGATGCCAAAGAGGATAATGTTGCTGATACATTTACATGGCACCTGGCATCAAAACAAGGCGTTTCAGCTCCACGTCATATATTTATAGCGCTGCAGAATCGGGATCGATTAGGCTCCCAAGAACGCAGTCATATGATATTTGATCGATTAGGAGTCAAGGAGGTTTCACTGAGAATAAACGGACAACAGGAACCATCTGAGGATATACAACTTGATTACGACACTAACCATATAGCACGTGTGTATCATAGAATGCTGTCATATATGGGTCGTGATCAAAATGTTGATACTGGTTTACAAATATCGCAACTTGATTTTAAAAGCCGCTATCCGATTTATTACTTTTCGCTGGAACATCTTGATTTAACAAGGCAATCCGTTGTTGACATACATTTTCGAGCTCGTATAGCCCCTGGTGGTGTTAATTATAGAGCGGTTGCTGTTATTCTCAGCGACAAATCAATGTTGTTAGAAGGGGGTGGGTGACGAATGAGAATCGTTGATGCACCAGTGGAAAATCTATGATTTTCACAAATATGTAAATGAAACTTGAAGAGTTTCCAAATAGATCAATTGAAAGCATAAATATGTTTTACAATAAAATGACATATAGTGTTGTTATTGTCAAGCTGACTGATGGTCAGGTCAAGAAATTGCGATCAAAATCCGCTAAAGAATGTGGAACAACAATAACGTTAAAACCAGCGCAGATGTCCGGCGGTACACATAAAATATCACTGACGGATCGTCAAATAAAACATTTCAATGATGCGCTAAAGAATAAGCGAGGAGTTCAAATAGAATTTTCAAAAGCCGCAGTCTCCAACATGATAAAATCAGGTGGTATATTTCCATTGTTAGCTGCAATACCAGCATTGATTGCAGCAGCTGCCCCAGCAGTGGCGAAAGCGGCAGCGTTGGGAGCCGTTGGGACCGCGGCAGGGATGGCGTTGAAAAAGGCAACTGGGAAAGGATATAAAAAAAAGGGAAAGGGTCTAAGACTACCAGGAATCCCGTATTCATGGTACAGCGGGAGATCCGTGAACGGATCGGGTCTAAGAATACCAGGAACGATTTATTAGTTGAAAACCCAATTGTTGAGGAGTCTATGACTCCTATGTCCAATTTTGATTTAATTGATGCTGCTAAAAAACTAGCGATAAAAAACTTCAGAGGGGTTTTTATGAGAGATCAATTACCAAGAAAACCAAACAGCATTGAAACCGGTATCATCAATCTTGATAACAGCAGCGGATCGGGAACTCACTGGGTTGCATACACGATTGATCCACGTGGAATTGTCTTTTTCGATTCATATGGGTTAGCTCCGCCAAGCGAGTTTATGCGGTATATAAATTCTTCGATGAAACTCAAAGAGTTTCCGATTTTTTATTCCACGCTGCCAACACAACAATTAAATGATCCACCGATATGCGGCCGTGAAGTATTAAATGTCCTCGCGGAGATTTCATTAAAATCCTTTAGATTTCCGTGGAAACCACCTCATCTGGTTGTAAATAAATATACCAGTGGGAAATTACTAGGTAATTTTAGAGAATCAATAAATTGAAATACTAGAGTCTTTATAATAATGACTGATATTTGGGGACAATCTCTGTCAATGTCGAAACCCATCGCGGAAACATCTGCGGGTTCTATCAAGGATGTAAAAAAAATAATTGAAGATGAAATCGCTGAGACGTTAAATTTAGTAAGTGTTGACCTGAAAGAAATAGTTGTATTTCAAGATCGCCAGGGTAAATTGAAAAGCAGTGATGTGTCATTGGATGACATTTTAAAACGACAACACGCCGCCGCTGAAAACTCTATTGCGCTGTATTCCAACGGTGGACAACTTAAACCAGGTGCACTTGTGTCTACAATCACCGACGCGATTGACGCCCACGACAGCATGATTGCCACCTGCGGCTGTGAGCTGGATGATCATATACGAGGTTATAACAATTTTCGCAAAAATGTCGTACATAAATTCTTTGGAACCCCGCTTGTGGTTGGCATGACTCTCGCTGAAATTAAAAACTATCTATCGCTATTCTTTTTTAACAAGGACGCGGGAAGGATGATGAATGAAAATGAAATCAAGGCAAATTATCTCGATATTTACAATGATATTTCTAAACTAATAGAAAATCTTGAAAAGGTACAAAAACCCACTAACGACGTCATTGTTAAGTTTTTTGGAACCCCACTTGTGGCTGGCATAACTCTCGCTGAAATTAGCGAGTTTATTGTCAAGCATACTCACAATGCCTACATCGCTAATAGTTTCTTTGGTGTCCCTGCAACATCTTCAATGACTCTCAAAGATATTAATATGTTTATGGTGAGACAAACAACACTTAATACCATCGTTGATAAATTTCTTGGGAGAACACCTGTGTCTGAAACCACATCGTTGACAGGCCCGACCCTCGCTGAAGTTAAAAGCGCTATTGACGAACAAAAAACCGCCAGCGAAATTGTTAATAAGTTTTTTGAGGGCAGTAAACCCCAAGATATCACGACAAAATTTTCTAACATCGACTTTCATATTAAAGACCAAGCACAGCTTGGAATCAGAAACCTTCTGATTTCATTCTTTTTTAGCAAGGGGGATGGGAGGATGATGGTTCCTACCGAAGTCAAGGTAAATTATCTCGAAATGTATAATGATATTCTTAAACTAAAAAATCTCGATGAATTTAAATACCTTCTGATTTCGTTCTTTTTTAACAAGGAGGCGGTGAGGACGATAAATACCAACGAAATCAAGACAAGTTATCTCGATATTTACAATGATATTCTTAAAATAAAAGAAGATTTTAAAAAGGTACAAAAACCCGCCAGCGACGTCGTCGATAAGGTAAAAATTCCACACAGCGTAAAAACCGTTGATAACATCGTATACACAGTTGCCAGTGGAACCTTTGATTGGATCCAAGGAAATGAAAATAGTTTATTTTTTCACAGCAAATATGGTAGTATACCGGGTTGTTATCGATTTACAATAATACATCGCCGTAAATTTGATTTGGGAGTCGGCCCGATGTATATAATAGGTGTTAACACAGTGACGTATATAAACGATATGATACCAGCAGCACCCGATCGAATAAGATCCCCTATTAGGATTGATATAACTACATCTGACGGGCCAGCGGCAGGGATTAGGGAGTCGCTACCCTGGACGCTAGAATTCGTATCCGGTATTCCCCCCACCAACCATGAAACCAGGTACACAATCGAATAATTGAAAACACTAGCGGGTTTAAAATAACAATGACATCGTTGACGGAGTCAACAAAATCAATAGTCCCGTTGACGGAGTCAGCGGTATCACAATCGCATCAATATCGATTCGATACCGTGAAAGAATTTTCCGCGAACCTAAAATCACTTTCTGAGCGCTATCGTGAAAAAATGAAAAAGTACCGCAGAAGAATTACCGCCATCGACATCACCGTGTACTCGGTATCCGGTGTGATGGCCAGCGCCATGGTTATTTTGTCGACGGTAACCATGATGGCTCCGATTGCAGTTCCAATTGCTATCTCCGCGGCAACAACAATTGCGGCAGTCGCCACCGCGATAACTAAAAAGTTATCATCGTGTTCTCAGAAAAAACTCAGTGATTATACAGCTCGGTACCGGGTGGTATTTGACGCGTACTCGAAATTATCCGAGTTGATCTCACTGTCAATAGATAATTCGTTCATATCCGATGTTGAATTTTCCACGATGACCCAGTTGTATAACTCCGCGATGTTGAAATTGGAAATTGAAGACAACGTTAATAATAATGTCACTACAATTCAACGAATTGCAACTGCTTCAACGAATCGCGGAGAATACCACTCCGATACGAACAAGCATGATATCAATAACATCAACAAACCCACAATTTAGTGTGAACTTCCCTTCTCCGATTCCAGTGCGTGAGATCGCGCTGGCAAAATTACGAGTATATCATAGCTGGCCTAATATCAGATCTGTTGCATTTGGCGGTCAGCAACCGAATAAGGTTTTTGTGGAATAAACCCGATGGTACTCCAGCTAGGGAAACTGTTTTGTTACCAACTGGGTCGTACCAAATTGAGCAAATCGATGCTGAAATTCAGCGTAGAATAAAATCAATCACTGGAAAAGAATCAAAAATAGCTATTAAACTTCATGAACCGACGCTCTCGTCGTCGATCGAAATAAGCACAGAGGGATACATTGTAGATATATATAACAGCTCGTTAAGAACAGTGTTAGGATGGCCTGAAAAACCACCGGAAAAATCCACCGCCGACTTAACCACGGACGTACAATCATATCATGAAATCAATCCCAGTTATCGAGATAATTTATCTGATATAAGAAAAGGAAAAATCACCGATAGATTTATATTTACCAACAAAGACACATTGCATTGGGATTTTATCATTAAAAGAACAGCCGACTCATCTGTTACTATTTCATTTACACTAACTGACGTCCGTGGCTATTTTAATGAAATTAAACAATTATATGAAACACAACTAGAACAACTACGGCAAACAAGATCACAAAAACACGTTGAAATAATAAATCAACTTATATCTGACATGAAATATATCTATGAACTACTTATTCAAACAATAATTGATGACAACAGCGACAGTAAACAGCGATTCCTAACCGATTACAATATCACAGAAGACAATCTGCGTAATTTCAAGTTTCCCAAATACAACGCTGATGAACTAGCAAGAATTGTTAGAACCGATATCAAGGCGCTACAAAAACCAGATTCAACTGTCCTCCTCAGGTATAATAATGATCCAGATGGTGGCGGTAGGCATATTGCCCCGCATAATGTGAATATTTCAACGGTGATTGCGCTCAATTTAACATGTGATGCAATTGAAGGGAGCTATCAAATTAATCTAGAGCAATCAAATCAAGCTCAGCAAGGATATATTCTTTATTCGTTTGCACCAACAGCTCCTCCAGGATTCCTAATTATTGAAAACCCAATTAATCCTGTCTACATGCGATGCCATAATAGTTTGTTAACGAGAATTAATTTCCAACTCACCGACCAGTCAAATAATTTAATTGATCTACAAGATCTACAAGATGAGGTGTTAGCGATTAGTTTGTTTGTGAAATCATAAATGATTTTCGTCCTAAAGACTCTATCAAATATTTGGTTGAAATCGTAAAAGAATTATTAACCCATAGCAGCAGAGAGGGTGAACGACAACAACGTTGTGACCAAAATTGATTAAAAATCGTAAAGTCTCCGTTTGCTAAATGGAGACTTATTTTTTTTTGTTAAATAAGATTTCGTAGGAAGGCTCGTTTTGTCTCAAAAGCTTGTAGGGTTCACCCTCTCTGCTGCTGCTGCAGAACCAGGTTAGTAGAAAAATGTATCTTTTTCATACCTGCTTTAATTCTGGCATGTAATTTATAGATGTAAATTATAGATTAAACTTTTTGACTCTTTTGTGCTACTTACAACAGCAATAATTATGTTTATATCTCTGGGGGGTCGGGGTGGCATGTTCAGTTGCTGATGACATACATCAGCTTAAAAGGAGACATTTCAAGGTTATTCACTAACAGGTTATATGTGTATTGTGATCGGTTGCCCTCAATGGGTTAAATGTGTATTATGACGTTACCTTCAATATGTCAGATTGTGTTGTGATAGATTAATTTCAATGGGACAAATGTGTGTTGTGATTGGTTACCCTAAATGGGTTAATGTGTATTGTGGTAGGTTACCCTCAATGGGTTAAATTTGTATATATACAGTTACCCTCATAGGGTAAATGTGTAATGTGATAAGATACCCTCGATGGGTTAAACATGTTTGTAATAGGATATCCACAATGGGATAAATGTGTATTATGAAAGATTACCCATATTGGGTCAAATGTGTATTGTGATAGGTTACCCTCAGTGGTTAAAAGCGCATTGTACATGTGTATTGAATGAATGTCATGCAAGTCCTCAGTTGTAGTGGCTAATCATGGTAGTTACTGATGCATGAACTGTGCTTTTTATTAAGTGTTACACTGACTGCTGCTATAAAAGCCTATGATTTTCTCCCATTAAAATTAGGTTTGTGAGAGTATACAATAATAATTGTTACTGAAGCTCATTGTAAAACAATGGGGCTTGGGCTGGAGGAACAATCCTTTTTATCACCGCATTCTAGTACATCAATTTGATAATGACATATTGTTTTTAAAATTATTGTTTTATTTCGTTATGTGCTGTCACATTATGGAAGTTGGTGTCTCTTTAATCTTAATTTAATTGTATGCATCGTGATTGATGTTTATAGTGACTGCTTCGGATTACTGAAATTTTTAGAGTTACATGAAGTTGTTGATTATATTCTGGTTGGGTACATCCCTACAGTGATAACAGAAGGTGGTATTTTTTGCTGCTGTCTATCAACGTATGTTCATGCAGGTACAGTATTAAATGGCACATCAACACAACCCAGGCCATATGGTATCCCAAAAAAGGCCTACAAAAAAAAGATAAAAGGGCACAAAAGGATAAAGTACATTACATGCAAAATCTGAATTATTATATATTCTACACTCTTTTGAAATATCCAAAACCCTTCTCAGCTGGAACATCACCACTGGATGCATTTGAGGACAAAATGGTATGTCCGAATCCATATATCCATTCTGAATCTTTTCCAGTGCCATAGCTTAAATACAACTAATATTTGATACATGAAGCTTTGTACAATTTATTATGCAAACTCCTTGACAAATGAAATTATATTAGTATCTTCATGTAGATCAGTTGTTTTGATTTCTATGCCTTTAAAACAATTATAATATTTTTCTAAAAATGTTTACAGTTTTTATTCTGCTGGTCAGTTACAATAAACTTATTTCATTGTTAACTACTGAGAAGATGGCAATGAAAGATTACTCACATTTGTTCCAAAGTCAGCAGAGTTCTAAATGAAAATGTTCTTTTTGCAATTACACCTGAACAAATATAGTCATGTCGACATGGTGGGGGGGGGGGGTCACTAAAATATTATGATGTCATCATTATCTTGCTCCTGAATGAAATAGGCACAGATCAGACATCTAAATGACCACTGGCCACTTGAATGAGTTTATTGCTACTTGACAGTGGTATATCAACATGAGGTTTTCACTAAAATGTGTCTCATAATATGTTGATCCTAAATGAAAATTATGTTATCAGAAATCATAATGGCATCTATCTTGAAACTATTGTTATTGCTACTTCATCAGAACATGGTGGAGATTTCTTAAAGACGTCTTATTATGTTATTGCTACTTCATCAGAACATGGTGGAGATTTCTTAAAGACGTCTTATTATGTTATTGCTACTTCATCAGAACATGGTGGAGATTTCTTAAAGACGTCTTATTATGTTATTGCTACTTCATCAGGTGGAGATTTCTTAAAGACGTCTTATTATGTTATTGCTACTTCATCAGGTGGGGATTTCTTAAAGACGTCTTATTATGTTATTGCTACTTCATCAGGTGGGGATTTCTTAAAGACGTCTTATTATGTTATTGCTACTTCATCAGGTGGGGATTTCTTAAAGACGTCTTATTATGTTATTGCTACTTCATCAGGTGGGGATTTCTTAAAGACGTCTTATTATGTTATTGCTACTTCATCAGGTGGAGATTTCTTAAAGACGTCTTATTATGTTATTGCTACTTCATCAGGTGGAGATTTCTTAAAGACATCTTATTATGTTATTGCTACTTCATCAGGTGGGGATTTCTTAAAGACGTCTTATTATGTTATTGCTACTTCATCAGGTGGGGATTTCTTAAAGACGTCTTATTATGTTATTGCTACTTCATCAGGTGGGGATTTCTTAAAGACGTCTTATTATGTTATTGCTACTTCATCAGGTGGGGATTTCTTAAAGACGTCTTATTATGTTATTGCTACTTCATCAGGTGGGGATTTCTTAAAGACGTCTTATTATGTTATTGCTACTTCATCAGGTGGGGATTTCTTAAAGACGTCTTATTATGTTATTGCTACTTCATCAGGTGGGGATTTCTTAAAGACGTCTTATTATGTCATTGCTACTTCATCAGGTGGAGATTTCTTAAAGACGTCTTATTATGTTATTGCTACTTCATCAGGTGGGGATTTCTTAAAGACGTCTTATTATGTTATTGCTACTTCATCAGGTGGGGATTTCTTAAAGACGTCTTATTATGTCATTGCTACTTCATCAGGTGGAGATTTCTTAAAGACGTCTTATTATGTTATTGCTACTTCATCAGGTGGGGATTTCTTAAATACGTCTTATTATCTTATTTTGCTGCTTCATCAGAACATGGTGGGTTTTTCTTAAAGATGTCTTATTATGTTATTGCTACTTCATCAGAACATGGTGGGGATTTCTTAAAGACGTCTTATTATGTCATTGCTACTTCATCAGGTGGGGATTTCTTAAAGATGTCTTATTATGTTATTGCTACTTCATCAGGTGGGGATTTCTTAAAGACGTCTTATTATGTTATTGCTACTTCATCAGGTGGGGATTTCTTAAAAACGTCTTATTATGTCATTGCTACTTCATCAGGTGGGGATTTCTTAAAGACGTCTTATTATGTTATTGCTACTTCATCAGGTGGGGATTTCTTAAAGACGTCTTATTATGTTATTGCTACTTCATCAGGTGGGGATTTCTTAAAGACGTCTTATTATGTTATTGCTACTTCATCAGGTGGGGATTTCTTAAAGACGTCTTATTATGTTATTGCTACTTCATCAGGTGGGGATTTCTTAAAGATGTCTTATTATGTTATTGCTACTTCATCAGGTGGGGATTTCTTAAAGACGTCTTATTATGTTATTGCTACTTCATCAGGTGGGGATTTCTTAAAGATGTCTTATTATGTTATTGCTACTTCATCAGGTGGGGATTTCTTAAAGACGTCTTATTATGTTATTGCTACTTCATCAGGTGGGGTTTTATTAAAGATGTCTTATTATGTTATTGCTACTTCATCAGGTGGGGATTTCTTAAAGATGTCTTATTATGTTATTTCTACTTCGTCAGGTGGGGATTTCTTAAAGATGTCTTATTATGTTATTGCTACTTCATCAGAACATGGTGGGTTTTTCTTAAAGACCTCTTATTATGTCTAGTTTGTACTAAACTTGCTTGTGCTAGTCAGACATCCCACATGTGGCCATCTTTGAAAACCTTGCTATCACTGTTCCATTTTAATTGATGGTTGGATTATGAGGGTCGTATTTTTAACAGAAAGACTTATGATGTCTTCTTGGTTCTGAAATGAAAATATTACTCCTTATCTTTGCTAGCCAAGGTTCCAATATTTTAACCCTGTCTGTACCTTGGCGGTTTGACGAGATAATTCATTGCTTTGGGTCTGTGAATTTCATTGGATGTTGTAGCAAGTCACCTCATCCAATCAAAATCAGATTGCTGAAATTTAAATACAGTTCCTACAAGATTAATACAATGGGGGCACAAGAATGGAATTGACTGATAAATAAAGAGTTTTCCACTACCAGTCAATATTTGAACAAATACATCCTTTCCATTAAATTACACCTGTAATGGCTTCTTTTTGGTACAAAATCATACTTTCAACATTAAACTTACAAAGTATCCATTTGAAATCAATTGCCTGCACCATTTTCTGCCAATAAACAAAGTAACAGTGCACTGCTATTGAATAGGTGGCATAACATTCTAAGGGAAACAACTCATGAAATCCAAGTGATGCTACTTTGACAAAGTATTTGTATGTCTCATAAATCCACCAAGGTGTTGATAAGGTTAACACATCAGAACCTTGAAGATTGGTACCACTTGGACATCAAAATATGTCCACCTTTAAAATCTTATCATGAGTAGATATTCAGATCATCATTGGGCTCTTTCTAAAGACTTTCTATAATGTCTGGTTGGTCCTAAATAAAAAGGAAACCATGATGGCTCTGTGGTTAGCTAGCCAGACTCGTGTTCAAAGGGTGTATAGATTCAGATTCTACCAATGGACCATTCTTGATCAGCTTCTGTGGTGTGACTTTAGGTAAGGCACTTTACTCCAGTTGCCTCGACAGGACCATTCTTGATCAGCTTCTGTGGTGTGACTTTAGGTAAGGCACTTTACTCCAGTTGCCTCGACAGGACCATTCTTGATCAGCTTCTTTGGTGTGACTTTAGGTAAGGCACTTTACTCTAGTTGCCTCGACAGTAAATGGCCTACTTGTGTTGCTGTGCTATAAATCACCAGACCATATCTAAATGAAAATTGAATCGATCTGTCATCTGAATAGTTTCTCATATTGATACAGGGATTTAAATGCAAGACTTTTTGATATGTTTTGTTGGTCTTGAATTCAGATGGTGCCAACTTGACAACCAATATGGCAGCATGTTGGTCATTTTGAAAATCTTGTTATCACAACCTGGACTCTGCATCAGGGTGGTCTTATTGATATGGGATTTTCATAAAAATGGTTCTTATGATTTATGGTTTGCCTTAATGAAAACAGTGCCCCACAAACATCCAGAGATATAAATAAGAGTTGGTTCAGTATTCATCATCTAGACTATAATATATAGAAGTAATGGATTTGTCTTCGATTCCTGGTCTATGTTGACCAGTAGAGCATTAGTCCATTTAAGGGACTCTTGTTTACATATGCTGTGTGAAAACTTTTAAAACATGAATCTCATCATTTCCTTGTTTGTTTTTTCTTTCTTGCTAGACACATAGTGGCTCTGTTTGGCGAGTGACATGGGCACATCCTGAGTTCGGACAGGTGATTGCAACTTGCTCATTTGACCGCACAGCAGCAGTATGGGAGGAGATGGTAGGAGAAAAACAACAGGAAGGAAGTCTTCGTACCTGGCTCCGACGGTCAAGCCTAGTAGACAGTAGGACCTCTGTCACAGATGTCAAGTTTGCCCCCAAACATCTTGGATTGCAATTGGTATTTAAGCAATGGCATGACATAGCTAGCTAAATTTTTCAAGGTTTAATTAATTTAGTTTTGTTTGTCTTCATGGACAGTGCAAACATGGCCAAAATTAAAGAAAAGAAATAGTATCTTTACATATTAAAAGTGGTTGCTGCAGAGTAACCTCAGGTAGCAACAACATTTCATCTTGTGATAATATCACTGTGAGATAAAAGTACTCATTATGCAGAAACAATATTTATTGCCAGTATATCATTGAGGGGTGCAAGATTCATAGTAAAAAATCCCCATCATGTCAGATTTTGTCAGACTGGGTTAAAATCAAATGTTAGTGTCATAATTGGGGTGGGTGGGGGGTCAAATTAAAACTTTGGTTGGGGGTGGTGGTGCACAAATGAGAGTAAAGGGAAGCACTAATTGTGTTCCCTGTGTTAGATAATTGTAAGAAACAAGAGTCATATTGCAGACTGCATTGGTGGCAGCATCAGTAAGATTTTGTGTTAAAGATTTTGCACATCAGATACATACATCCTTGGTATTGATATTTAATGATCTGTACAGGACACCTGTATCAACCATATGGTAATCTGACATACTTGGACCAGTATCCACCATACGGTAATCTGACATACTTGGACCCGTATCCACCATACGGTAATCTGACATACTCGGACTAGTATCCACCATACGTTAATCTGACATACTCTGACTATTATCCACCATTCAGTAATCTGACATATTCCGACTAGTATCCACCATATGGTAGTCTGACTGACATACTCAGACCAGTTCACTTTGTTTCCATGAAGCACTGCATGTTTTGACAGTGAATGGTTTTAGTTCTTGTTGCTGATGTTATTTTTGAAGGTCTTGGAACTTATTTTTTCAAGATTTGAGGGGATTAAAGACTTTACTTGAGATCACAGCTGTATGCCTACACCATAACCATTCAGGCCACAGAGCTTTAAATGATATTGGGAGATAACTTTGTATACTTAATGTGGCTCATAGGTGCTGCATAGTGTTGGAAGAAAACATTGTACTCCTATTGTATCCACAGATGCGGCATGGCAATGAGAGATTTTGTACTCTTAATGTGGATACAGGTATTGCATGGGAATGGGAGAAAACTTGGTACTTATAATGTGGCTACAGGTATTGAATGAAAAGGGGAGAGAACTTGGTACACTTAGTGTGGATACAGGTATTACATGGGAATGGGAGAAAACTTGGTACTCTTAATGCGGTCATTGGTGTAGCATAGATAAGAATGGGAGAAAACTTGAAGTGGCATACAGTACATGACTGGGATAATTTTTCGTTGAAATCCTATTGTGGCCATAAGTGCTGACACATCGGTGTAAGAAAATATTGTATTCCTACTGCTACCCTTCTGGGTAATAGGAGAAAACTTCACACTTGTATTGTGGCCATGGATGCTGTACAGTAATAGGAGAAAACTTCACACTCATATTGTGGCCATGGATGCTGTACAGTAATAGGAGAAAACTTCACACTCATATTGTGGCCATGGATAGTGTACTGTAATTGGAGAAAACTTCACACTTGTATTGTGGCCATGGATGGTGTACTGTAATAGGAGAAAACTTCACACTCGTATTGTGGCCATGGATGCTGTACTGTAATAGGAGAAAACTTAACACTCGTATTGTGGCCATGGATGCTGCACAGTAACTGAAGAAAACTCCGTACTCTCGATGAATCAACAGGCATTGCATAGAAGCTGGTGAAAAGTTTGTGCTAATATTGTGACAATAATTGCTGCATGTAGTGATACTTGTTTTTTTGATAAAATATATATATAATGTTTTGACCAGTTATCTTGGTAATTTATTATTGAAGACAACTTATTACAATAATTCATTATTCAATTCATGTTTCAGGAGTATATGGACAGATGTTGAATTTTATGACTATCTGTGTAAACAGTTTCTTTATAATTGTTATGGCAAATATTTGTGAACTTATAACATTTGATTTGATCTCCTTTCCTCAACAGTCTCTTAAAAAACATGTTGACAGGTTCACTTGATGAAATAGGTCACATTGTTCTAAGTTTCAATCTGAGCAAGTTCTAAACTTCAGAGTTAGTAGGCATAGGGCAACTTGGATAAGCATTTAATAGGAGTTGCAAATATCAGGTCACTATGCAATTAAACATTTAATAGGAGTTGCAAATATCAGGTCACTATGCAATTAAGCATTTAATAGGAGTTGCAAATATCAGGTCACTATGCAATTAAGCATTTAATAGGAGTTGCAAATATCAGGTCACTATTCAATTAAGCATTTAATAGGAGTTGCAAAATATCAGGTCACTATTCAATTAAGCATTTAATAGGAGTTGCAAATATCAGGTCACTATGCAATTAAGCATTTAATAGGAGTTGCAAATATCAGGTCACTATTCAATTAAGCATTTAATAGGAGTTGCAAATATCAGGTCACTATTCAATTAAGCATTTAATAGGAGTTGCAAATATCAGGTCACTATGCAATTAAGCATTTAATAGGAGTTGCAAATATCAGGTCACTATTCAATTAAGCATTTAATAGGAGTTGCAAATATCAGGTCACTATGCAATTAAGCATTTAATAGGAGTTGCAAATATCAGGTCACTATTCAATTAAGCATTTAATAGGAGTTGCAAATATCAGGTCACTATGCAATTAAGCATTTAATAGGAGTTGCAAATATCAGGTCACTATTCAATTAAGCATTTAATAGGAGTTGCAAATATCAGGTCACTATGCAATTAAGCATTTAATAGGAGTTGCAAATATCAGGTCACTATTCAATTAATCATTTAATAGGAGTTGCAAATATCAGGTCACTATGCAATTAAGCATTTAATAGGACTTGCAAATATCAGGTCACTATTCAATTAAGCATTTAATAGGAGTTGCAAATATCAGGTCACTATTCAATTAAGCATTTAATAGGAGCTGCAAATATCAGGTCACTATGCAATTAAGCATTTATTAGGAGTTGCAAATATCAGGTCACTATGCAATTAAGCATTTAATAGGAGTTGCAAATATCCGGTCACTATGCAATTGAGCATTTAATAGGAGTTGCAAATATCAGGTCACTATGCAATTAAGCATTTAATAGGAGTTGCAAATATCAGGTCACTATGCAATTAAGCATTTAATAGGAGTTGCAAATATCAGGTCACTATTCAATTAAGCAGTTAATAGGAGTCGCAAATATCAGGTCACTATGCAATTAAGCATTTAATATGGCCATCATACAAATGAAGAGCATAAGTGAAATTTTAGAAAATAATTTTAAAAAACAATTTTAATTTGTTATTTAAATCAGATAACTAATTATAAAAGGAAATGTATATGTAGATAAATCTTAATGACTAAACTTTCAACACTTATTTGTTTCAATCTTATCAGTTGAAATTCACTATTTTGGATTTTCTATACCATCTTATTTCATAATTCCTGGCATTAGATTCACAGATAAGAGGCTGTTACCAGCATTTTCTTTACAGCCTTATCTATGTCTTTGTTTATGTTTGGCATATTGTCACTTTTCTAGGTCTATACCATCATCTGAATTACATTTTACAGATAATGACTTAAATTGGTCATTGATATTTACATTTAAGTGCAAGTCCTGCTCCCTGCCCCCCCCCCCAAATATTAATCTTTAGCAGGTCATCAAGAGGCATCTATTGTTAGTAAAGTGTCAATATACTATTGGTCCTGTAATTTGTTTTAGGCAACATGTTCAGCAGATGGGATTGTAAGGATATACGAGGCCCCGGATGTAATGAATCTTAACCAGTGGTCACTGCAGAATGAGATCTCGTGTAAACTGAGCTGTTCCTGTGTCTCTTGGAATACTTCCAGGTAACATTATACTGTCTCTTGGAATACCTCCAGGTAACGGCTGTGTCTCTTGGTATACCCCTAGGTAACATTATACTGTGTCTCTTGGAATACCTCCAGGTAACATTATACTGTGTCTCTTGGAATACCTCCAGGTAACATCCTGTCTCTTGGAATACCTCCAGGTAACATTATACTGTGTCTCTTGGAATACTTCCAGGTAACATTATACTGTGTCTCTTGGAATACTTCCAGGTAACATTATGTTGTGTCTCTTGGAATACTTCCAGGTAACATTATACTGTTTCTCTTGGAATACTTCCAGGTAACATTATACTGTGTCTCTTGGAATACTTCCAGGTAACATTATACTGTGCCTCTTTGAATACCTCCAGATAAGTTTATATTGTCTCTTGGTATTTCTCCAGGTAACATTATACTGTGTTTCTTGGAATAATTCCAGGTGACATTATGTTGTGTCTCTTGGAATACTTCCAAGTAACATTATATTGTGTCTCTTGGAATACTTCCAGGTAACATTATGTTGTGTCTCTTGGAATAACTCCAGGTAGCATTATGTTGTATCTCTTGGATTACTTCCAGGTAACATTCTACTAAGTCTCTTGGAATACCTCCAGGTAACATTATACTGTGTCTCTTGGAATACTTCCAGGTAACATTATACTGTCTCTTGGAATACTTTCTGGTAACATTTTACTGAGTCTTGGAATACTTCCAGGTAACATTATACTGTCTCTTGGAATAAATCCAGGTAACATTATACTGAGTCTCTTGGAATAATTCCAGGTAACATTATGTCGTGTCTTGGAATACTTCCAGGTAACATACGGTCTCTTAGAATAAATCCAGGTAACATTATACTGAGTTTCTTGGAATAATTCCAGGTAACATTATGCCGTGTCTTGCAATACTTCCAGGAAACATTATACTGTGTCTCTTGGAATACATCCAGGTAATATTATATTGAGTCTCTTGGAATACTTCCAATTAACATTATACCATATCTCTTGGAATACCTCCAGGTAACATTATCCTGTCACTTGGAATACTTCCAGGTAATGGTATGTTGTGTCTCTTGGAATACTTCCAGGTAACATTATACTGTGTCTCTTGGAATACTTCCAGGTAACATTATACTGTCTCTTGGAATACTTCCAGGTAATATTATACTGTTTCTTGGAGTACTACCAGGTAAAATTATACTGTCTCTTGGAATACTTCCAAGTAACATTATACTGTCTTTTAAAATACCTCCAGGTAACATTATAATGTCTCTTGGAATACTTCCAGGTAACATTATACTGTGTCTCTTGGAATACTTCCAGGTAACATTATACTGTCTCTTTGAATACCTCCAGGTAACATTATACTGTCACTTGGAATACTTCCAGGTAACATTATACTGTGTCTCTTGGAATACTTACAGGTAACATTTATACTGTCTCTTGGAATACTACCAGGTAACATTATACTGTGTCTCTTGGAATACTTACAGGTAACATTATTCTGTCTCTTGGAATACTTCCAGGTAACATTATACTGTCTCTTGGAATACTTCCAAGTAACAATATATTGTGTCTCTTGGAATAATTCCAGGTAACATTATGTTGTATCTCTTGGATTACTTCCAGGTAACATTATACTGAGTCTCTTGGATTACCTCCAGGTAACATTATACTGTGTCTCATGGAATACTTCCAGGTAACATACTGTGTCTCTTGGAGTACTTCCAGGTAACATTATACTGTGTCTCTTGGAATACTTCCAGGTAACATACTGTATCTCTTGGAGTACTTCCAGGTAACATTATACTGAGTCTCTTGGAATACTTCCAAGTAACATTATACTGTCTCTTGGAATACTTTCAGGTAACATTTTACTGTCTCTTGGAATACTTCCAGGTAGTGTTGTTCCGATTATCGATTATAATCGATCATCAGTTGGTTGATAAGATAATCGATTGTGAACTCCATAATCGATTGTGTGTAAAGGGAGACTTCTTTTTAGATGTATGCAAAGCACAAAGGTTTATAAACTCGCAGCCACTTAAGTTGACCTGAAATTTATTAATCCCTTCATGACTACAAATATAAAACCTTATGATTCATAATTAGGAACATATAGTCATTATTAGATGGTCAAGTTCTTAAATTGTTGATTTGTTTCAGTTAAATTGCAACATCTTTTGTAGTATTTATAAACAATGACAGACAAGAAAGACCTGTCCTTCTGTACTTTAAATTATGGACACATCACATGTGAATGAAAGAATTTCAGAGGATTATAGTAGTATTTTAGTTACATATGACTGATCAACCAGCGTTAATTTAACAAAGTTGTAGAACAAAAGTAACACAATGTAATATTATTGTCAGGTTAAAGTATATGTGTAATTAAAAGGGATTACTCCTGTACATTTATAAACATATTGAACTCTTGAACAAAGATATAATTGTGTAACAATAATTAAAATTTGCTCTTATTAACCGATTATAATCGATGATCAGCTGGTTAAGGGGAACCAATTATCGATTATGAATTTCTAACCGATTCCCATCACTACTTCCAGGTAACATATACTGTCTCTTGGAATAAATCCAGGTAACATTATACTGAGTCTCTTGGAATAATTCCAGGTAACAGTATGCCGTATCTTGCAATACTTCCAGGAAACATTATACTGTGTCTCTTGGAATACATCCAGGTAATGTTATATTGAGTCTCTTGGAATACTTTCAATTAACATTATACCATATCTCTTGGAATACCTCCAGGTAACATTATACTGTCACTTGGAATACTTCCAGGTAACATTATACTGTCTCTTGGAATACTTCCAGGTAACATTATACTGTGTTTCTTGGAATACTTCCAGGTAACATTATACTGTCTCTTGGAATACTTCCAGGTAATATTATACTGTCTCTTGGAATACTACCAGGTAACATTATACTGTCTCTTGGAATACTTCCAAGTAACATTATATTGTCTCTTAAAATACCTCCAGGTAACATTATACTTTCTCTTGGAATACTTCCAGGTAACATTATACTGTCTCTTAAAACCTCCAGGTAACATTATACTGTCTCTTGGAATACCTCCAGGTAACATTATACTGTCTCTTGGAATACTTCCAAGTAACATTATACTGTCTCTTGGAATACTACTAGGTAACATTATGCTGTGTCTCTTGGAATACCCCTAGGTAACATTATACTGTGTCTCTTGGAATACCTCCAGGTAACATTATGTTGTGTCTCTTGGAATACTTCCAGGTAACATTATGTTGTGTCTCTTGGAATACTTCCAGGTAACATTATACTGTGCCTCTTTGAATACCTCCAGATAAGTTTATTGTGTCTCTTGGAATTCCTCCAGGTAACATTATACTGTGTTTCTTGGAATAATTCCAGGTAACATTATGTTGTGTCTCTTGGAATACTTCCAAGTAACATTATATTGTGTCTCTTGGAATACTTCCAGGTAACATTATGTTGTGTCTCTTGGAATAACTCCAAGTAGCATTATGTTGTATCTCTTGGATTACTTCCAGGTATCATTATACTGAGTCTCTTGGAATACCTCCAGGTAACATTATACTGTGTCTCTTGGAATACTTCCAGGTAACATTTTACTGAGTCTTGGAATACTTCCAGGTAACATTATACTGTCTCTTGGAATACTACTAGGTAACATTATACTGTGTCTCTTGGAATACCTCCAGGTAACATTATACTGTGTCTCTTGGAATACCTCCAGGTAACATTATGTTGTGTCTCTTGGAATACATCCAGGTAATATTATATTGAGTCTCTTGGAATACTTCCAATTAACATTATACCATATGTCTTTGAATACCTCCAGGTAACATTATACCATGTCTCTTGGAATACCTCCAGGTAACATTATACTGTCTCTTGGAATACTTCCAGGTAACGGTATGTTGTGTCTCTTGGAATACTTCCAGAGAACATTATGACCTTGGATATTTTCACCCCAAAAGCAATAGGATAATTCCTTCCCCCATGTGCATGCATAAACTAAATTGGTAACCATATACATTCCTGGTGAGGGCCCCGAGTGGTCTAAAATGCTTTCCGTTGCGAATCATGGCCATCTCACCTCTGTCTGCATGGGTTCGAGTCTAAGATTCGGCTAATGTAGTTATGTGAGAAAGCTTGCCAGTGGCTTCTCGTGGGCCGGATTTTTCCTGTGTTCTTCCTCCACCAATAATACTTGCCGCCATGTATAGCCTATCATGTGCTGAAAAATGGCATTAAACCCTACAACTTTCATTGTGGGTTTCACAGTACATACATATTCGACCTCTATATAAATGACGTATGCCTACAGAAGAAAGGTGCCCCAAATGGTATAAATCTCTCACTGTTCTAGATCAAACATCTATCCTATGTTTGCGTATGTGAGAAAGCTTACAACTTAGCTTCCCTTGGGTTGGTGATTCTTTCTAGGGTTTTCCAGGTTTCTTAACCATTTATACTTTCCGCCAAGTATAGCCTCTTGTACTGAAAGATGGCATTAAACCCGATAACAACAACAATGGACAAATCTGTCACCTTTTGAGTGTCCTATTTGACAGGCTCTCTGATTTATCAAGGAAGGTATTAAATAAAATAGGATATGAATAATGGACCCATTTTTTTTATGTACATGTATACATTATATAATCCAATATTTCGTTGTATCATCACCAGGATTCATCCACCAATGATAGCAGTCGGAAGTGATGACACAAATCTGTCAGCAGGAGGGAAAGTGCAGATATATGAATACAGTGATAGTACCAGGTAGTGTATGAATACAGTGATAGTACCAGATAGTGTATGAACACAGTGATATTACCAGATAGTGTATGAACACAGTGATATTACCAGATAGTGTATGAACACAGTGATATTACCAGATAGTGTATGAACACAGTGATATTA
This sequence comes from Unio delphinus, assembly GCA_029339505.1. Taxonomy (NCBI): domain Eukaryota; kingdom Metazoa; phylum Mollusca; class Bivalvia; order Unionida; family Unionidae; genus Unio; species Unio delphinus. The sequence continues at coordinate 10,232,541 of JAQISU010001235.1, forward strand.
CCAGGTAGTGTATGAACACAGTGATATTACCAGATAGTGTATGAACACAGTGATATTACCAGATAGTGTATGAATACAGTGATAGTACCTGGTAGTGTATCAGCAGCTATGACCAGGCAATGTATGACCACAGTGGTATTACTAGGTAGTATATGAACACAGTGATATTACCAGGTAGTGAATAAATCTAAGCATATGCCAGCAATATCAAATTAACCTGGAAATAAATCTGTCCAGCAATTGCAGTTAGTGAAAAGACTTAAGGGTTAAGTAAATTTTTTGATAAAGAGTCAAAAGGCTACCAAAATGGTGGGTCTTGTTACCAGAATACTGTATCTCAGCTCCCCGAATGCTGGCTTCTTAGCTATCATTAATCTCAGTTATGCAAATTCTGGATCTCAGCACCTTGAATGCTGAATCAATACCTCTTAAATGTTGTCTTCATCTCAGCGACCAGAATCTTGCGTTCCAATTGTCAGAATGCTGTGTGTTGAATCTGATCTGGTTGGAACTTTTAAGTGAGCACAAATGGAAACTTCTTGGCAATGTGTGATGCAGGATTGCTCAAGACTTCTCCATCTCATGTACTCACCATGAAAAATCCATTTGTACCAACTGATGATGACTTTCGGGTAACTATAAGAAAGAGATAATTGGCAATATTCAAAGGTCTACAAATATTGCTGAGTCAGAATTTATAAACTCGTACAGCTGTGGCAAACATGATGGACTAGTACCTTTGCTGCTGTTGCCACAGTTGATTAGTTGGTTGATTTAGTTTGTTTTTGGTTTGTGATTGTGTTTTTATATTAGTTGGAAGAAGAACTCCAAAAGACCATCAACCCAAATTCGTTGATCTGTGGCAAAAACTCACTCTGTTAGATTATTATGGCCTTTACACCATTTTCAGATCAAGAGAATCTATATATGACAGTTTTACTGCTGAAGAAAATCCAAGTACTTTTGAGGCACCAAACACCACTTGTGTAGAAACACTGACCTTCCACAATTAACTGATAACATTCTCATGTACACATTGGAGGCAACTAATCATATGACAAGCATTTTGTACCACTTTGTCATAAATATATAAACTAGGGACAATGAGTTGCTGTGTTCTCTAAGACTGGCTTGGTTTATAGACAATGATTAAACCAATAATTGTTGGACTTCTACCTTTTTTCTTGACACCCTTAATAGGTCTGATATTCAAGAATCCATGATGTCATTTATGAAAGCTTCTGATTGGCCTTCATATGGTATGATGGCTATCATATATGAAATAAGAATTGTTGGATTTCGTACTTCACAGTGAAGACCCTTGATGTAGCATCCTCCATACACTGATTTTCAAAGCCCAACCTTTTTAAATGGAGTGTTTGAGTTCAACCAAAGTGTGTGTGTAGTTTTATTGTAATGAACTCTTAAACAAGTTTAAGTTTCAAATGACTGCCTGATGTGAGGTTAATTCTAAGGTTATAATGTCAAATGTTAAAGTAACAGTTTTCCTCCTTTTCACACATACAGTCATAGGAGTCATTGGTTTCCAAGAAATTTCATGTCAATCGTTATATCCGTACACTCCCAGTTTGATTGCCATCAATTTCGCATTTATTTAAAATTATGAATCTCTTGTTAGCTCCCCTGGCTGTAAGGTGATGTGAGCTTATGGTATGGGCCTGCATCTGTGATTATTCCAATTTATATCAGCATGCCAATCCGCAATTAGATATGGCCACCATTAATATAAAAAAAATTATAAAAAAATTGAAAAGATTTTTTACTGACTTCTAAAATGCCAATCAATGGCATTCTGGCATGAACAACTTTAACTTTGTATTGGCAGTCTGCCATCAAATATGGAAGCCATCAGCAAAAGAATGTGATTGAATTTGACAAGGGACATTATTAAAAGAATTTGACAGTGATCTATATCAGCCTCTCAGTTGTAAAAAAGAGATACTAGTTTGCCATCAAATATGGATGCCGTTACTAAGGATAAGAATAAACTTTAAACATCAAATATCATTGGATAATGGTTCTTCAGTATTGAACTCTATTGGCCATGTGAATGATTATTGGCCAGATTGAGTCTCTTATTATTAGATACGGTCCTATATGGGTGGGTGGGGCGTTGGTGGGTAGATTTTAGCACACATTGTTGATACCTCCAAGCTGCTGATTCCTTCAGTAATCCAGTCTTGCATAGTAATATTAAAACCAAAGGACCCAATTGCTCTGTATATTGACACGTGAGTGATTATTGGCCAGATTGGGTCTCTTATTATTAAATATTATATTGCTTAGGAATGGGCCAGTATAATAATGTTACCTGAACCCATTCTTATGAATATCCTTAATTTTGTTTGCAATTTTCAGCTGATTATAATGTTTCACTATATCAGACCACACTTTAAACTATCAAAACAATTTTTCCAAGCTGACAATAGCCGTATATATCTTGTTGATGGAAATATTTGCTGCAGATTATAAGTTTGAGTCAGTTGGTTTATTCTATATAGATTTAATAAAACTGCTTGTATCAAAACAGATCATTAGAAGACCACGTCAGTTGTGTAAATGGTTTAGTGCCTGTCTTGGATGCATGAGGTCATGGGTTCGAACCCATGCCAAATTCTTTCAAAAACTCATAAAAATGGTACTGTACTAGCAGCTGTCTCACTTGGCACTCAGCATTAAGATATTATTTTTAGGAGAGGTCAGCTTGGTGTCAGGATAATGTGTGTGGGATATGATGCTACATGTTTGCTGCATGATGCTGCAGTGCTAGACATTGCTTTAAACTGCCACACTGCAAATATCGTAGTGATATAACTGGAAAATTGTCAGAGCTATGTCCAAAATCCAGATCACACAAACACACCATCTTTGCTAGCCAAGGTTTCAATGGGTTAACCTTATCTACACCTTGGTGGATTGTACAGAGCTTTGTCCTAGTAAAATCTATTGGATTTCATGAATTGTCTCCCTTAGTACATAATACCAATATTGTGTAACAGTGATACATTATATGTCTACTGAAAATGGTGAAGGCAATTGACTTCAAAAGGATAATTTGTCAATATTACATTGAAAGCATATACCAGAGACAAGCGATTACATGTGTATTTGAGGGAAACAACGTACTTCAACAAACATGACTGGTAGAGGAAAATTGCTTATTTACAAGTCCATTCCAGTTGTGTGCTTCAATTGCCTTTTGATTTCACAGACACAAAGCACTGAAATATCGGAACGATCTGTCAAGGTATAGATAGGCTTAAACATTGGTCCCTTGACCAGTGATGATCCACACACACAGATTGTTAGAAAATATTTTCATGCATTCTTTAGCTTGTCTTAAGTGTGAGTTGAATAATAAGCATTATATTTTTCCTTTCAGGAAATGGAACAAAGTAGAAACCATAGCAAGGATCGCAGACCCTGTCTATGATCTGGCATTTGCACCAAATCTTGGTGGCCGAAACTCTCATCTGCTGGCAATAGCCTCCAAAAATCTAAAAATTATATCCATTGAGCCACTCAGGTGAGTATTGAGACAAGATCTATGGCTATTCCAGAGCCAAATATATGGGTGATTGTGCAGCACCTAAATTTATTCACACCCATTTACCTCAAAAAAAAAATGTTAATTAGGGGTCTTGTCCATAAATTTTCTATAAAGGTTTTTACCGCTATTCATTAAATTTAGACAAGTACTAAATAAGAAATATTGTTTGTGTCGAATATCAGCATTCCTGGTTGCTTGATTATCTGGGACTTGTAAAACACTGTTTAGGGCAGGTGAAATTTTCTTGTTACCTGCCTATTTGATGTATCATGAGAACTTGAAATTGGACTACTATTACTGAAAAAATGAATTTATTTTCAACTGGTTTCTGAAAAAATTGTTGTGAAGGCCTTGTTTTACAGCACATCAACACAAAGCAGGTTATTTTGGTTGCTGGACAATTGGACTAAAGTGCCGTTTCCAAGGACAAGCCATGCAATTTTCCAATGGCCCTAGCTGTTCCCAAAACCATTTCTGAACTCTATTTTTCCCTTCTTAATCCATACTGGACCTAGAGTTCATACTTTTCTTCAGTTTCTCTACCAGTATGTTAAGAAGATTATATTTTGCCTTGCAGTATTTTTTTTCAGAAGTGAACTAAAAACTATTACTACCACCAAAGCAATCTGGAGCAGTTCATAAACAGAAAAATTACAACTAATAAACTAGCAAATGACACTCAGTATCTCCACAAATATTGTGCACTCAAAGAAATCTGGACTTAATAGGCAGCTAGAATGTGAATAAGACTTTTTTTTTACAAAGGTTGGTCTGGTCAAGATATTTTTCCAAACTTCCGTTGTTGCACTGGCCATGGACTTGTATAGCTTTTGAGATGGTCAGTGTCCAGTGTCCATCAGTTAGCACAAGGTTGTTATTGTTGCTCACTGCAAAATGATGCATTCATCCAATAGTCCAGTAGGAAAATGGACATCTGTCTTGAGAATTTTGTAATTGAGCGGACACATCAGCATGTGGCTTTCACTGAACGACTTATGATGTCAAGTTTGACCTAAAATGAAAATGGTGCCACTTAGAAATCAAGTATTTCTGCCACATTGACCATCTTGAAAATATTCTTTTGACTGTTTCTCCTAAATGGATGGTCATAATGTTATTGATCTTAAAATAAGTGATAGTAAACAATTATGTCCTAAGAATGAAAAGTGAAATTTAAAAAGAATTTACTATATTGTGAATTAAGTCCAAAATAGTCCTAAAAGTTCAAACACAAGTCCAAATGTATGTAATTTCAACTGAATTCTGCTGGTATTCTAAATAACCAATATTGCATGTATTGATGTGTCTGTAGTTTTGAATGTGGTAATGTTCTAATAGTCTTTTTAAGTAATGTCCCTGTCTGAATTCACTATAATTCCAAAATAAAGTTTTAGTCAAAGAATATTAGTGAGCATTTTTTAATTCCAGTGAAAAATAATTTGAATAAATAAATCAATCCAAATCATCAGCTGAAATACATTAAGAATGATTCTATTTAAGATGTTAAGATAAGAACGAGTAATTTTTACATAAACAGATTTATATAACCTACTTCTTGACCTAGGTCACAACATTAAGAATGATTTTATTTAATATGTTAAGATAAGAATGAGTAATTTTTTCATTAATAGATTTATATTACCCTCTACTTGATCTAAGTCAAAATAATTTTTGAAAATACTCAGTCACTGTATTGAATATTCCATTCTTGAAGCTTCTGAAGTCAGAATGAAGACAATAAACATTTGCCGTTAATAAGGATTTGAACATTCAATCCACAATCATGGAGAAAATTTTAGCTATATATTCTGATTTTTCAAAATGAATGTTACCGGTCAGGTACACCAGGGTCTTGATTTTGGACAAGGTAAAGTACAAAATGCAAATATATATGATATACATAACATACAGTCATTAACAAAAGTCAGCAAATATTGCAGATTAAATATACATAATATCAGTATGTTTTTAATATCAAATTCTTATAATGTCTAGTTGGGCTTAAATTAAATGATGCTACTTGGTCATCCAATATGGCCATGACAGCAACCATCTTGAAAATTTTGTTATCACTACTTCTAAATCAATGGTCAGATTGGCATGGGGTTTTCACAGAAAGACTTTTTATCATGACTAGTTGGTCCTAAATTGAGATGGTGCGAATCTGATATACAGTATGGTGACCTTGGCAGCTCATTAGGATTCTTACCATATCCATATAAAGATGTAAATTGAACTCATTAGGGGTCTCTTCCTTATCAATTGAACTGTCTCATCACATAAGGTTGTAAATTGAACTCATTAGGGGTGTATAAAGATGTAAATTGAACTCATTAGGGGTGTATAAAGATGTAAATTGAACTCATTGGGGGTGTATAAAGATGTAAATTGAACTCATTTTTGTCTCATTCATATAAAGTTGTAAATTTAACTATTTGGAGGTCTCATCCATATTAAAACTGCAAACAAGTTTGAAATTAAACTGTTCCAAGTGAACTTAACTTTTGGAAACAATAGTTGATTGATAATTGGATGGAAGAATATATTTACAAAGAGGATCTCTCTTTGGGGTTCATGATGTGTCCCATTATAATGAGACCTTGATTATTGGCTCCCTGTCCGGGGTATAGCTCACGATATGTCCCATTATAATGAGACCTTGATTATTGGCTCCCTGTCCGGGGTATAGCTCACGATATGTCCCATTATAATGAGACCTTGATTATTGGCTCCCTGTCCGGGGTATAGCTCACGATATGTCCCATTATAATGAGACCTTGATTATTGGCTCCCTGTCCGGGATATAGCTCACAATATGTCCCATTATAATGAGACCTTGATTATTGGCTCCCTGTCCGGGGTATAGCTCACGATATGTCCCATTATAATGAGACCTTGCTAGTTTCATACCTTGATGTAAGGATGATCTCGGACATAACTTGTACAATTGTATGGCTTCCTGAACCTTTGTAATGAACTTGCATGTAAGATTCTGTATATTTGTTTGCAGGAGAGATCCCACACTAAGTGGACAAAGTGGGTTCACCAAGTTCGACATGAAGGAAGTGGCTGAATTTAATGAGCATGAACAACAGGTAAATGTGGAAACAAAAAAATTCTACAAATTAATGAATGAGACACTAATTTGCTCTGAGCTCACAAATATCAGGGCCATGTACAGTGTAATATTATAACATGTTTGCTCTGAGTTTGCATGTGTCAGGGCATAGTACAGTGTATTGTAAAATTAGTTTTGGGGGGCATTGTGCAGTATATTGTTATAACGTTGCAGTTTTCAGGGCATTGTACAGTGTATTATTATAACATGTTGACTCAGAGTTTGTTCTTGTCAGGGCATTAACAATATAGTAAAATTAGTTCTCGGGACATTGTACAGTGTATTATAACATGTAGAGTTTAGGTCATTGTTCAGTTCTTTTTAACATGTTACAGTATTCAGGGCATTGTACATTATATTGTTATAACTTGTTGCAGTTTTCAGGGTATTGTACAGTATATTATTATAACCATGTTGACTCTGAGTTCTTGTCAGGGCATTAACATTATAGTAAAATTAGTTCTCAGGACATTGTACAGTGTATTATAACATATAGAGTTTAGGGCATTATACGGTTCTTTTTAACATGTTGCAGTTTTCAGGGCATTGTACAGTGTATTATTATTACATGTTGCAGTTGTCATGGCAATATATAATGTATCATAATATGTTACTGTTGTCAGGGCAGTGTACAGTTTATAATATGTTTCAGCTGTCAGGGCCTTGTACAGTGTATACTTTGTTAGAGTTGTCAGGGCATTGTACAGTGTATAGTTTGTTAGAGTTGTCAGGGCATTGTACAGTGTATAATTTGTTAGAGTTGTCAGGGCATTGTACAGTGTATAATTTGTTAGAGTTGTCAGGGCATTGTACAGTGTATAACATGTTATGGTTGTCAGGGCATTGTACAGTGTATAATTTGTTACAGTTGTCAGGGCATTGTACAGTGTATAGCATGTTATGGTTGTCAGGGCATTGTACAGTGTATAATTTGTTACAGTTGTCAGGACATTGTACAATGTATAACATGTTATGGTTGTCAGGGCATTGTACAGTGTATAACATGTTATGGTTGTCAGGGCATTGTACAGTGTATAACATGTTATGGTTGTCAGGTTGTGTAATAAAGCCTGTTCAACATTGTTTCTTTCTTGCATCTTTACAGTCTTATTATTTTAAGATGTAATTTTCAGGTATTGTACAGAGTAGTATAACATGCTACATTTGTCAGGACATTGTACTGTTTATTGTTATAATATGTTAAGATGTCAGTGCATTGTACAGTGTTTTATCATATATGGCTGCCAAGTGTCCCATTTTTCCTGTATTTGGACCTGAATATGGGTGTATATTTATTTAAAAATTCCCTGCAATTTTCTGTTTTGCACGATAGAAATATATCGCATGTATATAGGAATAGTTTTTAAAATATTATCTGTTCAATCGAAATCAAGGCCACCATGCCTGTCTTTAGCTGCCATATTGCGCAGACAGAAACTACAATTGCAGTGTCTCATTCATAATATTCGACTTTTAATCTTGTCAAAAAGGAAAACAGAAGATACAGAATTTTCTCCAGGAAAGTAAAGACACCAGGAAGGACAATTGTGCCATCCTGTTTAGATTTGTAAAATTGTCTAGTAAAGGAGAAAAAATTTACATTTTGGCAAATTGTGTAATGTGATTTGGCTACTGGGCATGAAGGTGCCCATGACATAAAACAGCTTGGAAAGATGAATAAACATCAGCTTGCTGCTTCATTATCAACAACTCATATAGAAGCCAGACAGTTAAATTGCAAAGTATTTCTGTACTGTACTGGATGTGGCAGACTGGCTAAATTGTTTTAATCCAACAGATTTCTTGAATGTGTAACCATGTTTATTCCGTTTTGATACACACATGCACATACATGCCAACCATTACGCTTTTGGCGTAATCATTACGCTTTTTTTTCACTAAATTACACATTACACTTAAACGTATATGGATTGCGCTTTTTCTGTATATCCACCTCCCAAAAAATCAATTATTTGTTTTCCCGTTATTTTTAACATTCCATTAATCCCACAGACTGTATCTTAGAAAAGACGGCTTTTACGTAACTACAATATAAGAGTACGCTTGACCTATGACTTTAGTAACACTATCATGTTCTATTTATAGCTAACCTGGTTCTACTGTTGACCTCGAATTCTATTTATAGAATCTGTATGCTTATTGGGGAGAGAGCAGACTGGTTTTACAAATGTAATTTTTACGCGCAGATTCCATGTTCTAATTCATATTTCTCACAGAACCAGTCTAAAGATATTTTAGCGCTTAAAAAGTATATTGTATTTTAGTCTATGCATTTATGTGATCTAAAATATCTTCTTTCAAAAATTTCCAAGATAAATTAGAAAAAGGCAACCAATAAAACCCCGAAACAAAATATAACAGAATCCTCTAAATAGTAAGTCTGCAGCATTGTACAGTATCATGTGACATCTATTTCCGGCCGTGTGGAAAGAATTTTAAAATTTAGCGCTAAAAGTCTTAAGATTGTTTCTAGTCAATGTGTGTAAAGCTAAAGGTGCTACATATGAAAACTTGAAACAGTAAAGGATGTTTAAAGACGAGAAGGGCAAATAATCATTGTTTATTGAAATTTTAGCATGTTATATGTGGATTCCGTTTTTTCTCCCTGGATTCTGCTTTTTGACCACTTGGATTACGCCATTTTCTCGTCAGGGGTTGGCATGTATGCATGCATTGTGGACCAGTCTAAATTTTTTAATCCCAACAGTTATATGAAAACTTGTTTTCTTGAATGTGTAACCATGTTCGTTCCTTTCGCTCCGGTGGCCTAGTGGTTAGAGCGTTCGCCACAGAAGCGGGAGGTCGCGGGTTCGATCCCCGGCCGAGTCATACCAGAGACTTACAAAAATGGTACTAGCAGCTGCCTCGCTTGATGCTCAGCATTAAGAGGTTAGTGTTAGGACTGGTCGGCCTGGTGTCAGAATAATGTGACTGGGTGGGACATTATGCTACATGTCTGCAGCATGATGCCTCAGTGCTAGACATCACTATAAACTGCCTCACAGCAGACATCGTAGCGATATGACTGAAAAATTGTTAAAGCTACGTTAAAAATCCTAATCAAACAAACATAGTGGACCAGACTAAATTGTAAAAAATCAAATAGATTTTATTGAAGTGACTCATGGATGTTGCAGATAGAAAGATGTTAATGAAGAAGGATTTTGTTAACATTAAAAACATGTTTCATCCAGAAAAATACAAATCAAAGGCACTTTACAAACTTTGAAGAAAAAAAATCGACAGTTATATTATACAACATTCATCATTTGTGGACTTAATGACCATTTGCGAAAGTTAGACATACAAACTTTCAGAAAAAAAGTATTTTAACAGGTCCTAAACCAACGTGTTAAGTAATCTGAGGTCCACACCCGTAATTAAGCCTGTTCAATGTTTTTTCTTTCTTGCATCTTTACAGGTGTGGCGTGTGAGTTGGAATGTAACAGGGACAGTTCTTGCCTCATCTGGTGATGATAGCAGTGTTAGGTTGTGGAAAGGTATTGTTCTTTTGTTAGGAGACTTATTTGCTGATATTTAATAGTTAATGAGAATACTTGATCACAAACATTAAAATTCATTGGCAGGTATAATTCATTCACTGCTTTAAAAAAAACATCTATTTAAAATAGACTTATTTTTGCAGGGCTGCGCAGAATGCTGAAAGGAACTAAACATGTAACATCTCTTTACACCAGATATACAGCTCTACCCATAATGCATCTTGCAGAATGCTGAAAGTAACTAAACATGTAACATCTCTTTACACCAGATATACAGCTCTACCCATAATGCATCTTGCAGAATGCTGAAAGTAACTAAACATGCAACATCTCTTTACACCAGATATACAGCTCTACCCATAATGCATCTTGTTTAGATGCTGAAAGTAACTAAACATGTAACATCTCTTTACACCAGATATACAGCTCTACCCATAATGCATTTTGTTTAGATGTGATTCATTATGAAACTATGGTCTTCTATTGACCCCATGACTAAAATCAATGTATAATAAATAGTTTGGGTTGAAAGAAAACAGGGTGAAACATATATCTTTATTTCCGTATCAGAACACCATAATTTAAATTTAAAAAATAATAGTTCCTGCTATACCACTGTTCTGTATAGTACTCTATCCTGATTATATAATATAATATAATATAATATAATATAATATAATATAATGTAATATAATATAATATAACGCATTTAGTTTTAGTTCAGTTTGGTGCCATAGGCAAGGTTATTTAGTGCTAAGGCAATTGGAGTAATGTGCATTACCCAAGGAAACACTGTGTTAGCTGACGCAGAAAGGTGTGATGGTAGAATTCAAACCTACACCCTTTTTGGAACTGAGTCTGACACAGCAACTCCTGAGCCACAGCTGCTCCCCAAACATGGTTAGGTATATAACATAGCATTTGCTTCTGACTACTGCTTTATAATTTGGGAGAACTGTGTGTCTTGCATATGGAGAGATTATATTTTGCAGCCTATGTAAGTCCGAGACTCGTATGATTCTAAACCTGTCTGTCTTGGTTTACACTTACCGTTAGAGTGAACACTGTATTTACAATAGCTGTTTAGCAAATATCTGAAACGAAAGCATTCCATGCCAAGCATAACATAACAGAATATTTAGGAAGTTTTTATTTTGCTAACTTTATTATAGGTTGAGGTACAGCAATTTATCTTGTTTAAAAAAATAATGGAGCTAAATGATGAAGGGCAGTAATTATACTTTATTGACCAGGGTTATCCTTTAAAAAAAAAATAGGCCATGCTTATTGCATTGGTCTGTCTAATAAGACGAACTGATGTGAGTTCTGTAACGGCCGATGAGTATTTAGCTCTGTTCATGTGTTTGTTTTAAACATTTTCTTGATTGGCAATTTGCACTTGCAATGAACCTTGTATGTAACAGCATGACAGTGATTGGGTCAATTAAATTAAACTTTTGTATCCATACTACAGTTATTCTCTTCATTTATCCAGAAATGTCTTCTAAACCTATTGTTTCTTATGTTACTGTTATTTAAGTTTTGAAGTCGGGATAATCAGAATGTGACCTTACCAAAAGCTCTTTTCCTTGATAAAACCATAATTATTTTAATACCTCTTGGCCAAATCAATTTCCAAAATGGAGAGTTGAATACCGTACATCCCTGTTTGATTAAAACATTTATAAATTAAATTGTTTTGATTTTTTAAGTCATTGGATTACTTAAGTCCTGTTTTAAATATCTGGAGATACCATTATCAGTTGGTTGAGCAAACAAATAAGATAATCGATTGTGAACTCCATAATCGATTGTGTGTAAAGGGAGACTACTTTTTAGGTGTATGCAAAGCACAAAGGTTAGTAAAACTCCCAGCCACTAAAGTTGACCTGGAATTTTTTACTCCCTTTACAACTACAAATAAAAAAACCTTACAATTCATGATTTAGAAAATATAGTCATTATTACATGGTCAAGATGTTAAATTGTTGAGTTAAAAAATTTAAACAAATTTTGTTGAATTGTTTCAGTTAAATTGCAACATCTTTTGTAGTATTTATAAACAATGACAAACAAGAAAATCATGTCCTTCTATACTTTAAATTATAGACACATCACATATGAATGAAAGAATTTTGGGAGATTGTAGCAGTATTTCAGTTACATATGACTGATCAGCCATAAAAAGTTGCATTCATTTAACAAAGTTGTGGAACAAAAGTAACGCAAATTGTAATATAATTGTCAGGTTAAAGTATACATGTCATTAAAAGAGATTACTCCTGTACATTTATAAACATATTGAAATCTTGAACAAAAATATAACTGTGTAACAAAAATTAAAATTTGCTCTTAGTAATCAATTATAATCGATGATCAGTTGGTTAAGGGTACCGATTATCGATTATGAATTTCTGACTGATTCCCATCACTAAGCCTTGATGCAGTAGGAATTTCTTTTTTGTGGAGACATAAAGGTGAGTGCATTTATTTGAAAGGGGCTACTATTAGAATAGCTATGGTATATGTTTGAGCATTCTAAATTTCTTTCTATTATACCTTGAAGTGAAAGCCTCATATAATAATTAGGTACAATAATTGTACTGTGTCTAAATTCTACAGTATAAGAGTTTTCAAAAGATGCGTACCCTTGGATTTTGAACTGTGGAAATAAAAACTGGATTCATTTCTGGTAACATTTTTTTTTATGGCACTTTAAATTATAATCAGTCAGACAAAACTTGAATATATGGTTTCTTGCTAAGGCAGTTTTTGGTATGGGATTGTGTTTTGTTAGTAATTAATTTGCTTAAATCTGTAAATGGTTTAAAACCTTGAACGTTTTGTTGAATGGATTATTCAGAAAAAAAATTGAACGTACATACTCGGTACATGCATCTGAACTTTAAAATCACAGTGGCACATAGAAGTATATTTTCTTTTCAGTCTCTGTCTCAGAAATGACCTAGCATTAATGAATTCTCTGACCCTGAGACTCCAAAGATTTTGTATCACTATAGAAACATGAAAGCCACAAGACATTATTCCGAAACACAAAGAAAGAGTTTAGCTTGTAAAAGAAATGATACTTTTCTGATTATTGAATTTACTTGTACCATAATTTCTTATAAATTTGTCAGCTCTTTGGACGAAAAGTAGAGTCAGTCTCCGAAATTTGTTAGAAAATTTGAACACGAGTGGAAACCTGAACTGACAACTATGTGATATACATTATTGATATTTGAATAATATCTAAGCTTCATTGTTGTATGGGTATATTTTTGTATATAAATTATTTGAGCAATTGATTGAAGAATATGTTGACAAGTTGAAAATATAATAAAGTATCAAATAATCCTCCGACTTTTTCATATAAATAATATACACACAGTAACATAAAAAGAGAAACACTTTTTAAAAAATGAGATGGTATATTTCATACAAAATATTGAACAGGTATTTTTCATTATTCAGCATGAGACAAGAAAGCTTAAACATCATTTGTTTCCACCAATAACAAGGAATCACAGCTATTGGCTCATGGCTGTCCAAAAGAAATGACTCTGACAATTTTAGTTTTGACTCCTGAGATTTTGGTTTTGACTCCTGAGATTTTGGGTTCAAGGGTCAACTGACTCTTCAGTTTGGAAATCCCTGATACATATAGTAACTTTGATACATATATTAACCCTGATACATATATTAACTCTGATACATATATTAACCCTGATACATATATTAACCCTGATACATATATTAACTCTGATACATATATTAACTCTGTTACATATATTAACCCTGATACATATATTAACCCTGATACATATATTAACCCTGATACATATATTAACCATGATACATATATTAACTCTGATACATATATGAACTCTGATCCATATATTAATTCTGATACATATATTAACTCATAAAGCAACAGTTGTCTGACAAACAGAGAAAGAAATAGTCCTATCGCTAATTTTCACTGGGTACCAGTTTTCACAGATTTTGTTGTTGCCCAGAAATATGAATTTAAAGAGAGAAAAGTTGGCTAGATATAATGAAGCTTACAACCCGCATTTTTATATTGTGTTCTGTCCCTGGTTATCAGTAAGCTGTCTGACAGAAATCAGTATTAGATTTATTATGCGTTAAAAAAAGACTCTGCTTCAATGTTTATTTTAATTTATTATGAAAAGAACTGTATTGTGTTTTTTTAATACAGATCTATATTGTAATTTACATTCACTGCTTTAAACATTTTGTGAAATATGTAAAGATACAGAGAAATGAAAAAATGCATAAGACATTAAAATATCAGCATATGGTATTAAGGGAAAGAATTAATGATACTGATAATTGAAACTTATTTAATATTTATTCTGATTAGTTCTTCATTCAGTTAAACTTGTCAAAAACATGTTAATCCCATGCGAAAGCATGTCTCTCATTTTATCCGTAATTGCTTAATCCAAATGAATAACCTGACCATAATAGAAGAACAGTTGCATGAAGCACACTTGCTAATAATACACTATCTGTATACACTAATGGCAGAAGAATGTTGAAACTCACATTTCACTGATTTGACAATGCGACTACTATATTGACTTTGTCTCAATCAAGTCTGATGGCTGATAACAGATATTTGCAACGATAAATAAACTTGAAATGTTTGAATTAAATAAGTACAGCTTTCTGAAAGCCGGTAAGAATTAGGTGTGATCTTTTACATAGTATCACATCAGCTACAAATATTGGTTTGATTGAGGTTTTAAGGTTCACTAATGCGGTATATTGATGCTCCCCTTTCCCCTAATGGCCTCCATGACCTGTTTAGCATACCAGCTGTGAAAATATCATTTTAACTTGTCTTTCGTTTGTTTATTTTTTTGTTGAGTTTTATGGTTGAAATTGGTTCATATATGAGACCGAGCTAAACTAAGGAATGATTCCATTGTTTTTCAATTCAGTTAATATCTGTGCACTTTAATTTCCTGTGCACTTTAATTTCCTGTGAACACTTCAAATGTTGCCACTGTTTTACTGGTTGTATTAAGCAAAGTACAGCTGATGTCGTGTTTGCTTTACCTGTGGAAAGCAAAGTACAGCAGATAGCGTGTTTGCTTTACCTATGGAAAGCAAAGTACAGCAGATAGCGTGTTTGCTTTACCTATGGAAAGCAAAGTACAGCAGATAGCGTGTTTGCATTACCTGTGGAAAGCAAAGTACAGCAGATAGCGTGTTTGCATTACCTGTGGAAAGCAAAGTACAGATGATAATGTGTTTGCTTTACCTGTGGAAAGCAAAGTACAGATGATAATGTGTTTGCTTTACCTGTGGAAAGCAAAGTACAGATGATAATGTGTTTGCTTTACCTGTGGAAAGCAAAGTATAGCTGATATTGTGTTTGTTTTACCTGTGGAAAGCAAAGTACAGCTGATAATGTGTTTGCTTTACCTGTGGAAAGCAAAGTACAGCTGATAATGTGTTTGCTTTACCTGTAGAAAGCAAAGTACAGCTGATGTGTTTGCTTTACCTGTGGAAAGCATATAGCTGATATTGTGTTTGCTTTACCTGTGGAAAACAAAGTACAGCTGATAATGTGTTTGCTTTACCTGTGGAAAGCAAAGTACAGCTGATAATGTGTTTGCTTTACCTGTGGAAAGCATATAGCTGATATTGTGTTTGCTTTACCTGTGGAAAGCAAAGTACAGCTGATAATGTGTTTGCTTTACCTGTGGAAAGCAAAGTACAGCTGATAGCATGTTTGCATTACCTGTGGAAAGCAAAGTACAGCTGATAATGTGTTTGCTTTACCTGTGGAATGCAAAGTACAGCAGATAGTGTGTTTGCATTACCTGTGGAAAGCAAAGTATAGCTGATAGCGTGTTTGCTTTACCTGTGGAAAGCAAAGTATAGCTGATAGCATGTTTGCTTTACCTGTGGAAAGCGAAGTACAGCTGATAACGTGTTTGCTTTACCTTTGGAAAGATCCATACTGACCAGGATCTAAGTTTAATTTTGCCACTCTTAAGTGTTAATGCATTGGTTGTCACAAAGTGCTGATGGTGCAACTTTATGAACAGTGTTTTAAGGAAGAGACTGATCATACGCTTTAATAACAAACTTTATGAACAGTGTTTAAAGGAATAGACTGATCATACGCTTTAATAACAAACTTTATGAACAGTGTTTTAAGGAAGAGACTGATCATACGCTTTAATAACAAACTTTATGAACAGAGTTTTAAGAAATAGACTGATCATACGCTTTAATAACAAACTTTATGAACAGTGTTTTAAGGAAGAGACTGATCATACGCTTTAATAACATGTTAGCTTAGTGTTTTAGAAATTGCTAGATTTTTAGTGTAAATAATTACTTTCAACAGCTGCTTGATTTGTACTTGTATAGATAGATAGTTTGAAGTGACTGTCATTTGTTGTTGGCATAGTTTGTTCTTTTTATTTTTGGTATTTTTTTTAGTTTAATCCATGAAATTAAATACTTTAAATATGTCAACTTAAACAGGCTAATCAATAAATTTCAATAACTATGAAAATATCCTTTTTTTAACTCTGTTTTAATATAAAACCACAAAAAAAATCACCCAAATAAATGAAACTGCAGTACCCCAGGAGTTAATGTTCACTTTTATATTGATTTTTTTCCTCAGCCAATTACCTTGGCAGTTGGAAATGCATTGCTGTTTTAACGGGTGATGGCAGCCCACAAGAAATAGAGCGTCCCCAGTTTGGCCAAGTACAGATTAATCAGAGTGCAGGAGGTGATAGAGGCGGTGGAAATGCCGGTGTCAGGTACTTCAGAATTGCTCCAGTAACTAATGGAAATTAGAGTGGTATAAGGCATCATCGACCTATATCCAGTCTGTCATACCTAACACAGTATGCACAAATGTCACTCATAACCTGTAACCAGTCTGCCTTGTCCATTACAGTGTATATATATATATATATATATATATATATAATGCACAACCTTTAGCTAGTCATAAATGTTAATCATAACTTATAGCCAGCCTGCCATTTCCAGTACAGTACAGTATGCATAAATGTCACTCACAACCTATAGCCAGTCTGCCATTTCCAGTGCAGTATGCATATACGTAGCAAATAACCTTTAGCCAGTCTGTGATGTCCTGTTCAGTATGCTTAACCATCACTCATAACCTTTAGACAGTCTGCCATATCAAGTACAGTACAGTATGCATATAAATCACTCACAGCCTATAGACAGTCTGCCATATCCAGTACAGTACAGTATGCACAACCATCACTCACAACCTTTAGACAGTCTGCCATATCAAGTACAGTACAGTATGCATATAAATCACTCACAGCCTATAGACAGTCTGCCATATCAAGTACAGTACAGTATGCTTAACCATCACTCATAACCTTTAGACAGTCTGCCATATCAAGTACAGTACAGTATGCATATACATAGCAAATAACCTTTAGCCAGTCTGTGATGTCCTGTACAGTATACATATAAATCACTCACAGCCTATAAACAGTCTGCCATATCCAGTACAGTACAGTATGCACAACCATCACTCATAACCTTTAGACAGTCTGCCATATCAAGTACAGTACAGTATGCATAACCATCACTCATAACCTTTAGACAGGTCTGCCATATCAAGTACGGTATGGTATGCATATAAATCACTCATCTAAACTGAGAGAACCAAAATGAGTTGCATTCAAGACACCTTGCGTTTCTCTGTTAAAGAAAATGTAGATGTCCCATTAACCATTACTTTTATTATTGACATTTCCTTCCAGTTTGATTCATAGATATCTGTTCTGTTACTTGAAGACTGGTTATCACAGAGACGATGGAAAGGTTTGTTGTTACAGCCAATTCATTATGTATCTTGTTCAACCAGACTTTTGATTGGCATTGTTTAATTGTACCCATGTGAAGGACAAGCAAGACCATTCTCGCTATCATAGAATGTTTCAAGATGTATTCTCTGCAGTCATTCAAGCCATATATAACTATGGCAAGCTATAAAGAATATCACTGACCATCATTTTAACAGATGCAAGGGGTGTCTCTTAATTGGAGAGAAATTGTCAATGACAACATTTTTATAACACATCGTTTCAGTAGCGTATCTTGTCTCCTCATTTCATGAACCAATTAAAGTGCATTTAAAACTTTCATGGAAGTATCCTACTGACATTACAGGCCTTTTGCTTGGAATGTAGCTCATCAAATGATATGGTATCTTGCATCATTTTGATAATAAGATATCCTATTCCATTGAAAGAAAGAATTGTTTTCATTGGATGACCATTTTAAATTGGAATGTTTTCATTGGATGACTTTTTATTGGAATATTTTCATTGGATGACCATTTTAAATTGGAATGTTTTCATTGGATGACCATTTTAAATTGGAATGTTTTCATTGGATGACTGGGAGATACCTCCTGCATCACTACTTGTCTTCAATTTTATCCTTTTTTGTTTGCAATGTTTGACTTGAATAATAGCAGACCATATTTTAAAAATGCAGTGATATGGAGGGATGTATTTGATTGTTTGCTTCTGTGACGTTTTTAATTGAAATACCTTGTATTGGGTAATAGTGGTCAATAATGCATTATCGCAAACTCTGGTTTGGCAAAGAGCTGTCCAAGTCCTGCGATAATAAATAAGACTGACTATACAGACAAGTGACTTTCTGACAGCATAATATGAAGTGATATGTCAGTGTGTTTAAAATTTTCACATTATGTTTAAAAAATCTTAAATTTTATATTCATATTTGGATGATTTGTATTGTAAAAATATTGTCTTGCCACACATTAATACAAACTGAACAGAAAAGTGTCCCAAGGCCGATATGTTCATGAAATGTATGTATATATTTAGATTGACATTTAGAGTTTCTTCTGAGACTTGGTGTATTGTCCGACTGATGGATGATAACATATAACCAGTTTGTCTTACCTTGTGTGTGTGTTTGGAGTGCATTAACAAAAAATGTGCTAATCTTTTATGTATATGGAGAAGATCTCAAACAAGTGAAGTATTAACAAGATTGAAATTATTCAGTTTTATTAATTTCACATCCCATAATATACCACTGTCCTTTATATAACATGGGTGTGGTCAGTATTTTATTACATTGGACACATCCCGTAATATACCACTGTCCTTTATATAACATGGGTGTGGTCAATATTTTATTAAATTGGACACATCCCATAATATACCACTGTCCTTTATATAACATGGGTGTGGTCAATATTTTATTAAATTGGACACATCCCATAATATACCACTGTCCTTTAATATAACATGGGTGTAGTCATTATTTCGTTAAATTGGACACATCCCATAATATACCACTGTCCTTTATATAACATGGGTGTGGTCAGTATTTTATTACATTGGACACATCCCATAATATACCACTGTCCTTTATATAACATGGGTGTGGTCAATATTTTATTAAATTGGACACATCCCATAATATACCACTGTCCTTTATAAAACATGGGTGTAGTCATTATTTCGTTAAATTGGACACATCCCATAATATACCACTGTCCTTTATATAACATGGGTGTGGTCATTATTTTATTAAATTGGACACATTCCATAATATACCACTGTCCTTTATATAACATGGGTGTGGTCAATATTTTATTAAATTGGACACATCCCATAATATACCACTGTCCTTTATATAATATGGGTGTGGTCAATATTTTATTAAATTGGACACATCCCATAATATACCACTGTCCTTTATAAAACATGGGTGTAGTCATTATTTTGTTAAATTGGACACATCCCATAATATACCACTGTCCTTTATATAACATGGGTGTGGTCAGTATTTTATTAAATTGGACACATCCCATAATATACCACTGTCCTTTATATAACATGGGTGTGGTCAATATTTTATTAAATTGGACACATCCCATAATATACCACTGTCCCTCAGATAACGTGTTATGGTCATGACTTTCATCAAATTGGTCAAAATCCAGATCATAACAATATGACTGATGAAATATATGAGTGGTCATGACTTACATTCAATTGATCACATTTTGTCCCCACATTTTAAAATCTCTCAATATATGACTGTCCTGTATATAACATGGGTATGATCATGACTATCAAATTGGTCAGATTTTGTCCCCCATCTTAAAATCCCTTAGTATATCACTATACTAATTTAACATAGATATGGTCATTTCATTGGTCAGATTTTGTCCCCCTTCTTAAAATCCCTTAGTATATCACTAACACTAATTTAACATAGATATGGTCATTTCATTGGTCAGATTTTGTCCCCCATCTTAAAATCTCTTAGTATATCACTATAACATCAGTATGGTCATTATTCTGTTAGAGTATTTTAAATCCCACAATATAATACTAGCACTAATTTAACATAGATATGGTCATTTCATTGGTCAGATTTTGTCCCCCATCTTAAAATCCCTTAGTATATCACTATAACATCAGTATGGTCATTATTCTGTTAGAGTATTTTAAATCCCACAATATAATACTAACACTAATTTAACATAGATATGGTCATTTCATTGGTCAGATTTTGTCCGCCCTCTTAAAATACCTTAGTATATCACTATAACATCAGTATGGTCATTATTCTGTTAGAGTATTTTAAATCCCACAATATAATACTAACACTAATTTAACATAGATATGGTCATTTCATTGGTCAGATTTTGGCCTACTGTTGCTACCTAGTTTTAGTTTGTCATCTTGGACAAGTAATTATATTTGAATTAAATCATTCTGTACAATATTTTTATCTTGCCAGTATAACCTGTATAAACATGGTGAGACATAGTAGTTTATATTACATAGAAAAAGCACTGCATATGAAGATAAATGAAATTTACATTTGTATTTGAGTAATAGTTTTAAACGAATGCTTTCTTATCCAGAATGAATTTGTTTTTAAAAGCGTGAACATCTTGCATATTGCAGATAGTATTATTTAAATAGGGCACCTTGATAATTTTTAGAAGCATATAGAGTTAACCTTGTCTGTCCATATGTATGTATGCCTGTTGCACCTGTGTGTATGAATGTTTAGCTTATTTCGGGCATTGTGATGGCACAGCCATATTCTTAGAATACTTTTTTAGTTAAGTAAGTTTTATATTTTGACAGGATTTCAATATTTTAACATGGTTTGTATTTGTGTAATGTAAAGGGCTATTCCATTTAAATTTATCAGGGAGGGTTAGGTAGAATGCCAGTGATATGTGCATCTATTTGCAATACAGTTAAATTAATGACCCAGCAATAAAAAATAATGTATTCATCCTTTGTTTTTCTTTTGTGATATGATTTGAGAAAAAGTAGTGCCATTCCACTATTAGTTTTTATAAGTTTCATGATAGGGTTGGAGAAAAAGTGACATTCCACCCTTTCAGTATAAGCCTAAATAGAATAGCTCTTTGGAAATATTGTATAGTATGGAATTTCATTGAAGTCATTTATTATGCATCAAGCCTGTACTTTTTGCTGTCCGACATTTTGTGTAAGTGTATGTGAAATGCCATTTTTATGTTTGTGGACTTGTTGCACATTGGAGTTTGGTAAAGCATTACTTCAGTATTTTAATATTATTCAATATACTGGAAATTTATTTATATGTGTCTTTGATTTTATGAAACCAAAATGGCTGACATTTGTAGATAAGACATTGGGATTGTGTCTTGTGATATCATTAGTCAATTGATGTCCAACAAGAAAATGATCGATAGTTTAAAGGTCAACAGGATGAATGTAAAAAGAACATTAAATTATAATAAAAATATATGTCATTGGTCTTTTGTTTTTTATAGTACTTGGAAAAGCTACATTATTGCATATATGATACTAAGAAAATGATTGTTCACTGCTTAAGTGCCAAGATGTCACTAGAATTGTGTGATCCAATACAAGAATACTCGTTGGAAGTTAATGATTGGTTTTAACCCTCTAGCAACTGAATATGTTACTTGTCCTATCCATTCCTACCTACCCCATCCCCAATTTGGCTTTCCATCCTGTCATTGTCGTCATATCCCCCTTTTTTTGCCACTTGATTTGGTCTCCCATCATTAATCTGGCACTCAACTGGTTTGTTACAAGTCACTTATACTGTACGTCTAAAACCGTCTAAAGAAAAGAAGGAAATGTTGGAACAGTTATTTAATTAGCCATATTTTTGGGTCATTGTATGTGATAAATATGATTGTTTCATACTTGTTAATAACATCATTAAAATCCCTATTGCTTTTATCCACAGTTTGTTGTTTTCTATACATCGGCCATAACTAATGTATTATGTTATGATGTCCATCCCTCTGTTGGAGTGTATGTCCATCTGTCTGTCACCAAGTTTGTTTCTATACAAGAACTTGAGTTCTCTGCAATGTCCAATTACTAAACTTTGGACAATTTGCACTTGGGCCATTGGATAACCTATACAATTTGAGAGACAAAATCTTCAATGGTTGGGGTCACAGTGACAGAAAGAAGAAAAATGGATTCTGCAACAAAACTTATCTGTGTATGGTCTGTAAGTTACAAGACTGTTGATTGCATGCATATATTGTAAGGAAGAATCGTTTTGATATTGGGGTGAAAAGGTCAAGGTCATTGATTTGAAAAAGAAAAGCAACTGTTTCTTCACTATACAGCTCCAGACTTTGTGAATGGCATGCATTTGGGGTAAGGAAGATCCATGTTGATTTTGGAGGTCAAAGGTCAGATACCCCCCCCCAAAAAAAAAAAAAAAAAAATTATTTGTGCGCATAAACTCCTCAGTTCTCCACAATCTACATTAGCAGCCTTATTGAATGGCTTGGGAAAGAATTAACCTTATCAAGTTTGGGTCAGAAGATTAAAGAATAAGGTCTTTGCATTTGGAAGAACTAATATGGTATCCAGACATCAATATTAGTTCTACATCCAATACTTGGACCAAAGTTTGTGGATGGCTTACTCTTGTGTTAAGGTCTAAGCCTTGTGATTTTTGGGATCAGTGTCACTGTGACTGATAGAAGGAAGACGGTTGTTGTTGTTGTAGGGTTTTACACAATTTTTCTGCACACAACAGGCTGTACATGGCGGCCAGTATTAATGGTGGAGGAAGACTCAGCAGACCTATTTCTCTTTCACCTCTGCCTCTCTGTCTCCTCATAGGACTTAGCAGACCTGTTTGTCTCTCACCTTGGCCTCTCCATCCTGGGGATACCTCTTTCCTGGGGATTCAGCAAAATTTGTTGCTTTTGGAAGGCATTCTCATACTTGCCTTTCAGTTCTTGTTTCTTGCAACCTTTTCCATTCAGATTCTCTTAGGATTAAAATTTTGTCACCATCAAAGTTACTGGCAAAATCAGGACAGGTTTGTCTCAGGGTCTGATTGATATCCTGGAATTTTCCAGTATTTCAGATTCAGGCTGGGGTGTTCATATGATGCATTACTGGTGCTTTTTGGTCTTGGGAAGAATCTTCCATTCATATCAACACGTTTTAAATGGGGGCTGTTGTTACATAAGACATCACTGCATCATGGTTGATATAGATCATATCAGTTGAAGTGTACCTCAGACTTCAAGACAACACTCATACTATAGATCATATCAGTTGTAGTGTACCTCAGACTTCAAGACAACACTCATACTATAGATCATATCAGTTGTAGTGTACCTCAGACTTCAAGACAACACTCATGCTTTTGATCATATCAGTTGTAGTGTACCTCAGACTTCAAGACAACACTCATGCTATTGATCATAACAGTTGTAGTGTACCTCAGACTTCAAGACAACACTCATACATCTTTTCATGGACATCTGGAACCTCCTTAGCTGGTCAGGTTAAGATGCAAAAAGCTTTCACTGAGCCACATTCCAAGCATGAGAAAGATTATGGGATACAGCCTATCCATAAAGACTTTTCAATGGTTTACAATGCCATGAAGTTGAATTTTCATAAGAACTGTTCAGGCACTTTGAACTTCAGATTCCAGTCCCTCCTTATTTAATATAATGCCTTTAGTATGTTCATTGGTTGTTATCAAAACTTCTGATGAAATATTTGGGTGAAACTTTCTTTGAAAACCTTTTTGCACAGTCATCCTACTGTTCCAAGTGTCAGCAAGGATCAGGAATGAAATTCATGTTTTGTGGGAGGAAAATGGTAATTTATAGGTCTGTGGAAACAATGAATCGGTTTCTGTTATTTTCCAAACGGGTTTTTTTT
Source organism: Unio delphinus (assembly GCA_029339505.1). Lineage (NCBI taxonomy): Eukaryota > Metazoa > Mollusca > Bivalvia > Unionida > Unionidae > Unio > Unio delphinus. Next base: position 10,257,039 of record JAQISU010001235.1, read on the forward strand.
TTTTACCAAGAATCAGCAGCGTTGGGAAACCCTGATCAAATTGAAATCCTCCATCACAGTCATGTCTGTGATGGACATGATCCAGACAAACTCCATTGCTCAGTTAGAGCTTCACATTTCTATTTGACGAAACCAAAAGAAGATAAAGATGGTCGAAACCTTTTTCTCATTCTCGATACCTTGTATATTTTGACAGCCATCATCTCAGTGTGTGAGATCTTTCATATAATGATAATTAAAACCCATGATGTTGGGGATTTTGCTGTATTTTGGGCCTTATCATTCTTCTTTTGATGATGTCTTGATAATTGCAGCATTAGTCTCAGTTTGGGTATATCTATAGTTGCAACATTGTGGGAGTCTCACTTTTGGTGATGTCTTGATAGTTGCAGCATTGTGGCAGTCTCAACTTGTCTTTCATTCTACCTTTGATCAATACCAAATCAGATGACAGTTCCAGTTGATTATGCCCAAAGAATTGTCTAGTCATTCATTTACAAGTCTGTGCCCAAAGAATTGTCTAGCCATCCATTTAGAGGTCTGTGCCCAAAAAATTGTCTAGTCATCCATTTAGAGGTCAGTGCCCAAAAATTGCCTAGTCATCCATTTAGAGGTCTGTGCCCAAAAAATTGCCTAGTCTACCATTTAGCCAAAAAATTGCCTAGTCTACCATTTAGAGGTATGTCCTCAAGAAGTCTAGTCATCTGTTTAAAGGTCTGCACCCAAGAAATTGTCTAGTCAGCAATTGAAAGGTCTGCACCCAAGAAATTGTCTAGTCATCCATTTAGATGTCTGCAGCCAAGAAATTGTATAGTCATCAGATTAGAGGTCTGCACCCAAGAAATTGTCTTGTCATCCATATAGAAGTCTGCACCCACGAAACTGTCTAGTCAGCAATTTAAAAGTCTGTGCCCAAGAAATTGTCTAGTCATCCGTTTAGAGGTCTGCATTAGAGCACCCTACGTATGGTAAATGGTAAGTTTACACTGACATTTTCTTCGTTCTGTCAAGCTCCCACCTTACAGGCCAAGTCAGCAAATATAACAGTAGTAGGTGTTGTTACTAAAACAGTTTTTTGGCAATGAAACTAATTTTAATTCGTAATGCACCTGCTATTATTAAAAAATGTACATCCTCCCATGACACTTTGATGTTCTTTACATCTTGGTTCAAATTAAAGAATGTTATTCCACAACATAGAATTAAAGAATGCATCAGGCTGGACTAGATACGAGAACAGACAGCAAAGTAATAATTGCTGGTAAGTATGATATAAAATTTGCTTTACCCCTACCCCCACCCCCACTACATTTAAGCACACGTGTGAATATAACACACTTTTGGTGGTTACATCTTTGACATACTGCTATTTTGATAACATTACTCTTCAATCTTGAAATAAATTCAAGACCTTTATCCACTATCATTCCAATGTAAAAAAAAAAAAAAAATCCATTCCTTAAAACGCTGGTCAATAAAATCAGATGAAGTGTTTTATTGGGTTTTTGTTTTGTTGCACATCAAGTTCTTATGACTACATAACCTGTTATTGGATGTGTCCTATGTAGAGACTTTTGAAGTTTGACTTGCTGAAAAGACAATGTTTTCCATGGGCTGGACTAGACTAATGTTGTTTGTCACAAAAATAAAAACTCTTGTCACCTTCATCACTACAACAAACCTACTGAATTTCAACTCTCTTGGCCAAAAAGAGCTGCATTTTTTTCTTTGCAATTATAACTCATGGTATAATATCTATCTAATCTATATATCTATTTTATGTCTGTCTCATGATCATGGGTGGTCTAAGGCACTCATCTTTACAAATCATTCAAACATCTTGTCTCTGTCCATGCAAGTGCAAGTCTCTGCTTGACCAAAGCCACACATGTAAGAAAGCTTGCCAGTAGCTTCTTCGTAGTTGGGGTGTCTTCCTCCATTAATGATACTAATTTCTAAGTATAGCTTATCATGTGCTGAAAAATGGTATTAAACACTGTCAAGAAAATGATTATCTCCTCTCATTTGTAACTTAAAATGAATGACTAATTTTTTTGTAGACCAGATGCTCTTACTCTCCCACCCCAATTAATTTACCTTTTTAGCTAAAAAGATATAATTAGAATTAAAACACCCTTGTTGGAACCAAAATGTGTTTACCACAAGGTTGGGTTTTTGAGAAGTACTCTATACAAAGAGAACAAATACATAGTTAATTTGTGATGTACAAATTAAATTCATCATTGAGAATGGTTTTTTTTCTTTCTTCTTTTCTCTGCAGGAACCTTCCCTCAGGAATCATGAATCTGAGGAGAAATACAGGGTGGCCTTCCTTTAACACAAAGAAAGATCAAAGCAATGTTATGTTATGATTCCAGCTTGAGCAGGGGAGCTAACTCTACCAGTCACCATCACTTGGTTCTATTTAGTTTGTTGGTGCTATGTTGTTATACATTGTTCCTGATGATACTTGATGCATTCATATCATACAAACTAAACCTTGAATTTGCAGACACCTCCATATATGGCTCACCTGTTTATAACGATCATTAAGTCTCATGTCTTAAAACATTTTATTGGTTAGTTTTTAGTCGGACATAATTTTGAGCCAATCAGATTGCTGAATTGCCGGTTAAAGCTTGACTCAAGGATTGTTGGTGAAATCAAAACCAAGAAAGGATTTCAAGAAAACAAAAGCAATCATAGACCTGCACTTAAATCTTGAATTTAATGGGTTTTTTTATGTGCTTAAATTCAAGTCCAGCTTTAAAGTTTACCAATAAAATGAAATCCAGACTAAACTTAGAGATATTAGGTTGGTGAAATTTGGGGCTGGTCATAAAAGATAAAATTGTCTGCTGACATAAGTCTATTTCATCTAATTTTTCTTTTTATGTAAAATTGGTGTGAAATAAATTTGTGTTGCATGACCTTTTCAAAGTGTTAAGATAATTAGGCATCCAATATATAGTATTAACTTTCCTATGATTATCAAGTTCAATGATTGTTGTTACAAATCATGGGAATTTTGTTTTACCTGTGTAGTCAGCTTGGGGCTTAGTAGCATTTTCCAAGCAGTGACAGCTTTTAAAGTGTCATCCATGTTGAAATTGTTAAAAAATGTTTTGCAAGTCTTACACAGGTATTGAGGGAGACACTTTAAAAAAATCAAATGTTTTGCAAGTCTTACACAGGTATCGAGGGAGACTTTAAAAAATTCTTTTTATTTAGCTAAAAAGTAAAGCCTGCTTTGAGAGACTGCCACTTCTGCCTACAAAAAATGATCACAGAAGACAAATGGTCTATAATAGCAGGTATGTACAGGAGGGACAGTTTGTAAGGTTATAATTCACCTGGACAGTTTAGACAGGTTATAATGCACCTGGACAGTTTATAATGTTATAATTCACTTGGACAGTTGAGACAGATTATATAATTCACCTGGACAGGTTATAATTCACCTGGACAGTTTAGACAGGTTATAATTCACAAGGACAGTTTATAATTCACCTGTACAGTTTAGACAGTTTATAATTCACCTGGACAGTTTATAAGGTTATAATTCACCTGGACAGGTTATAATTCACCTGGACAGTTTAGACAGGTTATAATTCACCTGGACAGTTTATAATTCACCTGTACAGTTTAGACAGTTTATAATTCACCAGGACAGTTTAGACAGGTTATAATTCACCTGGACTGGTTGTAATTCACCTCGACAGTATAGACAATTTATAATTCACTTGGACAGTGTATAAGGTAAAATTGCTTATCAGTCAACTCCAGTTGTGTACTCCCCTTGTCTCGATCATATAGAAATGGTGTTAAAATTTGAACAACTTGATTTTATGGGGATGTCGTGGCTTGCCGCTGCATTAAATGAAATTCAGACCTCAAGCACTGAAATATCTAATCGATTCGCCATAGTGTAGATAAAGTTAACATATCAGAACCTTTGCTAGCAAAGATGAAGTCACTCATGACTTAAACAATAAATGGATGAGCTCAATACACAACAAATTAATGAATGCGCTAATTGGAACAGATAACAAGATCTCATAATATGGCATGTTAGACCTTCCATGTGGGTTTTAACAACATTGATGTACACGATCTCATAATATGGCATGTTAGACCTTCCATGTGGGTTTTAACAACATTGATGTACAACCTTTATAACCAATAGAAAATTTACTTGTCCAGGGAAAGCAAATAACTTTAATAAGGGAAACAAAAACAGACCTCATTTATCTTGGAATGTGTTGTAACTCCACGACAATGATTAAATGCAGTATGAGACTCACCTTATAAAGTAAATTAGGCTGGTAACCAGATTCAAAATTTCCCACATTGTTTAAAATGTATTTTGGTGCAACGCAACCTGCACTCAGCCTGCAAACTGTGTGATTATTATATAAGAATAAATTGTGGTTCATGTCCTGTTTCATCATCGAATTGTTCAAAGTGGTGTTAAAACTCATCTTTGCAAAAATAAGTCATGCTTGCTGTTTATGTTGGGTTGGTGTTGCTGTTGCCGGTCCATTTGTATGGCAAATCGATCCTGTGCACAGCAATTTAGGTCATAAATGACAGGCAGTTGCTCATATCACATGTCACTCAAATAGGATTTCATATATGGTATTTTCCCCAAGTGGTCTCAAGCACTCTCCGTTACGGATCGTTGCCATCTCACTTTTGTCTGCGTGGATTCAAGTCTCAGATTCGGACAGTATGGGTATGTGAAAAAGCTTTCCAGTAGCTTCTTGTGGGTTGGTGGTTCTGTCCCGGGTTTTCCCGGGTTCTTCATCAATCATTAATACTGACTGCCATTTGTAGCCTATTATGTGCTGAACAATGGCATTAAACCAACAACAATGGTATTTTCCAGTATTCTTGTAAAGGAACTTTGATTAATTGATACTAATTTTATTTGAGCAACTGGTTATACATCATCAGACTGTAAGGTCTAGTGGGCATCAATCTGTTTTGTGTCATCCATCAGCAGTTCTGTTTTCAACTTCTTAAAAACAGCTGGGTCATGTTAACTAGGACATAGCAGCTGAATTGGAAAACAAATTTTCAACTACCGAGTATGGTTTACCCAATTTGGATCACACTTTACGAGAATGTTTCTATGGACAGTTATCAAATTTATGGTTGGGCTGGCACCCCCCAGAGACACTGGCTTCTTTAGCTCATAATGGAAAACCCATTTTGTTTTATTCTTTTCAAGAACAATTTTGATACAACTTAGTAGGAATGTTTGTGTGTGTGTGTGTGTGTGTGTGTGTGTGTGTGTATATATATATATATATATATATATATATATATACTTATACACACGCACACACATGCTCTGTTTGAGTTGTATCATTGTACCACTCTTAACAACAGTATGACTTCCGTATTAATAAGGTTGGTAAAAAACAGCTTCACTCAAACAGCTGAGCAAGTTTTTATCAAAACTGGTAGGAATGCTCATAGGACATGTGTCGTTAAAATCGTGCCTGGGGTGATTCTGTTAGTATTGTTCTGGCTTCTGTAGCACCCATATAGAAAACATGATTTTGACTGCTTCTCCAGAATAACTGAGACATATTTGATCAAATTTTATAGAAATATTTCTTCAGCTGTGCTCCATCTAAACTCTTAAGGTGACTCCACCTGTAACACCGTGGCTCCTTGACAGCCTTATGAAAACCCCATTTTTAAAAATTCTTTTCTACATTGGCTGAGCCAGTTTTTGTCAAACATGGCAGGATTGCATGTGGGGACTTGCTATGTCAGAATTATGTCCTTTATGTCTCCTCTAACCATGACTTCCTTGTGACATCCTTAACAACAGGCAAAAAAAACAGTTTTTAACTTTTCTAAAAAGTTGTCAGTGTTGGTCAACTTTGTTATGAACTTTTAATAGGAAATGCTCTATCCAGGTTGTCTTGGGTGACTCCTATAGAAGTAGTTGGGCTTCAAAATTTACTAGATGATACAAGAAAACTTGTCCTGAGAGAGAACGACTATGATAAATGACCGATTTATAGAGACTGATTTCTTCACGCAGAGATTTTTTGATTATATAGTGTTATGAAATGTTATGAGAGACTAGTATTATTTGGTGAAAGGATCTAATGTATTCATGTCCCATCAGATATGGTTGTTGATGTTGTTTTTGGATTTTAATGCCATTTCTCAGTCCATGATAAGCTATACATGTCAGCCAGTAAAACTGGTGGAGAAAGAACCCAGGAAAGTCCCAGTAAGTATCACCGACCCAAGAGAAGCTACTAGCAAGCAATCTTACATACCCACATTGGCTGAGCCAGAGACTCAAACCCATGCAGAGAAATGCGAGATGGCAGTGGTCAATGTAAGTTTTATAAATCATTTAGCCCCCTGACCACCACCCCCACTCCCCGCATTATGGTTATCCATTACAAATATAAATAAACTATCATAGAAAGACTGTGTAACTGCCTTACCATATTAGACTACATGTTAAAATATAAACACCTTTCACATTAATACAAAAAATTCCAATGTACCATTTTGTCCAGTTTAACTAATGTAAAAGAGAAACACTTAAACAAATGTTATGTCTCACAATTTCTGCTGAATACAGCCCAAAGCACCTGCCTTATTACTATATTTCCAATTTAGAATAGTGTAGGACTGGTGAGCAGGTAAACTTGGGCCTCTTGTTGGTATCAGGACCCTTTTTTCTTGCAACATTGCATTTTGTTATGCATATGAGAATAAATGGCATTATACCCCAGTATAGGTACATATCTGAGAAAAATGTTTTTTACTTTATTATGGCATATTATCTTAACATGTACAATTATTATTGAACAAGTACAGGGCTGAAAAATCCTCCAGGTTTCTGCTTATCAATGAAATGAGATATAAACTGCATAAAGATTTACCCGGTAGATAACAAGTATAATTTTTTTTCAGTTGTACATCTTTTCTTTGGCCAGCCGGAGAGAGTAGATTTAAACCTCCAAACTGCCAAAGATATTTCATAAACACAAAGGAGTTCCAATGTAGTGCAGTTACTGTTTCAGTGCTTTGAAACAAAATTGTGTTTTAAATGAGAAAAGAGTGGCACAATATTTTAAAAATACTTTGTCCTAAATACTTTGCCTCAGGGATGGTTGTAAATTTTAGTTGAATTTTACTATTGTATATATTCAGCTAATCTCAGAAATGATTTACAGTTTTCTTAATGACCCACTTCCATTAAGCATGTGCTGTATTATATAGAGATTTCTTAGCAATTGTATGAACACATAATACAAAAACTTAACTTCGTTTTCCATCATGTTTAACTGCTGTATTTACATTTCACAGAGGAAGCCTTAAAAAAAATGTCAGTGTTCTTCCCATTATGATTTTTTATTCTGGGCATGGAGTGAGGATTTAGCAACAAGCATACGGATCTAAGAAGAAAATAAAGTTTTTGTAATCACTTGCTTGAATCGATTATTGCATGGTATCTGTGTAATTATTCCCTCTTGCCAGTATTGTTTTCATGTCATTGACTGGCTGAGATTTCCGAGAGATCATACTCAATGACTTTTTCATGGTTTTAAGTCTTTGATAATAATATTTTACCAATATTTTATTAGCTTCCTGGAAGAAATATTGACAATTTTTTAAATTTTGCTATGTTAACTGAGCAATTCACAGGAGAAAAATCCTCTATAACCAGTGTTGAAAATTATAACCTTCTAACATGATAAAGGCAAACCTTGGAAATGTATGAGTTACAAATCAGAATCAGATCACAAATTTGTTTTAATTGGTCTATCTTACCAAAATCAAGAGAAAAGAGAAGGCAGTTAGAAATTGAATAGCCATATGCTTCACGATTGACAAAATCAGAGATACAGTTAAAAATAGAAATATTTGCAATAGCTGTGTAATAATAAAGACTTTTAGATGCTATTCCTTAGAAATGGAACCATGTCTGTAATGAGTATGAAAAACTCTTTAAAGAGTATGAAAAACTGTCTTTAAAGAGTATGGAAAACTGTGTCTTTAAAGAGTATGGAAAACTGTGTCTTTAAAGAGTATGAAAAACTGTCTTTAAAGAGTATGAAAAACCATGTCTTTAAAGAGTATGAAAAACTGTCTTTAATGAGTATGAAAAACTGTCTTTAAAGAATATGAAAAACTTTGTCTTTAAAGAGTATGAAAAACTGTGTCTTTAAAGAGTATGGAAAACTGTGTCTTTAAAAACTGGAGAACTGTGTATTTCAAGAGTATGAAAAGCCATGTCGGTTAAAGAGTATGGAAAACTGTCTTTAAGGAGTATGAAAAACTGTGTCTTTAATGAGTATGGAGAACTGTATCTTTAAAGAGTATGAAAAACTGTGTCTTTAATGAGTATGGAGAACTGTATCTTTAAAGAGTATGAAAAACTGTCTTTAATGAGTAAGGAGAACCATGTCTTGAAAGAGTACAGAGAATCATGTCTTTAAAGATTATGGAAAACCTTCAGTTCTTGAAAGTAAAGTGTTACTCAATTGACACAGTATTAAAAAAACGTATACTTTGTAAGTATTTTTTTAAAATAGAAAATAAATAAATCTCATTAAACTACAACAAAATCATAAATTGGAATTTGTCCTAAACTGTTATTTTGGAAGTTAGGGGAAGATATATATCTGGCTGAAAGATGAAACATACATCTATGACACCAAATGGTAAAATAAAATATTTTTGAAAATGGCCTGAATTTTGTTAGTAAAAGAGTGTATATGTATTTGTGCAAATGCATGAACCTAAATGTTAAATGTCATTTTGTTATCTTTAATACACTATTATTTACTTTAACAGATAAAAACATTAACAAAATTGTAAAGAGGCTTAATATGAGGAACACCGAACTCTAGGCTGATTTGTATTATTTTCCATCATTTTTTGACGTCCGCATATTTGATGGGTTATGGCCTCAGTTTGACTTGTAAGTATGGATGTATCTGAGTTACAGTCCTAAACTTAAACGTTAAACTCCTGATACATGCAAACTTAAAATAGCAAACTGTGGCCTTAACTCCTCATACATGCAAACTTAAAATAGCAAACTGTGGCCTTAACTCCTCATACATGCAAACTTAAAATAGCAAACTGTGGCCTTAACTCCTCATACATGCAAACTTGACAGTGAGACTGAAGCCTTATTTCATGATACATGCAAACTTGAGAGTGAGACTGAAGCCTTGTTTTATGATACTTGCAAACTTGAGAGTGAGACTGAAGCCTTGTCTCATGATACTTGCAAACTTGAGAGTGAGACTGAAGCCTTGTCTCATGATACTTGCAAACATTAAAATAGAAAACTGTGGCCTTAATTCCTGATACATGCAAACTTGAGAGTGAGACTGAAGCCTTATCTCATAATAAATGCAAATGTTAAAATAGAAAACTGTGGCCTTAATTCCTGAAATATGCAAACTTGGGAGTGAAACATAAGCCTTATCTCCTGATACATGCAAACTTAAAATAGCAAACTGAAGCCTTATCTCATGATGCAAGGAAACTTCCAATAGAAAACTGTGGCCTTAATTCTTGATACATGCAAATTTGAGAATGAGACTGAAGCCTCATCGCATGATGCAAGGAAACTTACAGTAGCAAATTGAGGCCTTAACTTACAATAGCAAACTGAGGTCAGAATCATATTTTTGAAGGAATTTCATTGGTCAAAAGTTGATTTTTTTAGGTTTATAACGGTTTCAATCACATTTTATGTACACTTCATCTTGAAATTACCTTTGCACCTACATGCCTCCAATTGTACATAGGAAGCATACAATGTCACTTATTTACATAAATTGATATGTCATAAAATGTAATTTCATCTGAACAATTTTTTATGGATTTCATTGGTCAGATTTCATTGGTCAAATTTCATTGGTCAGATTTCATTGGTCAAAATCAGATCTTGAATGATTTTGTGAAACGGGAACCAAAATTTGAGTACCAAACAAAGATCAAAATATTTCTTTTCATCGTGGGGTAAGGACCAAATTTTACTAAGCTATGGCCCCTTGGTTTGATTGAGAACTTTCCAGTGCAAAATGAAACGAGTTTTATATAAATTTGCTGCAAGCTCATTCATGGCCAATGGACATTTCTAGGTGTATAATGAATTAATTTCACATGTCATCAGTTCTGTTGTGACCATTATTTTAAATTTTTGAAGGATATTGAGTGCATACAAGTTGTAATGTCACCAAATTTGAAGGATATTGAGTGCATACAAGTTGTAATGTGACCATATTTGTATGATATTAAAGTGCATATGTTTCAGTGTGGCCAGATTTTATCAATTTCTCGAGAGCATTTCAAAATCTTTTCAGATATGATAGAAAATGTGATACACATATCAATTAATGGTATGGAAGTTCTTTTGCTCTACAGAGGATATTTTTTTTTTAAAAAAAAACAGTTTGGAGAATTCCATGGATGCAAGTTGCAGTTTGTCAATATTTTATCCTGTTGGAGCGTAATGAAAGATTCTAGATATATCATGAAATTTGGTACATGGATCAAATAAACTGTTTAGAGAGGTCTTTTCTGCAAAATTCCTCATTATCAGTGTCTTGGTGTTAACAGGTAGCTTACCGATCAGCCAGATTTTATTGTTTCCTGGATAGATCTCTAATCTGTGAAGGATGTGTTGATGATCCTGGGTTGATGACCAAGCCGTAATGGATATGTTTACGAAATTTGGTTTATATAGTAGGAAGTGACTGCTGTTGCCTAACACAGAAAACCTCAAAATGACCTGTCCAAAACTGCAGAATAGAATTTGATCAAATTTACAAAGCATCCCGACATGAAGGCCTTTCAAATTTGACAAAGCATCCTGACATGAATGCCTTTCAGATTTGACAGAAAGCATCCCGATATGAAGACCTTTCAAATTTGACAGAAAGCATCCCGACATGAAGACCTTTCAAATTTGAAAGAAAGCATCCTGACATGAAGACCTTTCAAATTTGACAAAGCATCCTGACATGAAGACCTTTCAAATTTGACAGAAAGCATCCTGACATGAAGACCTTTCAGATTTGAAAGAAAGCATCCTGACATGAAGACCTTTCAAATTTGACAGAAAGCATCCTGACATGAAGACCTTTCAAATTTGACAAAGCATCCTGACATGAAGACCTTTCAGATTTGAAAGAAAGCATCCTGACATGAAGACCTTTCAGATTTAACAAAGCATCCTGACATGAAGACCTTTCAAATTTGACAGAAAGCATCCCGACATGAAGACCTTTCAAATTTGACAGAAAGCATCCTGACATGAAGACCTTTCAAATTTTACAGAAAGCATACCGACATTAAGTCCTTTCAAATTTGACATAATGCATCTTGACATAAAGACCTTTCAAATTTGACATAATGCATCCTGATATGAAGACCTTTCAAATTTGACATAATGCATCCTGACATAAAGACCTTTCAAATTTGACATAATACATCCTGACATAAAGACCTTTCAAATTTGACATAATGCATCCTGATATGAAGACCATTCAAATTTGACATAATGCATCCTGATATGAAGACCATTCAAATTTGACATAATGCATCCTGACATAAAGACCTTTCAAATTTGACATAATGCATCCTGACATAAAGACCTTTCAAATTTGACATAATGCATCCTGATATGAAGACCATTCAAATTTGACATAATGCATCCTGACATGAAGACCATTCAAATTTGACATAATGCATCCTGATATGAAGACCTTTCAAATTTGACATAATGCATCCTGACATGAAGACCATTCAAATTTGACATAATGCATCCTGACATAAAGACCTTTCAAATTTGACATAATGCATCCTGATATGAAGACCTTTCAAATTTGACATAATGCATCCTGATATGAAGACCATTCAAATTTGACATAATGCATCCTGATATGAAGACCATTCAAATTTGACATAATGCATCCTGATATGAAGACCTTTCAAATTTGACATAATGCATCCTGATATGAAGACCTTTCAAATTTGACATAATGCATCCTGACATAAAGACTTTTCAAATTTGACATAATGCATCCTGATATAAAGACCTTTCAAATTTGACATAATGCATCCTGATATGAAGACCATTCAAATTTGACATAATGCATCCTGACATGAAGACCTTTCAACTTTGTTCAGATTATGCTGATTGACTGTCGAATATGGCTACCATTGCTACGAATGACTTCTCTAAACTGTTGAATAGAATTTAATCAATCTTAAGACAACAAAAAACTGTCAGATAGACTGATCAATTTGACAGAAGGTTGCTGCAGTTCAGATTAATATTGATGAAGGTGCAAAAAAGCTAGGGAAATCAATTAACATCACTGGAAGAAATGTAATAGAAACATCTGCTTTAGTTTTGACTGTTAGACAGATGCGAGGTAGGTGAGTGCTATTGGACCCATTGGGCCTCCTGTTTTGACTTTTGATGGTGGATACCATATCATCAGAATTGCACACAGAACAATTGGCATATTCAATAAAATGTGAAATGCGTATATGTAGATTACCTGTTTGCATTTTTAAGCCGAAGGAATAAAAAGTGAGTAATGTACGGCACATTTGAGATTGATAAATGTTTCGTTAAATATTCTGTTAATTTAATAGAAATTTCACGAGCAGTTGTATCACACTTTTGATTCTATGACAACTCAGTTAATGAGATCTTTTAATAATAAAATATATTTTTGGATGAAATGATTTCAGACTTTGATATCACATGCATTACAAGATTATACAGGCCTGCTTTTTCTATTATTTATAATATTATTGTATCCAGTCTTGATATAGTTGAGGCACAAAGTTGTCCTTTCTCCTTTGTCTGTTCTTCCATCGGTATAAATAAACTAGGACAGTTTATAGGCAGTGTGACGTAGAGCATATATTTTCATGGACACCATTTTTATTAATGAATAACTAATTGCATCAACATAAAATATACCATTAATTAGCAATTGCAAAATTCTTGAGAAAAAAAATTAAGATGAATAGTTGAAAACCTCGTATTGTTATGTCATGTTTGATTAAAATATAGCAAGACTCCTATTGTTATGTCGTGTTTGGTAAAGTATAGTAAGACCCGTATGATTATATTATTTTACACATATTTTACACATTTTGCTAGGGGCACACACACAAAAATTGTCCATCTCTGTTTTTCTCTTGCAACATATTTTCATATCCAGGCTATAATTTAAAAATAGCATGCAGTAAGGGGTCATCCATTTAGTACGTAAGCAAAAACATGGCAAAGCTTGACCCCTCCCCCCCCCCCCCCCCATACACATGCGTACTTTTTTTCCACACACACCTCTGCGTATGTACGCTTCACTCACCCCAACCCCCATTTATATGTAACGGCCTATATTTAATCCACGCAAATACGAACAAGGATATATAATATTAACGTGTTTAATAAAACATAGTCCACCCACGTTGAATGTCTCCGGCTGCATCAAAGTTTGTCTAGTGTCCGCTAAAATTCAAACGCCCACTGAACCCAGTCGAACAGGTTACGTATTAGACAAATTATTGAGGTTTTCCCTCCACGCCCCCGTTTCCTATGCGTACGTACATTATCAGTAGACCCACCCACATACACAAGCGTATGCATTTGGGTTACACACACCACTCCATGCGTACGTACTAAATGGACAGTACCTAGTTTAATTAATTCATTACTCGGGTGTATATTACAAGTAAACATGGTGTTATTTATTATATTCAGTCCTTTGCTTATTATAGAAATGTCAAATTTGACACCTTCATTTTATTTTATATCTGGTATACAACATTTGAACAACTGTAGATTCAAGTAAAACTGCCAACAGACGTGAATCTTAACTAGCATGTGTGTTGATTTATGTTTGTTAGGACTTCATCTTTTTAATTCCAAGATGGGATATGTGAAGCCTATGCGTTGATTGACGTTTTTACGAGGACTTCTGCTTTTTGATTCCAAGATAGTAGATTATAACTCGCATTTGTGTTGATTAATTTTTGTTAGGATTCGTCTTTCTTTATTCCAAGATAGTATATATGAATAATAACTCACATCTGCGTTGATTGATGTTTATGGTGACTTCAGCTCCAAGATAGAAGATTTGAGTCATAACTATACATAACCACTTGGTCTATTGGTATACTAATTACCATTACTGCTTACTATGACAACATATTAAATTCCCGGATATTCACATGGTGTGTTGTTTTTATAAAAATGCAACTTCCTGCCCCATAAAGTACATGTCAAACAGTTGGACCGACATAGATAATATATGTTAAACTTCCTGCTTTTAAAATAAGTAACATCAGTTTTACTTGTGTAAATTGAGCACAGGATTCATATATTCGAACAACTTTGGCTGTTACCATAGAAGCTTATTATTCCCTGTTAACATGATTATCGAAGACGTATCCCAGAATAAGAAATGTGTTTTGTGGAAAATCTGCTGGATCTTATGGATTTTTTTTTTTATCACGATGACAGAAACAGAAGATGTAGAAGACAGGGCAAAATATACAGTGGAGCTAGACTCTTCCAACATATATGGAAAACGGCTTAAATTAAACTGATACGATAGAACGAGGGGCGTTTCAAACCGTTATATAAACGTTGGATTAGTAATGCTTTCGAACTTAGATGGTAGGCCTATCATAATTTACAGTCAATGCTTGCAGAAAATTGAAATCACAACAGTTATATAAATGATGGAGGAATATATATGCATTAAATATAAAGAATACAATAATCATTACTGGAACTAATGTGGGGAGTGATGGTGTAAATATATATTTTCATCCTTTTGACCTTTGACTGGGTGCATGACGGCAGCGCGTGCTCTCTACATACCCAAAGAAATTGTTTCTTTTGTCATTACGCATACTTAAGTAATGTAGTTAAGCCACATTTCAGCTGTTTTACTCAACATGACATTACTGTGCATTGTATTGACTGCAGTTACATGCAGTAGGGTGTCATACTTTATGAGTTTGGTGTAATTTATATTCCTTCTTCATTACCTTCTTTTTTAATTTAAACGTCACGTCACATAAAGGACCTTTAAACCCATTGTTTAACACAATTAATGGTGGTAATGTACCAACAGTCTATTGTTGAAACACAGGAACATCATTCCAGGTTTTAATTGACCATAAATCTGGGGCTCCGAGTGGTCTAAAGCGCGCTCAGTTACGGATCACTGCCATCTCACCTGTCTGCGTGACTTCGAGTCTCAGATTCGACCAATGTGGGTAAGTGAGAAATCTTGCCAGTAGATTCTCGTGGGTCGGTGGTTCTTTCCGGGGTTTTTCCCCGGCTTCTTCCTCCATCATTAATACTAGCCCCAATGTATAGCCTATCGTGTGCTGAAAAATGACGTTAAACCCTACAACATCAACAACAACAACACTATAAATCTCTGTGAATGTCTCTGTCCAAGGATATTTTTTTATGATCAAGGTGTATTTCCAGAATTTCAAGAAATAAATTACACCCCAAATGAACTGCGGACACAACAATATTACAAAAATAACAATATTACAAAAATAACAATATTACAAAAATAACAATATTACAAAATTGATTCTGCTAGATCTTACATCACAAACGAATAATCTTTCCAGTTATACGGTTTTGTAGTCTTCCTCTTTACTTCAAATCACTATGAACATTTTCTATTTTTTTAAAATTACCAACTGGAAAGTCAGCCTAGAAAGTTCTTCTTAATGTTTGCAGAATAAAATGTTAGCTATAATTAGAAAGTCTGTTACTGAACTTATAATATATAAATTGGACTCTGTCAGGTACGCCAGGTGAAATGTAAAGGGATTCCAATAACCTGTACCCATACCCAACTAAACATATTTACGCCTATTAAACCCATACACAAAGAGAATAATTTAGCTATGTATTAGTTGTTGACAGAATAAAATTTGTATTCTGAAAACAATGAATAGTTCAGGTCAAGTAGAAAATAAACTTTATTTTGGACAAGGTTAAGTTCAACATTCGTTAATACATTACAAAAGGATGAATAGAAAATAAACTTGATTTTGGACAAGGCTAAGTTCAACATTCATTAATACATTACAAAAGAATGAATAGAAAATAAACTTGATTTTGGACAAGGCTAAGTTCAACATTCATTAATACATTACTATAGGTTTTAATGAAATATCAAAATTTATATTTTTGTTTTTAAAAAGCTAACAAGCAACCAATGAAAATTAAATATACATAACAACATGTATGTTTTCCATATAAATAAACAGATAGTGCTCATCCATTTATTTTATTTATTGAGAGAGTGAGAGAGAGAGAGAATTTACAATTAACACTTTCAATCAGAAACACTTTGAGATGACTTACATGATCCCATTACACATAAAACTACTTGCTTTATCCACTTTATCTGAAACATCATGTTAAAACCGCTATTCATATAGATGATAGCCCATTAATATGTATTAAAATCATTTCATCCCATCCGCGACACCAGCACGTATAATTTTATTATCACATAAATAAATGTGAAAGCATAAACATCCACTCACGCCTTACTCTCTTTACTTGTCATGTGACCATATTTAGCATATTCAAGCTCTATTTTAGACGAGGAAGCCCTACGTACATCGTGATTTGTCTGTCTTTAAATGCGATTTTCAGCCTTAATGGATCGAACATAGACTTAATTATACAATATTTCGACATTTAAAGTCAAACAGAAATTTAAAGCAAAGTTAATGTTTTGAAAATATAGATTAAACCAGAGCAGATGATTGTGTTTGTCTATATATAATGCACTTTACTCTATAAACTTTCATGTGTTTATGTGTGATTTAACACCAAGCCAAACTGAAAGTAAAGCTGATCATAACTTTTCCAAATAAACATACGTTCATATTATCAAAGTTCTTGTTTATCATATTTTATGCAAACGACAGTAAAGTAGTAGCAGTACCGTTATTCTCGTAATTATTCTGATTTGGGTACCATCAATTAATATGTTCCCATATGATTCTGATGTATCTCGTTCAAAACAGTTTATATGTTTTACGGTATTAGAATTATATCTATAAATATTTTCCATTTTTGTACAGTGCTTGAACTAAATATCCCCACTGTTATTACATCTTTATTGTTAAGGCTAGCAGTGTCAGGTTGTGTGCCCGAATTGAACATTTAATTAACTAAACTAGACTTAGTTAAGCACGGAAAGTTGGTAACGAGGTTGGTATTTGGGTTAGTATAGATGACTCACGTCGGTCAATAAAGAAATGGATTCTCTGTCAATAATTTTCTTTGCCCTCCCAGTTTCTTACCGTTTAAGTGGATGCGAAAAGGAAAATTCCTTATTTAGAGGCCTTAAAATCGGAGTAATGTTGGTTATCAGTCCTAATTGACCGTTTGTAAATTACTAGCTTGATGGACTTTTTTTTTAAAGGAAGGTCACCTCATTTTGAATAATAAGGGGGAAGGTCGCCTCATTTTAAATAATAAGGGGGAAGGTCACCTTATTTTGGATAAATAGGAGGAAGGTCACCTAATTTTGAATAATAAGGGGGAAGGTTACCTCATTTTGAATACAGGTAATAAGGGGGAAGGTCACCTCATTTTGAATAATAAGGGGAAGGTCACCTCATTTTGACTAATAAGGGGAAGGTCACCTCATTTTGAATAATAAGAGGAAGGTCACCTCATTTTGAATAATACGCGGGAAGGTCACCTCATTTTGAATAATAAGGGGGAAGGTCATCTCATTTTGAATAATAAGGGGGAAGGTCACCTCACGTTGAATAATAAGGAGGAAGGTCACCTCATTTTGATAAATAAGGGGGAAGGTCACCTCATTTTGGATTATATGGGGGAAGGTCACCTCATTTTGACTAATAAGGGGGAAGGTCACCTCATTTTGAATATTAAGGGTAAACAATCGACTTTGATACTAACCATCACATGGTTTGTACTCAGATTACTAGACGCAATTAGTATTTGCAACTACATGTGACTTCTAATTTCGGTAATGTTAGTTGGTGAATGGCATGTTAAACGACAGCTGAAATCATTTGACTAACATGAGACCTATGGATGTATACGAATTCAAATAAAGTGAATGCTTTCCACTTAAAGGTTTGTAGAATCAAATTCTACAACAATGACACCAATTACTGAAATAGTCGGTGTTGAATGTCTACCTGACCCGTGTCAGTTGTATTAATATGTTGCCCATAAGAAATAGATACAACTCTTCACACAATTTTGATAAGAACTTTAACATGTTACAGGCTAGTAAAGCGAACAAACTTCACCCATTATGATTGTTGGCATGAAGCAGCTTGTCAGGCAAAAACGTCCTTATAACTTTAACCCGTGATATTTTACTTCTTGGCATATCATGATCACCGTGCAGAATGGCGTTACGAAACCCATTATTCATATCTGCGTTGCTTTGCTACAAAGGCTTTTTTGATATGTCAATCAATCTTAGCACCGCCTTATCTCATTGACCCATGAGAGGGCCGGCAAATAAGGTTGCAAAAGATTAATGATATAATGTGGCTCACAAGGGGAATGTTTACCTTAAGTTATGTGCAACTTGCTTCAAGGTGAGGGCCGGATAAACGATTTTGCCAACATCGTATGATGTAAATTAGTTTGTTTGTTTGATTAGGATTTGTAATGTAGCTTTAACAATTTTTCAGTCATATCGCTACGATGTCTGCAGTGAGGCAGTTTTTAGTGATGTCTAACACTAGGGCATCATTCCGCAGACATGTAGTATGATATCCCCCCCCCCCCCCAGTCACATTATCCTAAAACCAGGCCGACCAGTCCTAACACTAACCGCTTAATGCTGAGCGTTAAGCGAGGTAGCTGTTATTACCATTTTTGTAAGTCTTTGGGGTGACTCGGTCGGTGATCGAACCCGCGAGCTACCGCTTCCTCGGCTGACGCTCTAACCACTAGGCCACCAGAGCGGTTCTGGTGTAAATTAGCGAATAAAGCCAGTTTGTGGGGTAATCTGATTAAAACTGGATCCTAACTGTCTTACGTAAAAACTGTGTTGAGAAGAAAGGTCTGCAACGGCAAGAATTAAACAAAGTGCGCATAAGTCCAAATGATTCTAAACATAGGAACCAAGGACTACAAAATTGCTCTGAGACCAAGAAATAATGAGATGAAGAATAACTGCAAAAATATATATGTATATAATAACCACAAAGAAAACAATCATTGTACTCTTCTCTCAAGAAACACTGGAAAAATGGCAGTTACTCTGAAAGAACATGAGAAATATTTCAGAACAAAGAGAATAGAAACAAGTGGAGGATCGTTCTTTGAATGTTCATACAGACAAGGGACACCCTAACTAGATATGACAAAAATACCGAAAGATATTAGGAACATCGACGGTAATGACAGCGCTAAATGTGCTGAATCCAGAATATTTACAACTGTACTCCATCAACCCAAACGGATACAAAGGCTACATAATAATACTTAGAGGAAAACAACCGATATTACCGCTTGGAGAGATACCAATAGCAGGGGAGTTAGTAACATTAAAGGAAACTACACCCATTTTAAGGGGAAAAAAATTATTTTAAAAAAACTGAAAATTTACATCTGTCGGACATCCACCTTGAAATATCATTAGAAGCAACGGTTGAAAGGTTTGAGAAGTTTAACATAAAAGTGATATAATCAAGACTGGTAGCTCTTCCATTAAGTACAATATACTGGAATACGGATATTGGAAAAAGAAAAGAGCAAAAGGAGAGACATGAAAAGAGCATTTGTTTTATATACATGGCTTTCTGACGAAATCATGGTATAAGGGATTTAGGACAGGAAGTGTAACAGATGTGGAGATACTAAACATACGCCACACAAATACCCCAAAACCAAGAGAATCAAGCAGAGACCAAAGAACAAAAAGCGACGAAACAACAACACCAAAATCAACAACCGGAAGAGAAACAAGAACCCAAACAGAAATAAAAGATAACAACAACAACAACGACAAATCAGCAAGAACATCATTAACAACAACAGGACAACAGAATCACCACCGAAATACTTAATGGCATAAAAAGGAACAAGAAGAAGAAAGAAGAAAAAAACGAGAAAGGGCCAGCCTTAGAAGGAGAGATAAAAGACAATTTTAAGAGAAAAAAGAAAAAGAGCATGATGGAAAAGCACGTATTAGACCTTGATGAATGTTAAGAATTTTGAAAATTGACAAAATACACATACAGAAATATTTATTAAACAAATCACTCATCACTTGCTGCCTCCGGACCTGTATGCTGCCTTGGACACATCATAAGACCAGGCCTGCGGCGACCTACTTAGAGTTATATCAAAATTGTTTGAAAATATGACTTTTACCAAACAAGAAATGTTGTGTCCTATGCGATCATATTTACTAACAAACTAGAATTATATAAAGTTGTTTTTTCATGGCTTACAGGGTAAATACTGTCGATCAAGGAGCACCCAACTGTTTAATTCCGAGAGAAACTATAGATGTTGAAACCACTTGGCGACAGAATGCGTAGCCGCATAGACCAGCACAGATCATTATTTAATGGCGTTAATTGAGAGTACTTATATCGAGCGTCACAGACTATGTAACCATGGTGACAACATAAACTAACGCCTTAAGTGACTCGTTGAATTAATACTGATTTTAAATTGTGAAGATGTTAATTAAGCGAGTCTTAAAAAAGGCACGCTTGGATCCCAAAGAGGAAAACTTTGATGGAAGACAATGCTGTGGGCTAGGTGCCCTTTGGCCGGTGACAACTTTGCCTACTGGTAATCCAACACTGAGTATCGCTAGTCCTGGTGTGCACACAGTCTAATACTGCAGGACACACAGTACTAATAGTATGGAAAATTGGGAACCAGTCTGGAAATGGGTGATCCTAAAATAGAGTAGATATGGGTCCGGCTGGCAAGGATGGTTTGATAACAGTCCCGGATTACCCATTAGGCAGAGTAGGCAACTGCCTATGGGCCCCGCGACTTTTATGGACCCCATCAGGGGCCCCCATGAGACCGTGACCGTGGGTCTGGGGCCCCAAAAGTTTGACTGCCTATGGGCCTCCACGGCGCTTAATCCGGCGCTGTTTGATAATGAAAGTAAGAATTGAATAAACCAGGGTGTTTTGAACGCTTATCATATCTGTAACTGCAATAAAAGCAGAGCCTGTTTTAATTGCGAAATTTCAATCCTTTTACTGACTTGAGTTTGGAAACATCTCGGCTGAAATTATCACGTGACTCTTTGGTGCGGAATGGAAAACACATGTACATAAAGAAAATGCCGCGGCTTCTATGGTTTTCTTTGCATAGTAGCGGTCATCAAAGACGCGTCTTTACTGATAATATAGTTTTGATCATGAGCATTCAGGAATTTCAAGGTATTCAATTTTTGATATCATGGGGTTTAAATCGATTCCCCGTAGAAAGTGAATTAATGATGTGATCCATGTAACTGTCGATTTGTAGGAAAGTAATGTGTACTTAAAGGACATCACATCATGGGTATAAAGGTGAATGTGTAACCTACCATATTGATCGGTCATCGGGACTATTTGGCTATATGTGCTGACGTGCTGTTAAACCACACACACACACACACACACACACACACACACTTAGCCAATGCAGCACGCCAGGCCATGCTACACCCGTGTATTTCCCACATTAATGTTAATGTTCGCAAGATTTCATGGATCTAAACTTAATTTGATATGGTGCGTTTCTTTGAGAGTATCTAGCTCAATTTCAGTTTTCACCGTTTCCAGACAAAACATGTCAAATTTATATCTCTTGTTTGACCTAATACTTTGTCCATCATATGTTTGGAGACACACACACACACACACACACACACACACACACACACACACACACATAACTAAACAAAGTGACGAATCCAGATTTTAAAAAAGACCTGGCCAAAACAAATAGCCATTTCTACCCAAAGATACAGGTTATTGAACCCAATATTTTGTTTTCGGACAGATATAATTGTTATGAATATTAGACCTACCTAAATAAACCTACCTATACCTATATAAATATACCTACCTACCTATATTAGACCTACCTAAATTGATATTTTTATAGTGTGTAAAATAACACAAAACGGAGACAGGAGCTCAAAGCATCCAGCAAAGAAACCATTTTGTTCCTGGATTGTTAAGGTTGTAGCTGATTTTGTTTGTGAATTGTTAAGGTGGTAGCTGATTTTGTTTGTGAATTGCTAAGGTGGTAGATGACTTAGAAACAGTAACTACAGCACACGAGTGAGTATCTCAACATTTATCGCTCTTAAGAATCACAATAGACAAGTTTCTTTTCTTCATAAAAGATAAATCATATAGGTAATTGTGTTCTACGCGTAAACATTAATTTTAAACAAAATTAAAAATGCAGTTGTGAACATGCAATACTTCAATAAACATGTATCAAATATTCCATACCAAATATTGTATTGGGATTATTTGGGTAGAAAGAAGGCATATTGGATTTGTCGAAGTTATGGAGTTCAGATTCTCTCTTTATGCAAGCCTTTTGCAATAAACTTTTTAACCAATATCATATGGCGATATCTGGTAACATATTCTTCTCCCGACTGGTTACTCAATGACGTCATTCACATACCCGCGGATTTGACCCACCCCAACCCCACTCCACCCCACCAAAAAAACAAACAAACAAACAAAACAAAAAAAAAAGAACGATTTACGGATCTTTCATACTTTTACTAAGACGAAGGATATTACTTATGGTGGCAGGGGACACATTTGTGAAATTCTCAAGTTTTTGGAACGGTAACTTCGGTTTGGTCAAGCGCAGAAGAGCAAACGATGGCCTCATGAATATAAAAAATATATCAGGTGTAAAATATGCCATACATTATGGCTGCGTGTCCTCGTGGACAGGTGTGGAACGTGGTATTTCGAAGTTACTAACCTTGTCACTGTAATTATATGATAGACAGGTCAAGTGTTAAAGCGGATAATAACCGTAATCTAAAAAACCTCTGTCACTCGTTATGAATTTTATTTGTGCGTTTACCATCTTGCCATTCCTTATGTTTCAACATTAAACTTGCGCCCGCCACCTCTGTTTGTCATTTTTCACCTGTTGCAATTATAGCATTGTAGCATAGGTATTCCAGTCAGTTAGGCTTAACTACCATGTATATTTTCCTATATGATAAGTTGACGTCATATGGCAAAACATTAAGTAATGATCGAAATAGATTACCTACAAACACTCTGATATCCTATATCTTCGTTGTTTTAAAATTACAAGTATAACCTTTAACTGTAATTAGATTATGGAACAATAGCGTCATTGCCGTGTGTGAACGAACATAAGAAAAAAATATGACGATCATGACGAAATATATGCTTGGGGTGGGGTGATCCAAATGTTCTATTAACTTTTATAGCAGTCCCACACAGGTCCTCTTATGTTATTAGTTAAATTTAGTGCAAATTAGATACAAAGTTCCGAGCCTCAGTCATCAATGCCGAAGGTTAGATGGTTAAATATTTTAAAAACAGGGTTGAAATTCAATGAATAACAATTTAATAACAATTCAATAATCAAATAATTCAAATTTCAATTACACTCCGGTCCACTCGACCTTTAAATAAGCATATTGCTTCACTTGATTAGTAGTGTGAACTTATTTTCACCTGTCCTTGTATTTCTACTCATCTGTTGTATCCTTCTCTCTCTCTCTCTCTCTCTCTCTCTCTCTCTCTCTCTCTCTCTCTCTCTCTCTCTCACACACACACACACACACACATTTCACCCAATTCCTTTTCTTCCTCCCAGACCTTCCTCCAAAATCCCTCCCCCTCCTCCTCGACTTTCACAAGACTCCTTCTCCCCCTCCTCCACTTTCTCCTCCACGACTGCAGTTCCATCGACTTCGACTGTCTCGGCTACATTCTCTATCGACTTCGACTGTCTCGGCTAGTCTCAATTCCGTCTCCAACTCTTGAAGACTTGTGACTCAATGAAACCGGACGTTTGCTGTCCCCTAAAATGCTTCCTGTGGAAACACAAGGAGAGTAAAATCGTTATCCGTATTTCTTTCATCTCACACTACCTACACACATCCAATCATCAGATAACATATATTACACTTCTTCGGTCACGCATTCGTTCAAATCGAGATAACAATACGTTCTTGCAGGGTAAATCAAATGTCATAATGAAGCACGGTATCAATTACTTCTTATACATACATCAATACATTCCGTCACATCAGTACATATTCCTTATACCGTTATACTAAAAATTAATCACATGCATTTCTTTATCTTGCAGTCATACACAGTACGCACATATTCAAATATTTATTCTCTGATATATGCATACATCCATAGTAACTAATCTTGCATACTTCAACCATTTTCCAACTTCACAATTCAAGCATGTGTAAATTCTGACATAACAAATAAATAAATGCACTGATTTACTACAAAGTAACCTAACAGCGAACAAAATTAATTCTGACCACAAGCTAGCTACATAATTCTCCGCGTTAGGCACAAGCCCATTTCTCAAATACGGATGTAATTGAAACACTGCAAATGCAATTCTACATACAAAATGGTCCTTGTAATTAATTGTACATAATACCAATAATAATATAATAATAATGTCGTAATTTTCCGCACAAATCGAGCAAATAATTTAGTGACCCATGCTCGCTCAATCAACCCCCACGCCACCCCAAATCTGTATTGATACTGATGGACGATATGTCGGGTTAATGCCACCTGTTCATTAAAATGTGAAATTATGCTGAATGAAAATCATTTTGGTACAATTCTGCGTACACTTTAGATACATACGAGTAATTGGTAACATCCATATCTTGCACGAATTTCAAAATAGCCACAGGACAGATTGTTGTGCTATTCTACGTGGATTTACAAGTAACCAAATATATGATTTGCTCAGGAAATATTCATTCATTCATTCATTTCATTCACTGCCCGTCACTCCTATCAGGGTATGGGCCGCCAACTACAGATCTCCAGAGTCCTCTGTCCTGGGCCATTTTTTCTAGCTGGTTCCAGGTGTAGCCCATCTTGGTGGTGTCAGCCTGGAGGTTGCGTCGCCAGGTGTTTCTTGGACGGCCTCTCTTCCGCTTGCCTTGTGGGTTCCACCTCAGCGCCTGCCTGGTGATACTGGTTGGCGGTTTTCGTAGGGTGTCCCCTATCCAGCCCCATCTCTTCTTCCTGATTTCTTCTTCAGCAGGAAGTTGGAAGGTCCTTTCCCAAAGATTGGCATTGCTGATGGTGTCAGGCCAGCGGATCCGGAGAATCCTTCTGAGGCAGCTGTTGATGAAGTTCAGGAAATATAATGTACATATAACCAAAAGAATCTTTCAGCCGACGTTAGCTCCACGGCTACGAGAAATATCGGTAAGTATATAAAATATAGACCGATATGTGTAGCCAAAAGTGGCTGCAAACAATAACAGCTTTTAATGAATAGGCGATGTCATCCCCTAACCCTAAAATCGACATCATGACATGAGATGGGCTGATTTATCTGCCTTGATAAACACATGCAGAAATTCTTTATCGGCATGAAATGTCAATATGCAAAGCGAGGTTATAATTTCAGAAAAAGAAAAATATCAGATTGTTGTGCCGTTACTGTGGGTCACCATTTACGTTTAATTTAAGTCATCTCAAGATTAAATAATTGTCTGCTGCTTGATGTTCGTGCTGTCATCATGAGTCCGCCATCAACAATTGCCTGACGTTTGTGCCGTCATCATGAGTCCGCCATCAATAATTGCCTGATGTTTGTACCGTCATCAGGAGTCAGCCATCAATAATTGCCTGACGTTTGTACCGTCATCAGAAGTCAGGCATCAATACTTGCCTGACGTTTGTGCCGTCATCAGGAGTCCGCCGTAAGTAATTACATGACGTTTGTACCGTCATCAGGAGGCCGTCAATAATTGTAAATGTGTCTGTATCAGTCCAAAAATGCCCAGTGTCAACTTATAAGTTACAAGGTCACGTGTAAAAAATTTATTTTACCAAGACTTTAAGTCTCTAATTTGTATCCGTATTGTGCGCTGACGGATTTCTTGCATGGGTTTATTGGGAAACGTGGAACATATATATCAAAAGTTTAATTTGAAGAGGAAAATTATGTAATTGTTGAATAATCAGTGTTATGTTTATAAAACAACAACAACAAATGTTCTGATACTTTATCCTTATCCTCTAACAACTTTCTCTGGCGTCATCATTGTTGTTGTCGTTCTTATCGTCAGCGCACTTGTCGAAGAAAACATTAACCCTGTAATCAACGCGTCCCTTTTTGTATGGATAATTTAACGTATTTCCTGCATTGTGCTAAAACTGGTCTCATCACCACCATCGTATTCCTCATCCAGAAGAAAGACTTCCAAGATATCCTTCCCAAATGACGTCATCTGCAGCCATAATTATTGTATGCTAGATGATTTACCGTTGAGTTTATATGGTGTTTAGAAGCTGAACTCAATTCATTGAATCTCAAGATACTTTTACGATAATTACATACATAAACATAACGCAAATCAAGGTTTCTATTAGTAACTATATTTGTAATTTATAAAATGGAAAGAAATTCGTCTGTTAGTGACCTTATTGGGAAGAATATATATCAATATAAAAGATTATATATAATTTTAGTTTCCGTCTATATCGTTTTCATTCAATCTATACTGAATTTCATTTTTTTTTAAAAAAAAGACTTGGATTATTAATTATCAAAATCATTATTTTCTGTTAAAGGCACATTATATTAAGTATGGCGCTCGACAAATATCATCGCAAAGTTGTAAAAAATTATTCAGTTATTTTCTCGTACAACCGGAAAAAAAAGTAAAGATATAATTGTCAGATAACAATGACCAGCCACACAACCGTACCTTGTAAATATGTACTTAACCGTGTCAATACTTAACCGTGTCAACCGAAAGTTCAATCAAAAAGAAGCATTCCCACCCCAACCTTAGTTCTGTAGAGGTGGACATGTCCATAAACTGGTTTGGAAGAGACTGTACAATTGCCCTCATAACCGGACGATTCAGATTACGTGATGTTCTTCTGTGTTCGTTTTAGTACTGTAATGTACGAAGACAATGCATCTCGCGAACACAATTCATTCAAACTTCCGGGCTTTTTAATCATTTTACTGGGTCTATATTTCTAACATCTGACGTAATGTGAAGTCAAATTGTCTTGTCTCGAACAGCTCACAAAAAAAAAATTACTCATATATGTCGTTATTATTTTTAACCTCGTAGTATGGTTTATTTATACCGATCAGCTGTTTTTACTCAACCTTGACTGCGAAGATCCTTGGGTTTACTTATTGACCGCATGCGTAGTGAGACGGTCTGGAATGTTCTATTCCTTACATAGGGGAATAAGACACATGACAACTATGGCCAAAAGTAGAAATTACGTTTAAGGGTTTGAAACGAACCATGGATAAACACGTTGAATGAGTTTTGCTGGCAAAAATTCATCAAAGAAAAAATTACTGGTTAATGTAACGAACAAAATAAAAAAATAAAAATAACGATATAGTGATGGATTATTCCACAGGTATAAAATGGTACTAAGATTTCACAATCAGCAAAGAATGGTCTGTTCAATGTCGAATTTACTGTTCTTGTATTTCATCTTAGAGCAGAACGTAACACTGAAAAACGTTTTCGGAACGAAAATAGTACTCTACACATTTTTATGAGTGAACCTCTGGCGAAATAACACAAAAGGTAAGAGTATATGTTAATTATGCTTTTTTGGGGGTACAAATACTGTCTTTCATTGCATTTGCAACATAACGTATTGATTTCATCATTTCATGGTGCTGGTGATTGTTGGTCATTATTACCTCATGCAAGTGGGTACAAGGACAAACCCCTTTCATATCTCCCGTGTTATTTACTTAAGCTGTCAAAATCAAACAAATTGCGAAATGTTTCAAATGGGAAAACGAGACCTTGCGTATCAAAAAGGAAAAAGGAAAAGAAAAAGAAAGAACGAAAATATTTTAGTCCACGTTTTGATCCTCCATTCATGGTCGCCCGCAGGATTTTTTGCAGGGGGTGGGTGGTCAGTCAGTCACGGCCGGGAGTTAGTTGCATTGGTCCGTGCCTAAGCAGTCTGAAACTAAAGCTAATATTTACTTGGCGTTTTGAACATAATCTTCTGACATATTTTCAGAATCATTTGCATGATTAAACTTGTCGGAGGGCGCCCATGCCTCCCCATACACCTTTCCTCTTACCAGTTAATATTTTGGAGGAGGCTGATATTGGGTTTCTCAATAAGGAACCGTTTCACCGCCCCTCCCCCGTCATGGGGTACAATGAAGACGACGGCAAGTGGTTATGTTCAGGATATGTAAATGGATTTGTTTAGTTTTCCGTCTCTTTCTTGACACAATGGGGGAGGGGGCCAATATTCTGGACCCTCACTCAAATACAAGCCGGTTTATGTCATGAATGACATCGCGCTTAAAGCTGTTACATACTGCATTGAACCAGTCCCGACCAGCTACTTCTGACTGCGTGTGCAGTTTGCCTGACAAAGATCCGACCTATTCACAGCTAACGTAAGACTGGTATCTGAGGGACTGATAGCTGTTTCTTGATATCTTTCTACATCTGCTAAGAACAATCAATCTACCACGAGATGTAGGTATGTGTAGTGCGTTTTTTTTTCTCTCCTCATAGTCTGCTGTGAGTGTTTCTTGTTATTATTGATTAAATATGGGGTTTGCATACGATGTACCAGTCTTTGATTTAACGGATGTAGTCTATTCCATTATATTTAATTTCGTAGCATCGGTTATTTTTACTTGCAGTTTTGCCAATACTTAGGGGCAATAATACAAGTCATAGGGTCATGTAAGTGTTTTTTTAAAAATAAATTTAATAAATATTTTTATTTTAAAAATGTAATCGTAATATAATAATATTTTATTTAATCGTGGTTTTTGAGTTATCAACACATTAATTGTCATAACATAATTTCCAGACGAAAATTATCGATCGCTATGGACTTTCACAATGTCAGTTTGGCTTTACACTGGGTCAAGAAAGTTGATATTGTATTGAATTATTATTAGTGCCGGGGGTATCAAGGGATGATGTCGTTAACATGAAGTCGCGCGCATCATTTTCATCTGTATGGATGTGAAGCTATGAATGGGATAGACGAATAAGTAAATTTTATTTTTAGGATATGCACGTGACAATTCTTCGAAATAATTTCAATGGAAATTATTTACTTTCTATGGATCCTCTTTTCATATATCTTTGTAACGTCATTATTTACACGCCATGAAAAGTGCATAGCAAAATCATTGTTAAAATACGTGGATAATTTTGGATGATATCACCAAAAAGGTGTGAGCCAGTGCAATGAAGATTGAATGTCGCGCGCTGTGACGTCACACTAAATATTACGCATAATGATAAACAGATTCATAGTACCCTATATTGGGACGATTAGACTTGACGTTCTCTTTTCTTGACCCAGTTTTGTATCTAGACACCTTTCTGTTAATTCAATAACGATCGATACTTTTCAGCTGGAAGTTTCTTCATGGCAGTTAAGGTACGGATCATTCAATAAATTAGAGTTGAATGAACTTTGGTTAAACAAAATATGTATAATGTTTTTAAACAACAATTTGTATTTAATTTAAGTCGAATAAATGCTCATATATGATCTATATGACGTGTATTGCAAACTGCTGAGAGGATAACAACGAAACTTTATACAGACACACATTTTCATCATATGGCAATATGATATATCAATGGTGTCACACCATGGGCCAATGAAAATTGTTTGTTGAAACCGAGAGCCGCAGCAGAAAACTAAAGCAACCACTATAAAAAAAATTCACAATTGTTTACCTGGTTAAGAAGATATACTATGAAAGTAGACCTTGGAGTTTCTTTTTCACATAAATGCACAAAAAATTGCTCGAGCTTTGTCGTGCCATTTAAAATCCACCCGCGGGCCGCTTGTTGGACAACACTGTCATATGGTATTGTATTTGGTTCTACCTGAACACATTGTGCCGCTTAGACATACAAAATGGCCAACACAGTGGCCGTTTCGGAAATGTTGTTTACGCTACTCTTATTGTTGTTATTCGTGAATGGATGGTCATAACAGCATCTTGGTTTTACTGAAAGACTTCTTTCAATGTCTAGTTTCTGTTTTACAAAATAATGACGACCCGACGTCAATTGGGCCACCACAGCAGCCATATTTAAAACCTTGTTGCAACAACTTCAGAAACGGAACGATATGTTGGCATGGTGTTTACACTTGAAGATTTCTTACCACGCTGGTTGATTCCAAATGAAAAAAGATCCAATCTGATTCGGTATGAGCCGCCACAGCATTTATCTTGAAAATATATTATTTTGCTACACTTTTTAAATGGATGGTTATAGCAACGCGGTGTTTTCATTAAAATTATTTATAGTTGGTCCTAAATGAGAATTATGCTGATACTATTTCATCGGCCATGTTAAAAATCTTGTTATTTTAACTCCTCCGGAACAAAACGTAATATTACGAGAACAGTTCACGAGAAAATATAGTGTTTAAAGTTCATCTTAAATGAAATGTTGCTGATCATACATCCAAGGGACTTCCGCTGCAGCTATCTTTAAAATCGTGTTTTTGCAGCATGTGTTGCAGTTTTCCACGAAAATTACATTAACGTCCTTAGCAAACGGGACATTTTACTTCCACACTTCTTTAGACAGTGGCATATTTCGTCTGGATAACAATGCGTTTTCCGGCCCTTCATGTATAGAGTGCTTTGATACGTAACATATGGATTGGTGCAAACGTATCTCGTCACTGGTTACTTGGCACCAATATAATGTGTTGATATTGCTATCCCTGTTCTTTATAGCACGTGTTGTCGGGATGGTGTACTTGAAATAAATGTATAAAAAAGATCAAACTTAGAAAACGAGCCTAGCTTCGTAATATATGTCCTCTCAGTATCCTCGTGATGCGCTGCTGCTATCAGCCTCATCCCGCGTTAGTGGACATCGTCCTCCCCTTTCCATTCGTGGACTTTATATTAATTGGCGTTTTCCTTGTTTTTAGTGTTTTTTTTTTAAATGCAACATTATCTTCAGATGCAACATTATCATCTAAATGCCCATGCTGGGGTATGTGTTTTTTAAATGTAACATTATCTTCAGATGCAACATTATCATCTAAATGCCCATGCTGGGGTATGTGTTTTTTAAATGCAACATTATCTTCAGATGCAACATTATCATCTAAATGCCCATGCTGGGGTATGTGTTTTTTAAAATTAGGTACTTGCCATTAAAGCCTTCATTGTTGATAAAAAAATTAGGCCTATCCACGCATAGGTTTCTCAGGATATTTAGTTTTTTTTTTATTTAATCCAAGACATGTATTTAATGGATATTTTAACTTCTTAATTGTTCCTATATTGGTTCTAGTTTTAAATTCGTTGACTGATTTCAACAATTACAGTTTTCAAGAAACAAATGAAAGTAATGATAGTGACGACGATTTTGGCTGCCGCACTCCCTTTTATAAAAAAAAGGTTGAATGCTTATATATATACCAAAGATGTATATTAATTAGGGCATTTCAGTCTTGTTTTACTTATAATTTCAAAAATTCTACAATTTCAAAATTCCTCGTTTTTATTGAAGAAACTTCTTTTAAATTTATGAATGATTGACGGTTAAAGTTTTGTTGCATGTGTTTTTCAGATCCACATTCAAAGTTATAAAAATATAAGGAAGTGTTTACAATGTCATTTTTTTTATTCAATCATTCTCAGGTGATGTAAATGTGTAATCTACCCGCGATCATTACCTTAATGGCATATATAGGTAGTGGCACATAGTGCGCAAGGTGGAGGTAAGTATGGAACCATTTAAATGTATTATCTTCTTATTGTGGCTTTAATTGATATCGACTTTATAATGTGTATGCCTAGTGTTTCCTTTTAGTCTCGTTTGTGGTTCAGAGACCCCAAAATTTTTAATTTAACCCCCAGTTTTGATACTCAGTCTGGTCCCCAGTTTTGTCGCCAAGGAGAATTTCGACTCTCAGTCTTGCACCCCCTGGGGATACACTGATCCCAGTTTTGCAGAAGTTTAGCAAAGTTTTAATAGCATTAACGTTGGTTAAATGCTTCCATGCATCAAGTTAATGTTTTTATCTTCATTCTTTGTCATCTAAAGCGAATTTTGGAAAACTGCCCACCCTAGGCACGTGGAAGTTGTGTACTTTCTTACAAAAGACAACTATGACGTCATACTGGTGTTTAACGCCAGGGATGCGTGCATCAAAAGTATGACTTATAGTGAAAAATTATGTATCTTGAAGCAATTATTCCCAAGGTAAATACTGTATTAGTGGGAATGCTTGCACATGGAAAAATAAAATTGCTGTTGAGAATACAACGCACATAAACACAAAGGTTTGTAACATTTTAACGGTTGTCATAACCATCGAGGGAGGTAGATTCAACAAACTTTCTACATCATCAGCAGCTCGCTCAGTTGCATCCGTCTGTCGTATTACCTCCTTTTCAGCTTCAAAAGTCACGCTCTTTCTGGCCTTCTTTGTAATATGGCCTCTCGCAGAGTTGTTGGCACCCGTTGGAGAATACTCGGGGCACACAATGTCTATTGATTTCAGAGGAAAATAACACTCGTGGAGACGCGGTCAGAATATTACGAATAGAGAACAAGGCTTGAGTTATGCCATTCCGTAGAAATATCATTGACGCTTTGTAGAGCCGTGCACATTTTTTGCGGGGGTGGGGTGGGGGCTGGCTGGGCATGGAGACTAGCAACGTAAAAGAGAAGCATAGACGACTTGTAGCGAAAAAGTGTCAAAATTATTTGACAGCTTTGAAAACGAAACAACTTTGAGCGAATTGACGAATGGCGGGTGGTACCTATATGAACATACATTTGTTTTAAGAACGGACGTCATTTGTTTTTTTTTTTTTATAATTCACGAGGCTTAATGACAATATGGATCAGTCTGGCAAAATGCGCCCTTCATTCTATCTTAGCACATGAAATTCTCTGGATATCTTTAGGTATACGTGTTTAGTAAACATATTGGAATACAGCTTTGTATAAATTGTTGGGTTCGAACATTTGTATTGCCATGGCGTGGAGTAGTAATATTCAGCTCGAAAATGCCTACTAATAAATCATACAAAACTAAGATAAGAGAAAAACCATTCGAGTGTGAAATTCGAGTTTCATTACGTCTGGCACGTAGGTGATGGTAGAAATATCTCCTTCGAGTTTGCGCGTTTAAAACCTTTAAGTTTATTGCTTTGTTTTGAGCACCTCGGAAATAGGGAAACATGGAGTCTCATTTCACAGTAAGAGTCTGAAATTGACACCTGTTTTCGTTCAGTTTGGAAATAGCCCCAAATACAAGGAATGCACACACATCACGTGCTCACCTTCTCAACTGAATGTTATATAAATCCTTGTGCCTGCTAAGATGGGAACATTCTTTGTTGCAGATAGAATTGAAAATGACCTTCGAAGCTATAAGGTACAAATGGCTAAGCGTTATATTGACAATTAGGAGAACAGCCTCATAAGCAAGTCGTATAATAATGCAATACTTCATGCCTAATTGCGTACATCAATAGTAATCTCTATGAGAAATGTAAAAGATTTGTAAAAATAACACGATTTGAAGAATTATCTTAGGAATATGAAATATTAAGAGGCATTATATGGTTAGTTTCTTTTTTTTTTAAATATTATTTTTAGGTTTGAAAGACACTGTTCAATGCTTTGATAGAGACGTCAGCGCCATGACAACCAACAACGTTAGCCTTGACGAAATCTCGGCAATTACAGAGGATCTCACTTCCTTAAACGAAGCAAGCTTCAACTATGGAAGTAAAGGCGAACTCGCCAAAGATGTGTGCGAAACAGAATCTCCAGGATCTGGATCAGCTTTATCTCACGACATAGCTGCTGATCCTGCATTCACAAGATTTGAAACTCGTGACTGTGCGGATACTAATTTTATCAATAACAATATGGCATTAGGGATTCCGAAGGTCGAATTAACAAGCGATACACCAGTTCTTACAGATAGCGACGTGATCAATGATTCCTTTCATGAAGCCACAGAGACTCTTGAGTGTATAGGAAATTTGACAAAGAGTGTTAGTAACGCTCTACCTATTCCAAATCACGAATCCTTAAGGCAGACACCAGATGAGAGATGGGACCAACATGTTGCAATATCCACTCTTCAAATTTTGGAAAGTCCTGAATACACAGACACCTGGGGGAGTAGTGACAGCACAACACCACTGATAGCCAAAGATGAACAAAGAAGCCAAACGCCAAACGCGAGGGACAACATTGTGGAGGTTTCCACTCTTCGACTCGTCAACGGTTGTGAATGTGCTGACACTTGGTGCAATGAAAATTCAGCAACACTTATTCATAAGGATCAGTCGTCGAGTCAGACGCCAGACGTGGGATGTGAAGACGACAGAGTACGCATCGAAGTCGTGCCTTTTATGCCAGAAGTGGGGATGTTGAAGGAGAATGTCACACCACCTGTCGTAACACTTGTCGGCGCGTGGGAGTTTGGGAGTCTTAGCAGTATCTGCTTTACTGATGATTTGCAGCAAAATGGAAACCTGGCCAATTCCAAACAAGGTCTTGGATCAACATGGACTTTTGGTAGCGTCTCCAGTGTTTTTGTTTCCAAGGATTGTAGAGAGCGCTCGAATACAATGAAACGTATGCTTGAAAGCCCAGCTTTCAGCAGTATTTCGTCTTCTCCTGTTATTACCAAGAGGCAGTCGTCTCAAGCTTGTACCAATATTATTTTAGCACAGAACCTTTTGAGAGATGGAAAAGATATAATCACATACATTCCCTCGAAATGCAACCCAGTAGCAGACTCAGTGATACAAAAGGAGATTACACCTTGTAGTCGGAATATGAAGAACCTCGTGGTGGTTGGACTTGGTGTCATGCTGGTATACATTGCCATGGGATCCTTAAGAAATTTACAGAGCAGTATCAATCATGAGGGTGGAATAGGTATTTATTCTCTTGCTGTCACGTATGCCATGTTCATGGTTGGAAGTCTGATAACGCCGTTCCTTCTTAAACGCTATCGGCCAAAGCAATGTCTGATCATTTCGTTCATTTCGCCGCTTTTGTATGTCTTAGCAAATGTCTACCCTAAGTCATATATATTCTTACCTGTCTCTGGTCTTACGGGGTTTTCCAACGCTCTCACATGGAATTCTGTAAGTACGCATATCACGCATCTAAGTTTAGCGGAATCGTGCAGAAAGCAGTCCTCCTTGGACGGTACCACCAGCGTCTTCTTCGGCACTTTCTTTCTTATATTTCAGTTTTCTTTCGTGATAGGAAATTTAATCTCTTCTGTAATTCTCTCCCAAGGCAGAGTAGTTCGGAGTAATCCTGAAAGTTTGATGCAGTTAGGTTCAACATCATTTGGAAATGTATCAGTTTTGTTCAACGGTATTGTGCACAATACAACATACAACATGTCTACCTCAGACTACATAAATGCTACCATTACCTCACACTGCGGAACCGATTATTGTCATTGGTATCCAATCGACACAAAGACAATGGAGATTAATGAGGAAACGAAGGGCTTTCTTATTGGAACATACGCCATTTGTGTGATTCTCGCCATTGTAATTGTGTTGGTCTTCTTAGACCCTCTACCTGATTACAGAACAGAGCCTCCGCATCTGAGAGACATCGGTAACCAGTTGGTGTCAGTGATGAAGATGATGCTGAACAAAAAGTTTGCATTGGTCCTGATGCTTATTATGTATGGTATCTTTCTGAGTTCCTTTGTGACGGCAGAAATCACCAAGGTACGTACAGCTTGATCATACTTGTTCAAGAGCAAAATTTGTAGCTTTTGCAATTCAAGCTAAAGAATATTTTTTTCTTAATGTGTGATATTTCAAGAGATAGTAATTAGTTTTGCTTGAATTGATTTTTCTTATAAACTGAAATCCCAAAATTCCTCAGAAAAATGTTTAGAAGTGTACTCAAAAAGGACAGTTTGAAAGAACGAAGACAAAATTACAATGTTATTCGAAGAATGATGCCTACGTTTGCAATTATCATCATGCACGCAGTAAGGCTTGGTAACCGATAAATATGTTTAATTTTTTCTTTGTGATGTACCGCACATTATGGCATTTGTTTATAACAATTTTCATAACAAGTTGTACCCATCTATATTTCA
Source organism: Unio delphinus (assembly GCA_029339505.1). Classification (NCBI taxonomy): domain Eukaryota; kingdom Metazoa; phylum Mollusca; class Bivalvia; order Unionida; family Unionidae; genus Unio; species Unio delphinus. The sequence goes on from JAQISU010001235.1 coordinate 10,293,498, forward strand.
GGCCTACGTTACATGTCCCTTAGGGATTCACATGGTTGGTTATACAATGATTTGTTTTGGTGTGGTTGCTGCAGCCAGTTCCTTTATTAGCGGACACCTGGTTAAACACGTCGGCAGGATGCCCGTTATTGTGATAGGTGAGGCGTCTCACAGGAAGTACTCTGCTGTCTTTGATTTATATTTTCTGTTTAGTAGGAGCGATGATTCTTTTCATATTTCAACTCATGCATAAAACCTATTTAGAATAGAAATTGTGACACTACTATAAAAACTTAGAATGTTATTGGTCATTTCATTATTTGTGTTTCTCCCCAAGAATAGATATACAATTATAGTCCAATAAATTAACCCCACTAATCTGTGTTGATACTGATTGACCACGCTGTGGGTCTGATGTCACCTGTTCATTAAAATTGCAATTTTGCTGCATGCGAATCATTCTGGAACCAACTCTCGTACACTTTAGACGGATGCCGGTAATTGGTAACAGCTACATCAAGCGCGAAATTCAAAATGGCCACAGGACATATGGTGTGCTATTCCAAGTGGATTTACAAGTCACCAAACATAGGATTTGCTCAGGAAATATAATCTACATGTCACCACGAGAAATACCGGTAAGTGTGCAAAACGTACACCGATGTTGCAGCCAAACGTGTCTGCCGAAACTTGCTGTTTTTAATGAATAGGTGAAATCAGTCCGAAACCGCAGCATCAAGATTATCAAGGGTTAAGGGCTTATTTATCGGCCTATACAATTACTTGTTGAATTTTAACTTCTTTTAACTTTAAAGCCTAGTAGAAGTAGCACAAAGTTGCATTCGAATGTCTCATTTCCTTGTATGGTCTTTGCATCATGGATGCATGCTGTATTCAGTTTGATAACAAGTTTCGTTATCCTTGTCGATGGCTGAGGGGTATTTTTCATCTTGATGTGCCTAACGATGTTAAGTTCTTTTCTTTTTTTTGTTAGAACACTAACAGCGAAAGGACCATGTGACACGTCTGTCGATAATAATACCGAGGAAACTCACATTTTCCTTTTCAGTTAAGATATATGAAAATACAGTGGTTCATTGACTTACGAGTGTCCCAACTAACGAGTTGTCCGAGATACGAGACGTCTCTCGGCCGATTATTTGCTTTGAGTTGAGAGCTAAAATTCGGGTTACGAGCCAGCTTTAGATACCCCACCGCTAGTTGACGCAGCTAGAGCCACAGTGAACGTTGCAACATCCGCCCAGCATCCCGTGTCTCACTCATTCACTTTAAGGGGTTAGCTCGCAGTGGAAGCATCAGTGTTTTGCTAGAAATAGTGCTTCCAGTTATTTTGCAAAACAGTTATTTTTCCAACAATGGATCCAAAGAAAGTGAGTGCGATGGACATTCGATAAAGGCTATAACGCCAGCCATGGGCGTGAAAATAATTTTTAAACAGCGACATCTATCCATGAAAATATGGAGAAGCTGCTGATGGTGTTGTTGACGGAGAAGCAGCTCGCAGGAGATACCGTGACGGAAGCTATAATCTACGAGAAGGTACGAGCTATTTACGCTGATTTGCAGCAGATCCCAGGCACTTCAAACCCCGGACGAGGCATCGTTCGGCTGGTTCGAAAATTTTAAAAATAGGACCGGCATTCACTCCGTTGTCAGGCATGGTGAGGTCCGGAACGGATTAATGGGATTTCAATTCATTTCAATGGGGAAAATTGATTTGATATTTGAGTAATTTGAGTTACGAGCTCCGTCACGGAACGAATTAAACTCGTAAGTCAAGATACCACTGTACAGAGAAATTGACGTTTTTGATATAGGTTTATTTAGATGGATCTTGACAGTAACTTTTAATTATTTATATTTATTCACATGCTGCTATTTTATATTTTAATACTTTCTTCCGCTCTTTAATCCCGTTATGTTGTTGAATGATTAACAGCGTTATAAGTAAAGTGCCATTTTCACTCACTTGTCTCCAAACAAATCATGACCTTATTTCATACACTATTTTGTAATGCAAATTAACTGAATGCATTCATTTTCTTGCATGAGAAGAATCTTGCAAAGGTAGTGGTATAGTGGTCACATTTCCCTCATCTTGACCTAGGTTCAAGCTTCTGGCAGGCCACGTATAGCTTTAATCTATGGTAATTGCTCATTTGCCCCATTAATGAGTCAATACTGTTTTAGAAGAGATTATAAAATATTAAATGGAAAGCGAAAGATAACACTGACCCAGAGTTCATTAGTCGTTGCAGTTGAGCTCGTAACTAAAGATGAACTTCAACTGTTTATAACAACACCAAACAATCCGTTTCATTATATATATATATATATATATATATATATATATATATATATATATATATATATATATATATATATATATATATATACCATTCCCATGTCTGGTACGGGAATGCCCGGCGTTCCGTTTCAGATGTAGAGCAGTCACATAAAATGTTTGTGTTATGGTTGTTGCAACAAGTTTGTGTACGCTTGGTGAATGGTTTATGTTCACAATTTGATTACAGTTAAATTACTCGTACGAATTAGATTCTTTACAAGTATCTAAAGATATGAAAGGCAAGATCTGCTCCACTTTACAGAATTGTATACTGGATGTCTATTTTGCAACTCTAATTTGACTTCTCACTGATGTACAAAATTCATCCATTCCACTAAATAACACCAGCACATAAATATCATTCTACCTTTGTGATGGGTTGTTCTGAGCATAAACGGTATTAAAATGTTTTTGCTTTCGGCTCATGTCAAAGAAAAAAACAAAGAACGTTTGCATCCTGCATATATTACACAAGAACAATCAGTCACACATCACATCCGAATTTGAGTCAGATTATTCATTTATGCTTTCAATAAAATTATGAAAGGGATATTGCTATCATGCGTGGCGTGGCAGGATAGAACGTTAACTGGAAGAGTGTACCTTTCAGCCGGTGTTACGAGTATACTACTTCTGGTCCTGATGTCTATGTGGGATGCGTCCTCTGGTCACATTGCTCTTTACTTCCTGCTCCTTGGAGCGTGGGGATTAGTAGACGGGATTCTGTCGTCACAGACAAATGGTAAGTGAGGAACACAAATACAAAGCAGCAAAAAATACTATCTTTCTGTTCCTCACCTATTTTTCTGGACAAGGGAGTGAATGTTATCGTCTCTTATTATTTTAATTCAGCACGAGAAACTGAGTGCAAGGAGGTAATGTAATTTAGGAGGATCCTTGGCAAATAAATATATACCAGTTGAATGTTTTTACTGCTTTTTTATGTTTTATAATTATGAATATTCACTGATCTATATTGCGGAAATACTAGCGTTCATAAAAGAAACAAAAACATAAGAAAGCCGTAATCTTTCTCTACGATGTACATATGTAGCTGTAACGTATTTTCACGTGACAGTAACTTTGAGAAGTCAAGTGTTTATTGTCTCAGGGACGTAAATGTTCAAACCCATTCAGGGGGCGCTCACCAGTTAATATGTACTTTTCAGATAGTGACGTATGTGAGGTGAAGTTGTTTGCATTTGTAACATGCACAATGGAGAATATGTTGGCATATCTCAATGCTACTTTGATGTAATGTGGCTGATATTTCATTGGATACTGCACTTATGGAAATTGTAAATGATCTAAGCGCATGGTACAACAAAATTGATGCTCCCTTGTGCTTGAAAAATTAGCCAGAATTAATCAAAAGTACACTAACTTTAGCAGTTATTAAACTAGGGAAAACGAATTTTGCTGAAGTAGGCAATAGCAGCTTCTGAAAGTGCAATGAACAAATTACAAAATATCTGAAAAGTAAAAAAAGTTATCGTACCATTTTTCTACAATTTACCTCTGAAGTCCAGGGAGTGAAAATGACCATGCGGAGCTAGCAGTTTGTTTACATGAGCACATCTTATGTTAGCCCAAGCTGTATACTCTAGAACCTAAAGTAAACCCATCAATCATACATCAAAATAAAGGGAATTGAAAGTTCTTCTCCCAACACCTAAGATATACAAAGTCTTTATTATATTGCCATTATAACCAGTGAAGAAATCCCAGAAAATTATTTTTCTTTAAAATTCTAACCTATGCAAAGTACGAAACTGTAGAGCGCCACCTCATGAAAGTGCCATGTATTTACAAACTTGTTATATCGCTACAACAACGTTTGTATTTATGACACATTGAACATGAGATGCATTGCGTATTTAGATACCAATTATTTCTCTTTAACATCAAACGAGAAATAGTACAATGTTAAAAGTTATTAAACTAGAGGCTTAATATTCAGTTTGAATTACATTTATCTTCCTTTTTTGTTTACTCACGCTTTAATTTAGTGTCGAGTCATGCAATCTCAATGCACGTTCAGGTAATTCTGAAAAAATGTAAATATATCGTTTTCAACAGCGCAGCTCTTTGAAGTACTCGGAGGTTTGAAAATCGTTCATGAAAAAAAAAGAGTAAACAAATATCAAATGCATAAATATCACATCGACACAAGTGCGAACATATGTTTAGGATGTATTGGAACAATTAAGAAATGAATACTCGGGATATGTCATTAATAAAATAAAAAGCATCTTATCGTTCATAGAAAAATAGAAATACAGTGATTACATATTGCTACAGTATACCTGTCATGCTTTCTCCCACAAGGTATCATCGGCGCAGTATTCTCTGACCAGTACGAAGAGGCGTTCGGATCACTCCGATTTGTCCAGGGCATTGCAGGCGTTATTGTTTTCTCCTATGCCAACTTTGTGTGCATGCAGATCAAGATTATTCTGATGGGCATTTTGTGTGTCGTCAGTGTTTTCCTTTATGCTGGCATGGAGATCCTTCAGAAAAGAGAAACGAGACATCTGAAAGAAAACACATATCTTCAGACAAGTGTGTAACATTAAAATGTATCGTTGGAAACGTGCGGAAAGATAACATCGAGAGACAAGTGTGTACATATTAAACCAAGCATTAGACGAGTCTGTTACGATTACTTTGGCCAAACAAGTTTGTGACATTTTTATCTATAGTGTGTACAGACATATCGCGAGAGTGTTTTTGAAAAGAATATTCTTCAGATAAGTATGTAAAGAGAATATATTGACATATATCTGTGTTCCATTTGTGATGTCAAAATGTGTAATTATTATGTCTACAACACAAAATGGTAAAATACATCGTATACAACATTGTAAGACAACATAGTAAGACAAGAAAAATATAAGGTCCGGATGAGCCATGAGAACAATTTAAAAACTTTCTATCATCCGTAAAAGGTTAAACTGCGATAAACATAAAATTGTGACAAACAGTTTAAATGGCTGTTACATACCTTGCATTGAGTAAAATCAAAACTAGAGATTTGAATCTCCATGTTTCCTATTTCTTGGTAAGTAGAGTATTTTGAATCCGTGATGTTATATACATTCATTTACTAGTTCAGTATGACCATATATCATCCGTTTTATGCAAGCGCGTCATTCTGTGTGTGTGGGGGGGGGGGGGGGGGAGGGGTTAAATGGGAGATAACTCCAGCAAAACACGCCATATTCTATCCTTGCAGAGTATTTCAAAAGACGAAGAGTGTTATTAGTCACGTTCTCCTGAGCGTGAAATCGATCAGAGTGGTGATTTCTTTAGTAATGTTCTCTGTAGACGAAAACATAGTTAACAAAATTGTACTGAAGCTAATGAAATGGTATATTTTATTGTGTTAAAACGTGCGACCGAATTAAACATGCAATGTTTGACTGGAATGCTTTCGTTACGTTTTTGCAACGTGAAAGTTTCTTAACGATTTTTTTTCTGTTCCAGCATTGGTTGCACATTGCCAGAAGGTGGCGTTTGAATCGAAAATTTAATCTTATCCGAAGTTACGTTGCATAGGGATTCAGTTATAGTGTGTGTGTGTGTGTGTGTGTGTGTGTGTGTGTGTGTGTGTGAAATTTGGATCTTTTACGTAATTTTAAAACATTTTCAGTCATCGCTACGATGTCTGGAGTGTTAAGTTGACCATTGGCAGTAAGACACCCACAGATTATATATATATATATATATATATTCTTTTTCAAAAATTCCGAAAGTGTTTGGTTTTACAGTTACAGTTTTAACGGAGTTTTTTTGTTTTTATCTGGTTGTATTTGTATGCAGACAGGAGTTGAGATGATGTTTATCTGGTTGTATTTGTATGCAGACAGGAGTTGAGATGATGTTTATCTGGTTGTATTTGTATGCAGACAGGAGTTGAGATGATGTTTATCTGGTTGTATTTGTATGCAGACAGGAGTTGAGATGATGTTTATCTGGTTGTATTTGTATGCAGACAGGAGTTGAGATGATGTTTATCTGGTTGTATTTGTATGTTATCTGGTTGTATTTGTATGTTATCTGGTTGTATTTGTATGTTATCTGGTTGTATTTGTATGTTATCTGGTTGTATTTGTATGTTATCTGGTTGTATTTGTATGTTATCTGGTTGTATTTGTATGTTTTTTGGTTGTATTTGTATGTTATCTGGTTGTATTTGTATGTTATCTGGTTGTATTTGTATGTTATCTGGTTGTATTTGTATGTTATCTGGTTGTATTTGTATGCAGACAGGAGTTGAGATGATGCTACGTACAATATATATCGCATTTAAAGAAAGTGTTCTCCATTCTAGATGGGCTTCCATGATTTAAAAAAAAAAAAAAGAATACAGGTTCCTGATAGGTAAACTCGCGAATTGGCAGGCTAATGTAGTTATGTGAGAAAGCTTGCCAGTAGCTTCTCGTGGGTCGGTGGTTCTTTCTGGGCCTTTTCCGGGTTCTTCCTCCACCATTAATACTGGCCGCCATGTTTAGCCTATATTGTGCTGAAAAATGGCGTTAAACCATAAAAAACAAAACAAACTGTCTTGTGAAAAAAATTTTTTTACGTTGATTGTTCTTCATGTCATGTTAACACCAAATGGCTAGTTAAATAAGGATAATAATACAGATAAGGCACAAGTAAAGTGGTAAGTTATTCTCTCTCTCTCTCTCTCTCTCTCTCTCTCTCTCTCTCTCTCTCTCTCTCTCTCTCTCTCTCTCTCCACTTTGTATGACTAGTCAAGTATTTAAATAATTTTAAGATAGTTGTTATACCCTTGTTAAACAACAAATGTCAAGTTCTCAGTCAATAGATACATATTTGGATATGACAGCTGTTTATATATTTGTATCATTGAGATAGTCTTCATAGATTTATGTATGCTAATGGTGTAATGATATATAATGAAATAAGTTGCATCAGATTAGGCGAGTTTATTGCAGATTAGAGACAGTATTTCTCGCCTGTCTTTAATCGAAATTGATAATTAATATTATCACGAGTTTGTTTCTGCGCAAGAATTGTATATTATAAAGTGATCAATGATATGTTTGGCTGAATTTTAAGACCATTTTAATAGGATTTTATTCTCGATTAAAGGAAATATATTATCATCATCTCTGTTGAGCACGATTATGAGAGATCAACACCTATCAATCAAAACCTATTAATGACTTGATCTTACCTGTGATTGGCGCAACTTGTCAACACTAACAACATTGTTCATCATTCGACTATGATCAAACTTGTAATGTTGTCAAACTTCATCAAAGCGTGGGATGCAGTTAATGCAAGATAACGTTGCGTCTGATTGGCTGATTTTGTTATTAGCATGTGTTGTCTGTTGATATTAATGGCAGTCTTGCATCTGATGGGCTAATCTTGCCAGACTGTTTAGCTAGAAATTACTTTCTAATTTCCATTGAATGTTTTAAAGAGATTTATATCATCAAGTTCTTATACAAGTTCGATTATGAGAAAGATACCACGGACATGTATCGTCCTTTTATTGCTGGAGAGTAAATCACGATACAGAATTTGAAAGACAGTCAATTTGTACTTGTGTACTTACAGTATGTTAAAGTCTGTTTGATAAAGTGGTCAGGCAATCCAAATAAAGAATAGCGGGCCTTTAGGGATCTCAGTTTTTGTTTTCAATGTACTAATTATAATTAGAGGTCAGATTGTTGCTTTGGCATGCAATTCTTGCAAACCGGGAAACTTTTATGCACAAAAGGTTCCGTTACATCTTTCGGTAACCATTGGTCGTGTCGACCTTTACCAATTTCTATCTTAAGTCGATTTCACGGCGTCACGTAAATTCTAGTTGATCAAGGCTATTGCTCCGAACACGAATACATTCACTGCTGTAGGATGCTATTTGTCCTGTAGCTTTTGTATGTATTATTATATTTATTATATATAGAGATTATGATGGTAATGTGTTTCAGCGGCAGTAATGTACTAAACCAAATATGCATTGTTGTGGTTTCTGTTATAAAGACAACGTCTTTCGTGACGTTAACCATGATGGTCTTATTGATTATATTATCATGGTCAGAGATAGATTGCAAATTCTTACAGGTTTTATATCACAAAAGTACATTATTATACATTATTTAAAGTATGTTATTGTATATAGTACTTTATATACTGTTGAAAGTTAATATTGAACTATTAATAATTGTTAAAGGGCATCCAAGTGTTCATCTTTAGAGTCGCTTAATTTGTTAGTTTTATAGTCTCGGACTTTTTAAAGGTTTTTTAAGATGCTTTTTGTTATTTTACTTTTTTATCCAGGTAATGAATATATGTCTTAAGCAGCAGAAGGGGCGAATCAGACAACATTTTTAGACAAGTTTTCACTGAAATCACGCTTAAAAACAATGAAACCAATGACATCAGGCCCCAATGTGTGTGTGAATCTGATATCGTTTCATGGATTAGGTCCAAAAAAAAAATATGAAAAAATCAATGAAATTAATGAAATCCTCCATCGATTTTTTGGGAAAAGGGATTACAACGTCGTTGTCACTCACTAGAACTTTCAGTTGGGGTTAACCGAATATTTGATCCAGTCCGATACGATATCGTGTTCGAGGGTCATGTAAATCACTACGACGAAAATCACTACGACTTTACAAATAGACTATTTTGTAAAACCTCCTCTTGTAAATCAATCAGATTATTAGACTGGTCAGTGAGTTTGAAATTAATTCTGGTTAATGAATTATTATGACATCGCATATAGACTGGATTCACCGGGGACTCAATTATTAAAAACCCTGGAGGAGCTATTGGTGCAAATGAATACAAAATATATCCCTGCTGAGCTTGATTTGATCGTTCTAAATTTATTTGATAGCTTCCTTCGATCACATCGCATACTAAATTGAGCGCAATCACCGTTGAAATATTCACATTGAACGGAGCAATATGCCTGCCACCACCGTCTGGGTCATTATTATGGGTCAGTATAGTTGTTTGTGGTTGTGATGGTGTTTTTTTCCACGTATCATGGATTTTTTTGAAACCTTCATCGATGGCATCATCGAGAGATTTTTGTAGTTCTAAGAGATTATATCCTGGTAGTTTGAATGTTGGAATATCTCTTATGCGGATCTTATAGTCTATTGCAAATAAATCTCTTGTTTTAGGACTACTGTCACCTAATACCTCTTGAATAATTTGTGAATGAAATGTTTCCATGTCATTGATGATTTTGTTACATGTTTCTACGACACTGATAAATTCATCTCGGGTGAGAGTGCCGGGTCTAAGGGATATAAACAACAACGAAATATCGTTATTGAAAGCTGTGAAATTTTCAGTGATTTTATCCCGGTTAGCAAGATGATGAATAAGTCTTATTTTTTCATCATATTCTACTCTAATGAAAAAATACGACTTATCATAATATCTATAGCTTTTTATTGGATTATCAGATTTTATCCTGTCTGTGATATACCGTAATCGTTTTTTTTTGGTTCTGGTAAATCAACGGTTATTCCCCCGGGTGGTAATTCAGGCCATCCTAGTACGGTTCTAATAGAACTCTGATATATATCTACGACATATCCTTCTGTGCTTATTTCAATGGCAGATGATAGTGTTGGTTCATGAACTGTTATAGCTATTTTTGACTCTACTCCAGTAATCGATTTTATTCTACGCGCGAATTCATTATTGATTTGTTCGATTTGGTATGATCCGGTTGGTATGGAAACAACATTCCAGTCTGGGGTACCGTCGGGTTTATTCTTATTTGCAAATACCAGTGAATTATTGGGTTGTTGACCACCAAATGATTTTGACCTAATATTTGGCCAACTGTGGTATACTCGTAATTTTGCTAGCGCTATCTCCTTCACTGGGACCGGAGAGGGGAAATTCACACTGAATTCTGGATTCGTTGAGGTTATTGAGATCATGCTTGTTTGTACTGGGTTTGTGTTCTCCACTATTTGTTGAAGTAATTCCATCGGTGTTGTCATTGTTATTATACTCATGTTTTTGTATTTCTAATTTTGACATCGCAGAATCATATATATCTACCATCGCTGAAAACTCACTCTCTGATATAATTGTATCATCGAGCGATGACGATATCAATGAGGATAATTGCGAGTATGCAGTGGACACAACATGAAATTGAATTATGTAGTCTTGTAGTTTCCGTTGGCTGCATGAGGATATTTTTTTTGTGATTCTTGAAATAATTCCAGCGATTGTTGTTGCCGCAGAAATGCAAATTGGAACAGCTATCGGAGCCATCATTGTCACTGAAGACAGTATAATACCGGCTCCGGTGATTACACTACTCACTGAATACACAGTAACATCAATTGCGGTAATTCTCCTGCGATATTTTTTAATTTTCATTGCATACTCCTCAGACAGGGTTTTGAGTCTAGTTTGATATTCTCTGACCTGATCATAGCGATATTGCGATGATGAAATCATTTTTTATTTTAACAACGCTAGCGTTTTCAATTGTGAAATCCTTTCAATTTATTTACTTAAATCCGCTACGAATTCCACATACCATGTTGTTGAAACCCTAGCCAAAGTTTCATCAGTAGATGTTATAGTGAACTTTTCATTTGTACCCTTGTCGATGATCGTTGAAATCGTATTATTGACCCCAGATGAACTGGACGATGAAATATTAAATTGAGACAATGGTGTTACTAGTGTTAATCGATAAATACCCTTAACGGTTGCAGTGATATCTAATTTGTTGTTTGTAGGTGACCACTCAAATGATCCGTGTTGGATTGTATATACTATGTTGTTAGTTTTCTCATGAGGAATTTTTGTTTTTTCAATAACTGTTATCATCCTCGAAAAATCACCTTTGACGGCTTCGATGAAGTTTTTCGTCTCATCGATGGATTTTTTAATATCAGGGAGTTTTAGTTCAATTTTATCGAATGTAGTTCCAATAAATTTATCAATGATATTTCTACGAAATGCGGTAAACTGTTTTATGTGTTCTTCAATTCTAGATTCAAGTGTTGTTAGTACAACCACAGAATTGTTTCACTCATCGTTGAGAATTTTTAATCGATCTGTAATCGTCGAAACGAGTACACCCGGTTTGAGTTTACCCTGATCGGAAAATAACGCAACGGTGTTCTCGATTGCGTTTTGTTGTTTAACTAAAATATCATCCAGAGAAATATTACTGGTTTTCAATTTACCCTGATCGGAAAATAACGCAACGGTGTTCTCGATTGCGTTTTGTTGTTTAACTAAAATATCATCCAGAGAAATATTACTAGATTTCAATTTACCCTGGCGATCTTGAAATACAACTATTTCATTGGGTTCAACACCTTCTAAATTCAACGTCTCAGCTATTTCATCTTTAATTTTTTTTGTTATATCCTTGATAGAATCAGGGGTTGCAGTGCCATCGGGTTTGGGTTTCAAAGATCTCCCCCAAATATCAATCATGTTATTGTAAAACTCTTTCTCTCTCTAAAAAGCGATTGCTGGTGTAGTCATTTACGACAATATGAGGTGGTTTTCTAGATGCTGAAATAGCGTCAAGGACATTTAATACTTCACTGCCGCATATTGGTGGGTCATTGATTTGTTGTGTTGGTAGCGTAGAATACCAAGTCTTCATTGGAAATTGTTTTATGTAACGCATAAATTCTTTTGGTGGGGCTAATCCATATGAATCAAAATAGACAATCCCACGTGGATCAATAGCGTATGCAACCCAGTGAGTTCCAGGTCCGGTGCTGTTATCGAAATTAATAATACCTGTTTCAGTTTTGTTTGGTTGATGTGGTAATTGATCTTTCATAAAAACACCTCTGAAATTTTTAATCACTAGTTTTTTAGCAGCATCCATTAAATCAAAATTGGACATTGGAACCATCGAAGATTTCTGAATTAATAAACCGTTCCTGGTAGTCTCAGGCCTGATCCGTGAACGGATCTCCCGCTGTACCATGAATACGGGGTTCCTGGTAGTCTTAGACCCTTTCCGCTGTACCATGAATACGGGGTTCCTGGTAGTCTTAAACCCAATCCGTGAACGGATCGTCCCTTTTTTTTATATCCTTGTCCAGCTGCCTTTTTCAACGCCATTCCTGCTGCAGTACCAATGGCTCCTAACGCCGCTGCTTTAGCCACCGCTGGGGCTGCTGCTGCAATCAATGCTGGTATTGCAGCTAACAATGGAAATATACCACCTGATTTTATCATATTTTTAATAGCAGCCGCAGAAAGAGTAATCTGAACCCCTTTTTTATCCTTGAAAGCATCATTGAAATGTTTCACCTGACGAGTTGTCAGCGATAATTTATTTGCACCACCAGTCATTTGATTAGGTTTCAACGTGATTGTGGTTCCACATTTTTTAGCCGATTCTGATTGCAATTTTTTGATTTGACCAGGAGTTAACGTAACACTAATAACACTATATGACATTATATATAATTGATTGATTCTAATTCAATGAAAAATCGAGAAAAATCGTTCAAAGATTTTCTACTGGGGCATCTACCACTCTCATTCTTCCACCAACACCTTCGAGTAGCATTGATTTATCACTGAGAATGACAGCAACCGCTCTATAATCAGCAATAGCACCACGAGTCACATTAGCTCTAAAGTGTATATCAACAACTGACTGTCTTGTCAAATCGAGATGTTCCAGTGAGAAGTAATAAATCGGATAGAGGCTTTTGAAATCCCATTGTGATATTTGCAAACCAGTATCCACATTTTGATCACGTGCCATAAATGACAACAGACGATGATAAACTCGTGCAATATGATTTTCTGTGTAATTAAGTTGTATATCCTCGGATGGTTCCTGCTGGCCGTTTATTCTCAGTGAGACGGCCTTCACACCTAATTGATCAAATATCATATGACTGGAGAGTTGATTGCCAACTCGTGCGTTATCCTGTAACGCAATAAATATATGACGTGGCGCAGAAACGCCTTGTTTTGATGCTAGGTTCCAAGTGAATAACCCGTTGATATTTGATTGTTTCACATCTGTACTCACGGTTAGCCAACTTAGTAATGATTTTCCTCCTTGGTCCATAAATGATAGTAATCGTCCTTCTGCGGTGATTGCTGGAGTCAACACTGGCATCCACAATGATATTTTTGTTAAATCGACTCTACCGGCATCAGCATTGGGGGCTGCAGCATCTGCTGCAATCCTCCAAATTGCATCATTATCATCACCCTTTCGTACAAGCGATACTGTATGCTTCGCCCCGTAGATAACTTTTCTGACGTTTCTACAGAATCCAAATATGTGATGCAGTGGAATCGCGCATGAAAATGATTTACGCTCTCCTTGCAACATTGCGTTTCGTGTTGCAGCTCCTAGATTGAAATTAGCATCGTTGTTTATAATCATATTCTCGACATCAGAATCACTATTATCACGTTTTTTTGGTCGTCTTACAACAAATGGATTTCCACCAGCGGTATTCTTACCATCTTTTGCAAACATCATAGAAGGTCCTGCTGATCTTGTATAATCATCAGAATATCTCGCTAACCCGATTATTGTTGTGGCCACATCAACATCACGATCTATGGACTCAATTTCTTTTCCATCAATGAGATATCTAGCACTCTCAAATAGCGCCATAATACCATTATTGACAAAACCGACTTGAGTACCAGCTGGATACGGTGCTGGTACAGCAGTAGTATCAGCAGCTGTTACAATTTCTCCTTCTACTTCAATAAATGCTTCACAGGGTAAAAAGTATTTACTGGTATCATGGACTTGAAGATCAATTCTTGCTCGACTATTTGAGTTTATGGCATGATAGGCGTAATATTGATAATCGCGTACAGAATCATCCTTGCCAACTGGGGCGTCTATATCAAACGCCGGATCATGTGATTTTTTGAACATTTTATTCTATTTATCAGAGTCTAAATCGTAATTTTCATCGTGAAAAACGCTAGCGTGAAAATCCATAGAATTTCATCGACGTGGTTTTTTAAAGCCACTTCCCGCTATCATGTTTGCAATATTGCTTTGGTCCCCTTGATTTACCATCGACGCTAGTTTTTCATCTACTGCGTTATTTATAATTTTACTAACACTTGCAGGCATTTCTTCTGTAGACGGTAACGGTTTCTTTTTTCGCCTCACTAATGATGTTATTTTATCCTTCGCAGTTGAAAACGCCTTCCCGGCAAGATCTCCAACAGTACTAATACCCTTATCACGAATAACATCAATGGCTTTCATTGATAACTGTTTAGCTAACGGCATCACTTTTGGGGCCATTCTTGAAAAGAATCCTAAAATGGTATTGCCGAGCCCATCTCCATAGTATGCTCTATAAACTGGAAACCGTGAATTAACTACATAGACGGGGGTTGGTTTATCATGATTGTAATGGATGATCATTATTATAAAAACAATAGTGTTTTCAATTGTTATTTAATCACTATGATACCCATTTGCTAACTCGTCAATGAAATCTCGATAGGTTTTGATATCCATGATACCGCCGGCAAATAACCGTCTACAGATATCAGCTGCTTCATTAATTATTTCCGGTGAATTATTTCCAGCTCGGAATCCTCCTACAAGAACATCTAATCGTGATATATCATTGATAACACTATCAGGACATACCCCACTTTGGGGTCCACTGGAATCTTGCAATCCACTTCCGCTATAACCAGTTGCTTCATCTAGTTTTTCTACATCCGTTTCTTGTAAATAATCATCATCATCATCATCATCATCATCATCAGGTGGTAGTTGTTGTTTTTTAGGAGAGAAAGATATTTTCTTTGCAGGTTGCTCTCGCTTTCTTTGCAATTTTGGCGGTTTTTGTTGTTGTTTTAGTTCTTCATATTGATTATACACCTGATCCACCATCCTGATATATTCGATGTATGATGCACTATCTGTCTTTTTTTGACTTTTTCCAGTTTTGATTTTGTAGAATATATCAGCCCAGTGAGTGAAATTCTTAACATATTTATGATGTTCTGGTTTCAACATTTTTTTTCTGTTTTCATAAGAAGTAACAACAAGCGTAGGAATTTCTGTTGAATCAGTCTCATCAATTGCTGCTAACCCTTCTTCGTTAAATCTCATGCGTAAATCATCTACTGTTCTCTTTGATTCTATTTGTTTTGTTTGTTCAGTTTTCCCTGCTATTTTTTCAAGTTCACCAATAACAGATTTTCCCGTCTCGGGACCATCTCCCAGTAAAGCACGCTCTACCCCTTTCGTTGCTGTGGTTACTGGTTTAAACAACTCTTCAGACCCCAGAGCAAAATCAGTCTGAAGACTCTGTCGTTGTTGCAGTTTATTCCGTACAGAGTCACGAATTGGTATAAATCTCTTAATTGCATCCAGTCGTTCACGAGCCAATCGGGTTGTTAATGCTTCATTGACCATTATTTGAAATCGCAAACCATTTTTCAATTGCAAAACACTTGACATGTCGGATGATTTTTAACACAGTCATGGAAGTGCTATTTCATCGTGAGACACCTTCTATCATTGATGGAGAAAGTATCAAAATTGTATATAAATAAAATAATACTGATAGTTTCTCCACTTTTTTGACATGTCGGATGATTTTTGATATGGTCATGGAAGTGTTATTTCATCCTATAACAGCTTCTATCAGGTTTGTGGAAAGTGTCATAATTGTATATAAAATAAATAATACTGACAGTTTCCACACTTTTTCATTGATCAATCTGACATATCGTCCATCGATTTTTGACATCCCCTTGAGGGTCGGCTAAAAAAAATGAGGGTCGGAATGATAAAATGGTCGGGCAATCAATGGTCGGGCAATCAATGGTCGGGCAATCAATTTTCTTGAATTAATGCTCGTAGGTTTCTAATTTTAGAGTTGACTTCTTTTTTCAATTCGTATTCGTACCCCAATTCCTTTCGTATTCCCTCTACGATAGTATACAACGGAACGAACACACTGATGTCACTGGAAAATGAAAGAGAGTCTTTAACAGAATTCTGAATTCTTTTGATGAGTGCATACTTCTTGGGTAGCATATATTTGTTAGTGCTAACCCCGTATTCTATATCCTGAAAATCAGACACAATTTGATCAGGATTTAATCCATCTGATAGTTTGATATCCTGATTTTTCAATTTTGCTATTTCAACTATGATGCTATTCATGTTTTCAGAATTCATTATTCTATAAGAATGACATATCTCTAATTGGAAATTATGACGCATTAGACATAACTAAATTGAACTTTTTGCCCCGTCTTTTTTGAAATAGCCGTTTTGGTTATCCCCTCTGCAACGAATCGTACTGAAGTTCTACAAATATTGAAATACTTGCCGGCTTCATATAATGATTGAAATATTTTCTCTTCGTTAGTTGTTGTATTCAAAGATTTCACTGGTCTCGCTTTTGAACAAGTGTCAGTCCTTCCTCGTTTGGAATTCTCACTCTGTGTGATTGCTTGCAGATTGGATAAAGAATTGTTCCTTGGATTAGAATCAATGTGATCAATAACAAAACCATCTTTGATCAATCCATTAAAACATTCAAATACGAAACGATGATTGCGAAATGTCTTCCTTCCAACATTAAACACCAAATACCCCATACCATTATCCCACCCAATTGGGTTCTTCAGTCTACAGTGTCTTACAACACCATCACTGGATGCTTCGTAATTTTTAATCACTGGGTGTAGTCTGAATTCTTGGGTCATTATATACTACACTATTTGTCTAATTCAATGACTGACCCATTTTGCAGTGATTGATTATACATAAATCTTTCATTTAGACACCTGTTTTATATATAGCATGAAGGAGTTCAAGAGATAGACTTCGAAAAATGCTAAATTCAATACCGATAGAGAGTTCAAGAGATTATTGAAAATCAATCCTAGATTTAATATCGATAGACCCAAAAAACGTATAGTAGACGGAAACATGAAAGAGTTTAAGAGATTATTGAAAATCAATCCTAGATTTAATCGCGATAGACCCAAAAAACGTCCAATAGACGGAAACAAACGTAACAAACGTCCAAGAGACGGAAACATGAAGGAGTTTAAGAGATTATTGAAAATCAATCCTAGATTTAATATCGATAAACCCAAAAAACGTAACAAACGTCCAAGAGACGGAAACATGAAAGAGTTTAAGAGATTATTGAAAATCAATCCTAGATTTAATCGCGATAGACCAAAAAAACGTAACAAACGTCCAAGAGACGGAAACATGAGATCACCATGGAAGGATGCTCAATTCAATCTTGATATAGTTTCTAATACACCCAAGAATAAAATTCTTGATAAACCCATCAGAGACTGTTTTAATGAATTCAAGCGTGATGGAGCATCTTATTGTTGGTCAACATTTCGAATTGATGGTGTTGTTGACGCTACTATGAATGATGAAAAAGCAGCAGTGATCATTTCACGTATTGGGGAAAAAAGTCATTTTTTCCGAATCAAATTCATTATCCGTGAGGATGGCAAATGGATTATTAGGGATAAATTTGAACCCATTCTCAGGGGCAAAAAAACTGTCACCGTGAATCAGGATTCAAAACCGGGAATTTTGACTGGAATTGATAAACCCTACTACGAAAGATCTTATCCTGTCACAGCAGTTGTTTACGGGATCTATCCGCTCAATGAAAAACCTGATATTTCAAAACTAGCACCCATGAAATATTCGACAGGGCTCAATTGTGTAGCAGAACGAATAATAGAACACTTCACAAATGCGTCCCGGGGAAATAAACTAACTGATCTAAGACGAAAAAAAATAACCGAGTGGGAGTTCACGGTCAAAGAGCATGGGGCAACAATTCAGGATATAACTAAATTAGAAAAATCATTAAGATTTCCAATATCGGTAAGGACAATCACCGTAGAAGTATTATACGAATCGAAATATAAATCACAGGGAACCCCCATTGAAATTATTGATCATAACACACACGCGTGGTCATCTGCAGTAACAATATTCCCACGGGATAGAACCGTAAAATATCTACCCCAAACCAAAGAGTTTTTTTCAGAGCAGAAATTATTTGATGCTATTTGCCATTTGAGTAAAAACGATCCCGTGTCAATGTGGCTATTTCATAGTAATTCAGACGAAGAATGCAAATTTGATCAGTTTGTAAGGCCTAACGGAGAATTATACCGTACTGAAGAGCTGCAGAATCAAATGAAACAACTAGCTAGTGAGTTTTCTGAGGGGGAAATCGAAGATCAATTATTAGCAAACTGTTTTACAGTACCATCCATTGCAGCACATTTTGCTAGAAAGAAAAACGCGTGGAAACCAACCCGAAGTGAGTTCTTATCAGATGTCAAATTGTCCTGTCTTGAATACAGCCACGGCGGATTATGGAACACAAAATACACCGCTGATACCGTTATTTCCGTTGATATGATTGCGTGTTATCCAGGAATTTTCTTGGGTATGGAGAGTGTGAGAAATATTTCAAACGATTTGGACACCCTACACACGAAATGACCCGTGTTGCTATTAATGGACCACTGCCTGATTTTGATTTAACCGGATTCGCTTGTGTGATATCATTTGAAATGGCTGAAGGACTTCATCCGTGTAGTTATCTTTGGATTGGTAAACACATGTCTGAAAAACACTGGATGCCAATAGTGTTATTACGGTATATGCTTGATTGTAAGATGTTAAAATCATTAATTGTCAGTGAAGCAATTATATCCTATCGAGCACAGAAATCAGTCTGGTTACCCCAACCTGATCTAGAAAAAATAATTAGCGAAGAGCGAAAACTGTTTCCTGATTTTAATGAACAACAAATCATGGATTGGTCCCAACAGTTATTTGAAATCAGAAACAATGAAGCAAAAAATCTTGGACGAAGAATAATCGGTAAATTTACCCAAGGTGGCAAAGATGATAATACGAAATATTCTTCACGATTGATTATAGACAACGCTGAATACGATTTTGTAATCGCGGATCTAACGAATAGGGGCCTATATGTCAATCGTAAGGACGCATTTCTGTCCGATGGAACCAAATTGGGTACAATTGTTACCTACAATGATGGATACCATCCGCAGTACACACATTTGAGAGCTTCTATGCTTGGTTATGCTTCTATTAATTTATTTTCAATGATCAATAGATTTCCTACCACCGCAGTTAGAGTTGCTACTGACTCATTTTACATAAATAGCAAAATGGCTGATTTTAAGGCTACTGGCAACGAGAAATGGGGAACATGGAGAATTAAGAAAGAAATGATTCATGATTATATTCAATCAGCAGATGTTACCATTGAAAATAATTACTTAGAAAGCAATCAGTGTTCAGAATTTTCTAGTGCACCACCGATTTCTGATCCAATATGCCTGTATAAAACAGTTTATTTAAACGGTTGTGGCGGGTCAGGAAAAACAACACGGGCAATTGAGTTATTCCGTGGGAAAAATCCTACGGATTTCACAAAAATGATTGTGCTAACACCAACTCATAGACTTGCAAGAGAAATGATACAGAGAGGGGTAAATGCCTGCACTTATCACAGCTTTTTCCGATGGAAGGGAGATAAATGGACTCCTGAGCGCATGGGAGAGAAATTTATTCCTGAAATTATCATTTGGGATGAAATAGACACAGTGTCCGAAGATGTCTTAAAAATATTTCTTGAGTGGTTGTTATTGAAGAATACAAAAGTCGTCATGTGCGGTGATCACGGCCAACCACCACCATTTGTCGGTGCATCTCCACATGAATGGCTAAAGGGTTTTGTAGACTATTATGAAGAAATTGATACCGATCATAGATCACTTGATAATGAATTAAAAGAATTGAAGAAACTAATTAGATTACAACCGGATAGAATCCAGTGTGAAATAACCCGTGAAATAATTTCGGAAACTCCCATGAATGAGTTTTGGGAAGCGTGGAGACCAAATGATTTAATCATTGCAAGTAGAAAAATAGTCAGGGATACACTTCAGATGAAGTTATTTGAATTGCATAAACAAAAATTTGCAACGCTTCCAGTACCGTTATGTTATAGGCCATCGGATACACGAAAACAGAACATCGAAGTTGATATTCCAGGCCTGACAGAGTCAGGGCATGAAAAGAAGATTCTCGTATTAAATGATATTGTGCTGGTTGATATCAATGTCGTTGAAGATGCATTGCGTGCTAATAAATCCCCGTGGACGCTAGGTTATGCAGCAACAATACACTCTTCACAGGGATTGACTATATCGGATACAATTGTTTGGATGGTAGATAATCGCATAGAATGGTCAAATTTAGTCTATCTCGCAGTGTCTAGAGTACGAAAAATAAATCAACTTCGAAGAATTGTCGTTGGCGAAGCCAGTGGAGATGATGAAATCATTGGTGGCGATGATGAAATCATTGGCGATGATGAAATTATTGGTGACGATAATGATATTATTGATAAAAAACTCTCCGGTTACAAACAACAGGACAAAAAAAAAACAACGAGAATTTGATATTGATGCTGAATTAATAATCACTTTGAAGAAACAACAGAATAATCACTGCGCAAGTTGCAATTGTATAATGCGTTGGCAGTATTCGGATAAGGATCCTCGCCAATTCACCGTAGACAGAAAAAATAACAATCTCGGTCATGTCAGAAATAATGTGATGTTGACTTGTCTTGAGTGTAATAGACGCAAGGGTGCTAGTTAAGACCATGGGGTGGCAATTGAGTATCCTCGGGTATCACTTGTAATTGTTGTCTAGTAAAACCCCGTTGAGGGGCAGTTGAATCCAGTTTATAGATTGGAGGTCTACCCGTAGATCGTGTTATACTAGATATCTTATGCGTAGTGACGCTCCAAATAGGATCAGTAGCCCTTTTTCTACCCCCTTCAAGCTCTCCTGGTTCGTATAAGTACCTCACAATAACACTACTACCAAGAATTGGTTGGGAAACGCTAAAATCCTTTTGTGGTTTTTCAGGTATCGACTTCTTTTTAATCGCGTTGATAGGTTTCATGTTGATGGTTCTAGTAATCTCGTTATTCAGTGCGGTAACTACACCTGGTAATCTCTTAACCCATTCACGGGATCTTTTTTCTTGGATGAATTCTTTTGCGTATTGATATCCAAATAACCGTTCAGCAAGAATCCGATTAAATCGTTCTACAATGGCCTGATCACGATGCAGTGCAGTATGCCCTCGTCTGATAGCGACATTGTGATATTTCATTGTAGATAACACTGCACCCTGAAATTCCTTGCCCGGGTCAACTTGTAACAGATTTGGCCAGTGCAGAGGACTCCTTCGATAAATCCTTTCAAATGCAGAAGCCACTTCAGTGGCCGATTTTGTTTTTAACGGTTCTGCTTCTTTGTATCGACTTGCAATATCAACTACAGTTAACGCATATTTGTAACCACGATCATGTGGCAGAAATAATATATCAGCCTGATGAACTTCATTAGGAAAGGTCACATCAAAATGCGAGAATTGAATTTGTTTAGGCGGTGGTAGATAAATTTGCCATAGTGCCTGTTTGGATAACCAATGAGCCGCAGTGGTTTTTTTTCACTTTTGCGGCGCTAGCGAGTTTACTGATTGCAGCGTTACCCCTCCAGTATCCTCTTGGGGAATAATAAATAGATTCCATGTTGTTATTAATTACCAGCACCTAACATCAATTTACTTTTCATTGCCGATTTTATCAAAAAGGAAGCCAATTTTTCTTTGAAGGATTTATCAGTGATAGAATTCAACGCATGAATTAATTTCACATCTGCTAGATGCCTGTGTTGCAAATTGCTACTTTTATAAGCAACATCATGAAGGTGACAGGCCTTATCAATAGCGTTTATTGGTTCCTCACCGGGTCGGGGCTGATTTTGATCATTGAGTCTGATATCAAGTCTTGTTCCCGGTCCACAATAACTATACCCTGGAAGGTGTTTTTCTCCGGGGTATTTTGCCCATGGGGTTCCAGGGAGTTTTGCTAATTTGGCAGCGATATCACCTCCTCGTTTTTTTTTAAAGGTTCCTTGGGTTCCTTGGGTTTAGAAACAAATCTAAATTTCTTTGTACTACACTGTACGCATTTACCAGAAAGCGCTGATCGGTTATTTTTAGTTGTAATCGTCGTCAAGTCATCTGTGCCAGTACGCGCCTTACACTTCACGCAATATAGATCCATAATTTATGTATAGAGATATGAATATAATTGATTTTTCAGCGACTAAAACAAGAGAACCAGTGAAGCATCATGCAGCGCTACCAAACTCTATCCGCGCAATTATAATCGGGCCATCTGGATCCGGTAAAACGCAATTGTTGCTCAATTTAATAATGAGATGGATGAAGTGGGATAAGTTGTATTTAATTGCCCCTAGCGTAGACGACCAACGATGCTATGAAGTGCTAAAAGATTTTAATGAAAACGCTTCAGAGATTGCCGGCGAGGATGTTATTGAATTTATAACCGATATTGACGAGGCGCCATCCGTGAATGACCTCGATGGAAGTATCAACAATTTAGTTGTATACGACGATGTCATGTTAGATAAACAAAAAAATCCTGCTAGAATATTTTCCCGAGGCAGGCATAAAAACACGGACGTGATCTATGTCACTCAACGCTACACTCAGATTCCAAAAGTGATTAGAGATAACTGTAATATGCTTGCTGTATTCAACGGCGTTGATACACATACGCTACGAAATATTTGGCAGACATGGTGTTCTGATATGGACTTCAATCAATTTAGAAATTTCTTTAGTCATGCTCAGTCTGCCCCACACGGATTTGTAACAATAAATTTACATGACCCTCGAACACGATATCGTATCGGACTGGATCAAATATTCGGTTGAAATCATTTATGATTTTTGTTAACCAGAACTGAAAGTTCTAGCAGCAGAGAGGGTAAGTGACAACGACGTTGTAGTCCCTTTTCCCAAAAATCGATGGAGGATTTCATTAAT
The DNA here is from genome assembly GCA_029339505.1 of Unio delphinus. Classification (NCBI taxonomy): domain Eukaryota; kingdom Metazoa; phylum Mollusca; class Bivalvia; order Unionida; family Unionidae; genus Unio; species Unio delphinus. Next base: position 10,316,844 of record JAQISU010001235.1, read on the forward strand.
TTCATTGATTTTTTCATATTTTTTTTTTGGACCTAATCCATGAAACGATATCAGATTCACACACACATTGGGGCCTGATGTCATTGGTTTCATTGTTTTTAAGCGTGATTTCAGTGAAAACTTGTCTAAAAATGTTGTCTGATTCGCCCCTTCTGCTGCTTCTTATCTCTAAATGATTTTTTGTCTTGTTTTGAACTTTGTTATAGTCAATAATAAATTCATGATCAGAATGAGAATGTTTGTTGTTTGTTTTTGTTACGCAAAACGTTTGTTAAGTCTATATAGATCAATAATTATTAACAGGTGCTCATTGGTTGACAAAACATAATTTGTATATAGAAGTGATAGTATGGGATATATTAGTAATATATAGGATATATTTTGACCGTCATCATGTTTTTTTTCTTTTACTTCTTAATAAATACTGGAACTGCTTCTAAACACGACGACTGATTGACTAATGTGGACGTCTTCAAAGCGGATTAAATTTAATGCTTTTTGAATGGAAGTATGGTCATCTATGAAATTGTGAACACAAAACGTGTGGATCTGTGTAAACACAAAACATGTGGATCTGTGTAAACACAAAACATGTGGATCTGTGTAAACACAAAACATGTGGATCTGCGTAAACACAAAACATGTGGATCTGTGTAGCAGCTGGTGATTTAGAAATTGCAGGAATAGCAAGATGAATTATTATTCTCCAAGTTGTTTTTTTTAGTGGGTTTGTTGCGATTTGACCGGGGTTTGTTTGAAAGTTGCCATGGAAATCTTGATCTGCATCAATATTATAAAATACTAGTGAAAGATAAGCGTTTGTGATAACAAGAGTGATGGCATGATAAGTGATAGCTACAATTAGATGATATAATAAATAAGGCAATACCCACAAACGAAGTTATCGATGAAGAATGTACATCGGTAGTTATTAAGTAGAATGGATACAAATATAGCAAGAATGCAGCCACGAAGAAAACAACGTAGGTGTCCGACTTAAAGAGCTCGGAAATACTCTTTTGTGGAAGGAAATAAACTGAAGCAGATTCTTTCAAGCAACAACTTTGTGGTGTTAATGAGAGACAACACAGTAAATGAATAAAATTAAAGATATTAAATCAAGTAATGGCAATGATGAAATTGAAATCCAGGATTTTGAAATGCAATTCCAAACTTCTTTTATCATCCAGTCAATAATTGAACATGTATATAAGCAGCTGCAATTTCACGGTAGTAATATTAATTAAGAGAATTATACCGGCATTTTTTTTCCAGTTTCATACAAGTTATGTTTTTATTAAACCTACACGTACATCTTCCTCGATCTAATAAATAGCACCAAAAATATATAGCACTAATTGATCTTTTTCACGGTCTGTACCTATTTCTTTTTTTCTTACGCTTCGCTGCTCTGAGAGAGAGAGAGAGAGAGAGAGAGAGAGAGAGAGAGAGAGAGAGAGAGCATAAGGCTTTTACCAGGACTCGCCAGCGGACCCGGTACTCGATTGTTTTATTCATTTTCGGCCGCCTTGATTTGTGCCAGGTTTTCTTCGGTTTGTGCACCTTATTCTTGCCTTGTGGCGTTCCATTCTATGTCCTGCCTAGTGGTGTTGCTTGACGGGATTGCAATGTATGCCCGGTCGTGACCCCTACTTCCCTTTGATACTTTGGCGGACATACGACTGGCAGAGGTTTTCCCACAAAAGTTTGACATCTCTTTGGTTATTAGAAAATGAGGAGGCATCGAAGGCAGCTGTGCATTAGGACTGCAGTTTATTGAAGGTTGTCAGGTTGTCTTAGTCAATCGCCATGTCTCGGAGTCATAGAGCAGACAGACTTTACTTTCGTTCTGAACAGTCCAATATCTATTTTTTTTTATTAGAGATGGCCCCATCTTTGGATGGTAAATGTTTGCCAAGCCTTCCCAGTTCTATTCACGATATATCAATTGGCGAATCCATCGGTCGAGATATTATTTTCTCAATATGTATGTGCAGTCCCGTCTTTTCTGCTACCTTTTACTAGACAGCTGATCATGACATGCATGTACTTCTGTTTCTGCGATATGAGACTACTGCCATCTGCAAAGCCCAGGAATTGCAGTTCACTTGTTCTGAGTAGTTGCCCACATTATCCAGTCGATCACAATAGATAATATTGGCGAGAGGAGGCATTACTCAGACCTGCCAAACCTTATGATTTTTCCGTTAGTCTTACGAAATTTACCCATAAAATACGGACGTTCGGCATACTAGCAAAAACTACGGAAAAAAGATAGTTGCCAAAATATCAGGATAATAGGTTCATCATTCATCTGTCTTTTATTTGAATCGGATTTCAACTTAGAATTAGTGAGATTGGGGAACCAGACTAACTTTACAGCAGCACCACAGACAATTTAAATTGCACATATTTGTTCAGGCGAAGCGTCTGCATGATCAAATTGTTGATTATTGAAAGATGCATGTTTAAGACGAAATAGAAAAAATCCTTCTTGAAAAATGTTAAAAATCGACAGAGAAGAGTGCAAAGGAGTATTCAGATACTTCTCAATACAAACTGGAAAGAACACAATTACGTTTATTTGACATCGCGTTGTGGGAGATATGATTGCCGTAGTCATGTGAAATGGAAATGAAATACCAAAAATGATGTCAAGATGAGATATAGCAACAAGCCATTGACCTGCACAGGGTTTTGAACTAGATTTTGTGCATTTGCACTAGTGGTAAATAACGTCTACGCGTACTTTACAAACGTTTCAGTAGAACATAATGCTTATCGTCCATGCGTCGAACTTTTAATCTGTCTCTGTTGCTATGTGGTGATCGGATTCCGCATCTACTCCCTTGTCAAAGCGTTCATCTGGAAGGTGTCTCCAGCACTTGCACTTGCAGCCTATGGTCAGTTGGGTAAAGTGATTTTCTACTTTCCCACCTGGCGAAACTTTGAAGGTTTGTGCTTATTCAGTTTGGGGTGGGTGCTCCTAATTTATTTAAATTAATACAAAAGACCCACCGTTGCTCGTTTCTGTCAGAAATTGAAGGCCTATTTTATCCTTTGAATTAGTGTGTGAAATTTCTCTCCTGTCCTGAGTTCCTACTCTTCTGTATGAATCTTCCATCTCTTTTACTTTGCCTACCTCCTGTCTTTCTTCAACTTCTTCCTCCGTTCTCCCTTCTCTTTTGTCTCCCAGAGAACTCGGACCACTGCACTGGGTAATTCCCTCTGGTCCCTAAAAGCTTTTGTTTCGAAGCTTCTGGTTATTCCCAGAATAATAATCCCGCCAATAAAGAATGTCGCCGGAGTAGCTTATTTGCCTTGCTTTCTCTAAGGGCCTCCCCCTCATAGCCAAACTTGTTTGCCCAAATCCAATAGATCTTTGAGTGACGACATAATAAATACTGTTGATAAGATCTCCAATCCTAAGTGCACTATCATATAACACATACAATTTTAGGATTTCGCGAACCAACTGTATATTCCTTCTCCAAATGTATGCAATATGTATATATGTATATATAAAAACAGAATATGAGCGAGGTATTGATTCACCCGCCTGAATTTTGTCTTGTCATGAAGCTCCTGATCTGAAACATATCTGAAAAAAATCTTACCACAATCAAGGCCTATGCAAGTTAAAGACCCTGCTTCGCCTAATCCAATTACAATCCCAGTTCTGACACCATTTGTCACATGATAAGCCGGGTCGGGACTGGATTAGTGAAGACACGGAAAGCAACTGCGTTAATAAGATGTTTATTTATAAACGCAATTTAAATATAATCAATTCTGACACCATTATAAACAAAAGATAAGGAAAATTAAAATGTTCCTACCGTGGAACTTATCAATAACAAGTAACGCAATGACAAAAACCTCAAAGGATGAATTCAACGAAAGGTATTTGAAACTGACTAGAATATCGTCTGATCACCAGATAAAAAAATACAAATACACGTATTACAAATATAAATATAGCTCGTATAACGAGACAGGTGTAAATGCCTGTAATTTTAGTTATATCGTTCATATAAAGTGTTAACAAAGCAAAGGCAAGTATGTAATGATTTTATCGTTCATGTAACGAAACTGCGATGAATTTATGAACTTATCGTTCATGTAATCGAGACTGATGTAAATATGAAATTATGATGTTATGAAGTTATCGTTCATGTAACGAGACTGATGTAAATATGAAATTATGAAGTTATCGTTCATGTAACGAGACTGATGCAAATATGAAATTATGAAGTTATGAAGTTATCGTTCATGTAACGAGACTGATGTAAATATGAATTATGAATGTTTCGTTCATATAACGAGACTGCAACGAAAAGTGCAATTACGAGTTTATCGTTCAAATAACGAAACTGCAATGAAAACGTGAAATTATGAGTCGTTCAGATAACGAAACTGATACATAGATGTGAATTACTTGCTTAGATGGTAATAGCAAATAATATGGAACACGTATACTACAACTATCATGGCGTCCATTTGACGTCGAAGACGTATATCCGGTTCCACCCGCTCTAGTGAATGGTGGTGGAGTCGCCACGCATGGTCCACTCCCCCGTCTGTTTGAAAGATCCCTCGAGAGCTCTTTACATTCAACACAGAGACGATGGTCGCGAAGCCTTGGTCCCTCGATTTGAGAACACTAGTACACTCTTCCGAACCATCGTCACCAACACACAGCTTATACGTCACGAGAACCTAACAGTTCTGTGACCTTCACATCACCCAATTATATATAATACCTATATATAACGCAGCATACACAAAGGCAGCTTACACAAAAACAAACATACACAAGGTACCATACATGGCACCACACACGGACAGCATAGACAAGCCCCGCACACGGTCAGTGCACGTTCACTACAACATGGCACCACAACAAGGGCAGCATAGACAAGCCCCACAGTCACCCACGGACCTCACGGTGACCACAACATGGCACCACACACGGGCACCACCGGACCCCACGGTCAGCCCCGGACCACAGTCACCCACGGTCACCCCACAGACCCCACGGTCAGCCCCGGACCACAGTCAGCTAAAATTAAAACAACCAAACCGTGTAATACATATGACACGGTAAAGTACTTTTAAGTCATTGTGGTTTACGTAATAGGTATTATCAACCCCATGCAGATTCACTAGAATCCCTTTTGTCAGCACGTTTTAGCGTGGATTCGAGTCGGTCCTCAAGGTTACCATAATGGCCTGACGGGATTACTGCCACCATATTACAGGCAAAATCAGCAATCCCATACTTCATCTGTGTTTTTTTTTTTCCTTCTCTTTCGACGAATTTGTTAAAGGTTTGATGTTCATTACTAGCGAGATTGAAAAGGCACTTTAACTAGATTCAATATCGGAATTAAAGATGAAGTTGGAAAGGTGATAAATATTATTATCACAATGACTGAAACATCCTTATGACAGTCTAGGTGAAATTGGGTTAGAATAAGTGGAAGAAAGAAGATTTTAAAAAAAACAATAATATGTACAACAATAGACACGAACAACAATCGAATTACTGGTTTTGGCAATCCGATAAATACAAGCATGTAGCTACAAAGTAATTTACAAATGTACAGGAGATGAAATATAAATATAATAACGTCAATTGATGTGAATGGTAATGAAAATAGCTATTAAAAATCAAATTTAAAAGAACAATTTACCATAAGGGAAGAAATATTTTACGTGCAAGGAACTTGTTCAAAATATATAATATGCTGTATAATTTAAATACATGTTAAATATAATGTTTAATTTAAACAGATATTTAATACAATGTCTAATTGAAAAAGATGTTTAATACTATGTTTAATTCAAGCATATTTAATGCGATGTATAAGTTATTATATTTTAATACGATGTCTTATACAAGCAGGTTTTTAATATAATATCTAATTTATTTAGAAATTTAATGCAATGAATAATTTAGACCTTTTTATCACGATGTCTAATTTTAACATTTGTTTAATTCGATTTCTAATTTAGACAAGTATTTAATATGATGTATAATTTAAACAGATGTTTAATATGATGTCTAATTTAAACAGATGTTTAATATGATGTTTACTATAAACAATCTGAGAAAAAATATAAAAGAGATACTAAAAATTCTTTCGTGCTTGAAATCAACATATTAAAAAAATGACAGTTGTAAAAATAATAATTTTGCAGTTAAATATAATGACTATGACAGTATTAATGATTGAAGAAGCGGAGTACAATGGTCCGAGATTTAGAAGAAAAAACGTTTTTGATTTTTTATCCTCACGGTAGAAATGATAATTTTTTTAGACACAGATTGGACTGGTTAAAAAGTAAAAAGACACTCGACGTGTAATTTTTTTTACAGGTTTACATAACAAAGACCTAAATAGATTATATTTTATCCATATTCTTCTACTCTTTCGGATTTCACTTTTCAAACAAAACACAGACAACCCAAACTTGATGGCTTTTCCCACTTTTTAATGTGTGGGTCTACACCTAATAAAACCTGCTAATCATGTCTCATTCATCTTCTGATATTTTACTGGCCAACATATGTGTATATTACTTGTATATATATATATATATATATATATATATATAAACCCATGTTTGTTTAATCTGAATCGGAGGCAGCACGTAGTTCGCAAACAATGTGCATAACCTTGACCTAGTTATGTGAAATCTCGTGTTCTCCAGCAAGGGTATAATTATCTCGACATTTAAGAGTACCTGGTATTATCACGTCAGGCGAAGGCTGCAATGCGATGCCTAGAAGATAGATATGGTACTTCATATATATCCTATCTCCCATTAGTACATGTCATCATTTTCTATTAACGTTTTGTTGGTATGTTGTGTTTCCAACCGCACTGCGTCTATCAGATCGTGAACCACTCAGCAAATCTTTCCTATAGATAATATCAGAAAGTTTGGATGAAGTACTCTAAATCTGTCACGACGTAGATTACTGCGTTAATCCGTTGTTATGGACTAGAGTGTGGACACGTGATTCAGTAATAAACAATTGGCTATACTTGGGAGGCGCAAAACTGTCCAGTAAAATTTGTAGATTAAGACACACATACCTGAACGGAAATCTATCAATCTATATATCTATATGTGTGTATTTATATGTATATATATCTATATGTGTGTGTATATATATATATATATATATATATATATATATATATATATATATATATATATATATATATATATATATATATATGTATATGTATATGTATATGTATATGTATATGTATGTATGTATGTATGTATGTGTGTGTGTGTGTGTGTGTGTGTGTGTGTGTGTGTGTGTGTTATATGTAAAATACCCATTTTTTCAGTTTTGTCTCATCACTACCGGAAACGAATTTTGTTTTATCCTAGGAATGTGCAAATGGGAATTTAAAGCAGGGATCAACAGCTTATTGCAGCTCCTTTTGTCTTGTGTGTGAACATTTGTTTTCTGAAATTGTAAGGACCGAAAATTCTCTTTAAAATTACGTTTATTTGTATTTTGTCCCATCCCATCTGAAAGTAACTCTGATAGTGATAAGATGGTGTGACGTAACGACTCCTATCCGAACACATGCACGTGCTGTCAGTGGAAACTATTTAATTGTACGACCCCTCTAGCTGTAAAGTAGGCTACTTTTAACCTGTATTTTCCAAACACTGTGCAGTAAGTTGTAAGTTAACTTTTTGACCAGGTTGCACCAAATAAGCATTACCGTAAAATAAAATAGAGTTTTAGTTGAATAAAACTTTTATCAATTCAATATTTCATCAAATCAACTCAGTACTTTATTGATAAAATTTGTGTGGTCAATGGGAATTATCTACCTATATCACACCAATCCCTTTATATAAATGCAGTAATGACCATTGCTTCAAATATCACACTTTTTAAGACCGAAACTCTCAGTCTGATAAACGTCTGTGTGTTCGGCGTGCGAACATAAGTTTCTTCTAGATGACACCAAACATCAGGTAGTAGTCGTTACGACACGTATCAAGGGACACAAATCTATTTTAAGCTATTGGAAACTGTCTCTGGATATGTTGCCTCCCCTGATCCATTTCTGGGTTACTAATAGTCAGGTTCACTGCTTAGTATGCTCCTTGCATTGCACTCCTTTCTTTATAGTTGCATTCAGAAATAAATAACAACACTAGCTATGATTAGTGGATTATGTAAGAGCTGTACTTTCTGTTAGGCTTAAAAAAAGTGTACTCTCTTGGCAACATGTGAATTTATGCTAATTCCTATATAGATCATATTTTGTATTTTTTATGATTTTTTGAACATGTGATACACATGACTGAAAATAGGTATGTTGTGACTAGATAACTCATATACCTGTCTAGTTACAACAGAGTTATCTCTCTTATATGCAATGGACAACATGGTTCTGTCATTGTCAAATTGACAATCTAACATTGTTCTCTATGATAGTGTGTGAGATGCATGCTGAAATAGGATAGAAAGTATATTTATTTCACAAAACATTATTATTGAGGTCTATGGAAAAACAATTGGTATCGTGATACCTTATACTAACTCAGACGAACGCCGACTCCATATTGTCACGTGATCAAACAAATGGCCACACGTAGAGAATTTAATTAATGTAACTGTGACACATTAATTACTTTAATATTCTCTTTCTTAATGACCTAATTTGAACTTCACTAATACTTTTGATTTGAACTATAGCAGTCTTTAGATTGTGTTCAATCTTAACAACCAATTCGTCATATATAATTAATTTTACAAATAGTTTTGCTAGTAGGTAATGATGAAGGAAAAGGATACACACAGAGGTATTTTGTAATATTGCACATTTTAAACAGCGTTATTTTAGATATTCATTCTCCTGTCAATTCTTTGATAAATTTTACATCGAAATTGATATGAGGTGATGTACGAGAGCCTAAATATAGCCAAAGATTAAGGCAAAACTAATCAACCCACTTTCATGAGGGGGTGAGAGTTCCGATTGCTTTGCAAATATTGCACACTTCACACTTATCATCTAATATATTCTAGTTGTAATACACTCCTTGATTAATTTAACATTATATATTGATATCTCGTTGTACACCTCAGACATAGCCAAATATTATGATCGAAATAGCAACCCTATTCCACTTGGGAGTGAATGTAATGATATTTTGTCCTATACTTTACATTCCAACTTCATCACATAATTTATATGATTCCATTTGCAATCAATCTCTTGATATCTTTGTATCAAAACTGATTTAAGGCGACAGATGGCAGCTTTCGCTTACCAAAAATTAAGATCAAAATACTTTCTCTTCTATCAAGGCGGGTGGTTCGGGAGAAGGGGCCTGGAGTGGGTTGTCTGGGTAAAACAATAATGATTAAATGAAACTTCATGCACGCCAATATTTGGAATCAAATCTTCATGCTGCTAAGTTAAAAAATTAATGATCACTTGTATAAATGATAACTTTAATATTATTGTATGTTTAATTAATTAATTAAATTTAATTAATTGAAAAATTCATTAAAAACACAGCAGCACAATACAATTTGTATCATGTTAATGCAAGTTACGTGCTTTTCCTAATAATACACAATGAATATAATTATGTAAAATAAGATATCAATATCAATGTAAACTTGTTCAAGCAGTGGCATAGCAAAACCTTCTAATATTATTACTCCACCCAAACTTAAGTCTTGGTACCCCTCCTCCCAAAAAGATTGTTTGATGGTAAATTTAGCTCCAACGCCCAGTTTACAGATCGGTTGGTCGGCTGCTAAGCCACTTTGTTGAAAGAATCATTTACAAACGGAATTTTGTTAGGTCAGAAATATTATACAAATTATCAGCCTCACCCCCTCATTCCAGATGGTTAGGGTGTGTATGCGTGAAATTTGGAATTTTAACATAGCTGTAACAATTTTGCAGTCATGTCGCTATGATGTCTGCAGTGTGACAGTTCATATCGATGTTTAGCACTGGGGCATCATGCATACATCATGACCAACCTCAAACAAGAATGTTTAGAGCAAAGAAATTCAGTGATTGCTGAAGAATTATTTCATTAACCCAAGCAAACATTAACGAAGTTTTCCTTATATTATTGTGCTGAAGCCAGATAATATGTGCATTGAGTATAGAAAATTAAAGATTGTGACCGAAACTGATTAAATTACCTTGCCAAGAAATCGATGACTGCATTGACAAAATTGTAAGTGCAAAATATGTCGCCAATATATATATATATATATATATATATATATATATATATATATATATATATATATATATATATATATTTCAAAATAGTGAGTTCGGTTCATCCAATACCGCACGACCTCACCCTTGGTAAAACTCTTTACATTACGGAACGTCTTGTCAGTGAGCGGTATGTTTTAAGGACTTGCACATCTTCAGCTGTAGAGGTATGATATTTATTAATTTCTTGTGAATAAGTTATAAATATTGTACTACCACGTTTATCTTTGTATATTTTTTATGTTGATTCGGTCTACATGACATAATGCAGATATTTCTATTCTTGTTTTTGACTTAGCAAGACAAGTATATTTTTCAATACAAATTTGCTTTTTAACGAAACATTTAGTACAGTAGGATTCTTATCGGGCACAGCTAGGTTCATTTCTGAACTTGTGTATTGTTATGTAATTATTGTGCCGATAATGTAATCTCTATAGCTTACCGTATATAACATCATTACGTTTTATCGTATATGCCCGTGTCACTCATAGTACACGGCGTTAGAGATATTTTCAGTTGACCAGAGTGACTGGATTGAAATCTGACCGGAGTGATATCTGACCGGAGTGATCAGAGTGATCGAAATCAGCGTGGTATCTGCTGCAGAGCTAATTATTGAAGTCGACCATAGCAGCTGTGAAGCTGAACCATGGCAGTAGTAGAGCTGAATAGTGTTGCTGGTCGAATAGCAGGTGATCGGGAGTTGCTGACCAAGATTGGTGGGCTCTGGATGCTTGATTGACAAACCTGGAATACTGACGGCATGATTGACCAGTATGTCTGGTAACCGAGTGTGCTGGTGACGGAGTACATAACTCCGTGCATGAAATCTTTAAGCCGTGGGCTACTTTTTGGGGTTCGTAAAACTCAACGTCTTTTTGGGACTGTAAAGATAATTTGTATATCTGTTCCTTTTTGTTCATATAAGTTCACTTATTGAGTGAATATATTTTACTATTCTCTATGAGTAAAATACTACATTTGTGGGGTTTTTTTTGCTTAAGTAAAACGTCTCATTTTGTTCCTGGTGAAACCACTCTGAATCATTCACCCCTTGTCTTTGTACTGTGTAAGGTCGTTTATTTTCATTATCAAGTCCATGCGTTTAATGTAAATTGATCCAATATTTGGATCATATACACGCACATATTAATCATAATTAATTTCTCTTTCAAATCATTTGTCATATAACATTGTATTTGTATCACCATCAATTGTGTTGTGTTGTAAATCCAAAGTCCTACCTGGTTATCTTGTTACAACGGAAATATTATTTGGAAACCATTCAGAAATTTCTTTGCATTCTCAAACTGATGCAAATTTGACAATTAATTAAAGTAAAGTGCATTTTTCACTGCTTTTGTTACATTTCTAGAACAAATCGGGGAACAGAGTCACGTTGAATGTAAAGAAGTTAAGTCAACGCTATCTTCGAATCTCATGAGTCTATCAGAAAACCCCCACTTTTTGGCGTATGATTGGATATTATCTGTTGCTCCAATATTTCCATAATTGCTGAACCATTGACTTAATTATTGACCTAATTATTGATTTCAATAAGCTGTTTCATTGGTCTGAAAAAAATGTCAGGATGCTTTTCATTAGTTAAAGATGAAAGTTGAGTGTTCACTGGTTCTTTTACTTTCAGATTTCGGTAAATCATTATAAACCTTTTTTATGGGTGATTCTACAAAACATTGTAACTGACAAGTGAAATTAATTGTGTAAACAACATACTATATAGCTAATATTTCCCTTCGAGTATAGAATACATATTCAGATAATTATAAAGCTTTTATCGAAGCTGAGTCTAGGCCAGCAATTTTACTCTTAGAAATTTCTAAATGTATTACCAGCTTTGAGATTAATAGAGAAAAATCTTATCTACATCTTGTCTGCATTTATTGCTTTTCAAATTATGTTATTTGCTTTGAATAATTAGTAATTTCTGCTTTGCTTTGAATAATTAGTCATGTCTGCTTTGCTTTGAATAATTAGTCATTTCTGCTTTGCTTTGAATAATTAATCATTTCTGCTTTGCTTTGAATAATTAGTCATTTCTGCTTTGCTTTAAATAATTAGTCATTTCTGCTTTGCTTTGAATAATTAGTCATTTCTGCTTTGCTTTGAATAATTAGTCAGTTCTGCTTTAGCATCTGTAGCTGGTGCAATACTATTGTGTTCAGTGTTTGTAACTAGGGACGAATTAGTTATTCAAGTTATCATTCGCTGGAACTACAAAGTGCTCAATAATATTCTTGGACTAAACCTTTAATTTGGGATCATAGTAAATTCTGACATGGAAATTAAGTATGTAACAAATGACTGTTTCCAAATCTCCACACTTAATGACACTGGCACATTAACACGTTCAAGGCTACTGACACATCGACCCGGAATTCAACTGGAACGTCCTACATGTGGACTTGAAAGAGAATTATTAGGACTATTATAGGGCACGTCTTCTTACAATTAGATTAGAATTTTCCATTTGAATAATTTGCAACTTGGTCAAGTGAGAATGGAAACAAACAGGGATTTGGTAAACATATATCTCACTACTCTTGTATACCAGTCGGTGGGAATCCGTCATCGGAGTTCGAAGACATCATAAATAAATGAAATGAAATTATGTTTAAATAAATAATCAGTCGAATTGCTAAAGTGCTCCTTGACGTTAGGACTAATCAATGACTTTGGATTTTTGTGAATTCAGTCAAAGACGGTCTCTTATCTTTATTGCGTTATATCAGGACATTGAGGAACATTCCAACATTTTATATATTTCAACCTGTGATATGACACTTAGCACTATTGGAATTTAAGTGACAAAAACTGCACGTTTCTCTAGAAGTTTCACTCTGCATTGTAGAAAAATAATTTTCTTGCTGCTTTTAATTAAGTTATTGGTGTCATTTGGTTCTAACTATCTTTTAAGACCTGGAGAAGTAACAACAAGCTGATATTTGTCATGATGAAATAAATTATTCGTCTGACACCAACTGAGCCACACAAAAAGTGTTTAGTCTTTAAGAAAAAGATTACATCATCATCTACACCGATTTACTACTGTCATACATCTTTTATTTATTGTTTTCATAATTAAACATTAAATTCAGTCATGTCAAATAACCATGATGTCGATTTGCGAATAATGTGTTATATTCAAGACTCTGTTTATACATCAATCAGTCATACATGCATACATACATACATACGTACATACATACATACATACATACATACATACATACATACATACATACATACATACATACATACATACATACATACATATATACATGCGTAACATACATACATACATACATACATACATACATACATACATACATACATACATACATACATACATACATACATGCGTAACATACATACATACATACATACATACATACATACATACATACATACATACATACATACATACATACATACATATCTACATACATACATACATACATACATACATACATACATACATACATACATACATACATACATACATACATACATACATACATATCTACATACATACATACATACATACATACATACATACATACATACATACATACATACATACATACATACATACATACGTACCTACGTACGTACGTACGTACGTACGTACATATTTGACTGATGATATTTGTCCATGTGCTCACGAGTGATTAAGCATATATAGCAAGTAATGATCATATTGTTTCTAATGACATGTGTCTAGAAAATCATTTTCTGGCATTTGTATAAGTCTTGCTCCATCTAATTTTCTCGATAGTTTTCAAATTGATATTTATTTAATCAGATAAGATTTTGTCTTGTGAGTTGCTAGCAGGTTTATCGTTTCCTTTACTGTTACAGCAGTATTTTCCCCCAAATATATACATATTTTCGACCCTTAGCCCACACATTAGAAATTATATTGCGAAATTGTTTTTAATCTAAATCAAGTTTATATTTTTCTCTTTGACCGGGAAATCATTTTGGCTCAGTAGTTAACGTGATATACACGAAATTAGTGGTTTGTGGGTATAAATTTTGCCCAGACATGCCTATGCTGGCTGCCGTCATACGTCTCTGGACACGGCCTTATACTCACGTTTGCCGTGGTACTAAAGGTCTTTCGTGTGTTGATGTACCTTGAGAAAACACACAACAGCCACTCATTGAATAAATGAGCCGCAATGGCTCAGAAGATAATGTGCTGGACTCTTGATCAGCAGAGTGAACGCTTAAATCATGACACGGCCCCTTAGCTCCTGTTACTTTAATAATGTGTAACGTTTCTTGTGATTACGTGCCTTTCAACCCAATATGTATACGAAAGTTTGTTGACACGCACTTTAAACGTTGTACTAGATGAAATACATACTAAATTATTTCAGTTCTCCTATGGTTAATGGACATCTTCACAAAACGCAGCCATAAATACATATATTCACTTAATGGACGTATTGTTTCTGACATTTAGTACAACCTTGCTTTGGTGACGTCAGGGTCACCAACCGCAAGCAAGTTCCTACTATAATAACAGGAAATAATTCATTCTAAGTTAGATGCCTCGTGAAGGATAGCCAACGGTGGACACAATATACATTTATAATTAATCAATTATGGCGAAGATGAAGTTAATATGTCTGCAAATAACATCTTCACAAATAATACAATATACATGACATAAATAAAACAATGACGGGAGATGTTACTTCTCGATTGATAAAGGTCCAAAGAAATTCCCTACAAAACCTTTGAATTTTACTATCGAAACAAACATGTACATTATAATATAGGACCTGTTTCGAATATGCATTGGTTTTCTAATATAACGTGCAAAAGAAAACTGCAATCAGACCTCCGTGAAATTAAGATACATCCCCAATGCAACATGATTTTTACATAGTTCGTCTATTGTGATGTAATTGTATCACAAATACAAATTTAAAAAAGACCACAACACTTTAAGAATTCATTAATTCGTGTGTGTGCGCGCGTGTGTGTGTGTGTATATAGATGGATGGATGGATAAAGAGACGGACAGACTGATAGATAGATAGATAGATAGATAGATAGATAGATAGATGGATGGATGGATGGATGGATGGATGGATGGATGGATGGATGGACGGACGGACGGACGGACGGACAGACAGACAGACAGACAGATAGATAGATAGATAGATAGATAGATAGATAGATAGATAGATAGATAGATAGATAGATAGATAGATAGATAGATAAAACAAATATCCTATATCTAACATAGATAAACTTGACAAAACTATCAGACAAAGTTAAATAGGTTCTGAAGTTAACATGAGCAGTATTCGTCCTCGTGATTATACTCGTAGGAGTGTGTAAGTGTTCTTGTGATGTGTGTGCAAGCTACAGGCTACTGTAGTAGTGGCTTTCACAAAAACAACCTAACAGGGGTGTCCTTTTCATATGTACATGTCCTAAATGACTGGTGACGTCATAAGTTCAATACATGTTCTGTTTTAAAAACGAAATCTTTATTTACATCCGGTGAGGATCATTCAAAAAGTAAATTATTACATAAATTCAAGAAATTGCAATAGTTTTAATATTCAGCAGAATGGACTGATCGGCAGCGAAGTATTTTGCACTCTGTTGTATCAGTAATGGACTGGTCGGCTGCGAAGTATTTTGGACTCTGTTGTATCAGTAATGGACTGGTCGGCTGCGAAGTATTTTGGACTCTGTTGTATCAGTAATGGACTGGTCGGCTGCGAAGTATTTTGGACTCTGTTGTATCAGTAATGGACTGGTCGGCTGCGAAATATTTTGGACTCTGTTGTATCAGCATCTCGCATCATATTAGTATCCAGCTATGCACTCTGGCAGGCTGAATTTAGGGCACCGCATACATATATGCAGACTGAATTTAGGATACCGACATGCCCGCAGGCAGGCTGAATTTAGGCTATCGGCATGAATGCTGGCAGGCTGAATTTAAAATACCGACATGCACGCTGGCAGACTCAGTTTAGGAGACCAACATGCACGCAAGCAGGCTGAATTTAGGATGAATTTAGCTTCAAACGACAAAAAAGATTCAATATAAAAGTAAATATTCCCTAAATATATTTAAACAGGGTTAAATGAAAATGAATGATTATGTTTTTATTTCACGTATTTATATTGATAGAATAATAAAAGCAGTAAACAAGTATACTAGCGTGTGTTAATGTTTACTTGTTTTCTCCTACAACCACCATCCACCACACCGCCGAAGAAAATAAGCGTAAATATTTGTTAAGAATAGCTTCACGGAAAAGATACCTGAGTTTCGGTATGTCCTTCGACATAACGCCCATCTTTGAATAGGAACCACAGTCTTTCTTGATACTAAAGTTGTATATTAAGACAAAACACAGTGGTTTGGGGAATATGAAACACGAAGTCGCAAATTGCTTGAAAGAAGATTAAAGAAACCTATTTGATAATGTCTCATAGTCATCTGACGGAGGACTGTTTCGGAGTAAAATGAAAGAGAAGCAAACAGAGAAATGTAATTAATCAAGTGTATATTTTAATTAATCAAGTGTATATTGTAATTATTCAAGTGTATATTGTAATTAATCAAGTGTATATTGTAATAAATCAAGTGTATATTGTAATTAATCAAGTGTATATTGTAATTTATCAAGTGTATATTGTAATTTATCAAGTGTATATTGTAATAAATCAAATGTATATTGTAATTAATCAAATGTATATTGTAATTTATCAAGTGTATATTGTAATTTATCAAGTGTATATTGTAATTTATCAAGTGTATATTGTAATAAATCAAATGTATATTGTAAATAAATCAAGTGTATATTGTAATAAATCAAGTGTATATTGTAATAAATCAGTGGTAAGTGAAGTTTGTGCTTATTTCTCCGTTTATTGTTTTGTCAGTTGTTAGTGATTAATTGTTTCATTATGGGAAGGCGGTGTTGGTGAGATATTTATGAACCTGTGTCATTAGCCAGTTTCTAGGAATATACGTCATAACGTACATTATTTACGACATCGTTTGATAACACGGATTACTATCGTAAAATGGTAGACGTGTTTACTGGCATGAGACTGGGTTAGAGCATAATGAAATGTTTCCGTTGGGCTTAGAACCAAGTAATTGAGGTGTTGTTCGGGACGTACCTTTCAGTGTGAGGTATTCATGACAGGTACCGATATTTATACCATGGTATGAAAGGCTGGAACAGAGTCCCTTATTCTGAGATGCTTTCATTGTGGTTGTGGCAGCAGGTGGTGGAAAGGCACATGTGGGGTGTTGGTTTGGTGCGGTTCTAGCTGTGTTTGTAACTGACTGCGATGCAAACTGAAGTATTAACTTTCGGCACTTTGCCTATTGGGAAGCCATGCAAATGTGAAACAGGAAGAAGACATACTTATGTGAAACAAGGAAAGGCCATGTGTTATGTGTTTAGGCTCTAAAAAACAGTAACACAAAAAGTGAAAATAACAAGCTTTGTAAACAAATAAATTATGTCCCTGGAAAAAGATTGTAAAAATGGAGAAAAAAAACTTAGTTTTAAGAATCAAATCCAAATGTAATCGAATAATAATCCACGAATTATGTTACAAAAGTCCTAGTAATGAAAGAATAGATTCAAGGTCGGGTCCTGTTGAAAAATCCAAGACGGAAGACGATGACATATGACGAAGTCTGTTTGTGCTTATCTACAGTTCCTTGTAGAAACAAAATATTTAACACTCAGGTGTTGGAAATCCTAATAAAACTTTGATAAACTCTCTTTGTCCAAGAATTCGACGTAATACAACCAATCATTTTAAAATTAGAATTTTTTTTTATTTACTTGGTTTCCATTAACCTTGAATCGGGGTCAGGATCTAGAGTCAACATTACTTGTTTACCAAAGAATAATTCAGGCAAACCGATTTTCTGGAGAACAAAAACATCATCTCTAGTGAATTAAATTTACATTCCGAAAGCATGTAATGGAAAATAAAAAAGAATTTAAAACTGACAAACAATATTAAATTAAAACATATCTCCAATCATATATACGTAACACATACAGTCTGTAAGCTGTAATTACATATTTGCAGTCACTGAATAATTTGAAGAAAATTGTGTTTTTTATGACCGAGTAAAGTGTATAAATATTCATAAAGTTAGATAAAACTTACAAGGCGCACTAAACTCAAATTATGTTTCACACTCCGACAAAGCTACTATTTCTGATACATCGCAATTGTACAAATCCTTGTTAAATTGAAACTGTACAGGTAGATGTACAATTTAGGCATCCTTATTCATGATCATTTAACAGTCTCATTACCTGTACAATTAAAACTTGAAATACTACATGAACAGAACAGACCATAACTCAAGTTTATTCATTTGACGTATGCAAAAAGCACATATCCATTATAATACATAAGTCGTGTACAATATACAATGTATCGTTGCATAGTTGAATGAATAAATTAATCCATAATGGCGAAGAAAACTTTATGAAAATAAATCTTCGCAGAGAGAGAGAGAGAGAGAGAGAGAGAGAGAGATAGAGAGAGAGAGAGAGAGAGAGAGAAAGAGAGGGGGTAAGTTGAAATGCATTTTACACATATTACATCGGTATTTTAGAGTTATTAAATGTTTATTTTTAAGTAATATTCGTAACATTCAACAAAATTATGATCAACTACACGAAGAAAAGAAAACCGCAAACAACAAGAATAAATTTTCATATTCAAGCGTTATGTTATTCAGGTTACATTGTATGTTTGGGATCAAGGCGTTTATGTACTTGAATAGAACAGCAGTTTAACACGTAAATGTAAGCAGCCTGTAAAAGAAATTTGACTTGATGTATCAGCATTGCTTAGAGGTGCAGACAATCAGCCAAGAACCGAACCGAATTTAAAAATAATATGCGACATAAGTTTAAGTTATCTTCTAAATCCATTAAATTTTCAGTTTCATGCATGGAAATTGTTTTCACATTCTGCCAGTATCTTAGATCTGCTGACGTGAGAGTGAATGTTTTGCTTGAATCACAACTCTGCTAGATACACTTTTTTTCTTAAAAATAAAAAGTTCTCAAAGCTTTTTTTGTGATATGTTAAATTTACGCAGTGGGGAAGAGCTTGAGGAAATGTACGAACATATGAACAGACATGAACAAAACGTTAGAGAAATAGAAAATGCATTTTGTTGTCCCTGAAAAGTGAAAATTTAGTATCAGTCAGGAAATATTTAATATCATGTGAATATATAATGTATACATCTCACAATAAGTCATTTTCATATACTTAATTTAATGATAAGCCATGATTTTGTCGTTAGTATTAAAATTATTTTCTCCATCAAGGGGGAAAATAACAAGTTGCTATTAAAAAAACTTATCTTCTGCCTGCAGTTATCTTCCATGGTGGTTACATTCCGCAAAGCTAAAAGGCCAACAAAGGTCAATGCTCATAAATAGAACCCGAATATATTTTCAAATATCAGTGCAGTGAGCTTTAAACAGAAACGGAATATTTTTTACGTGTCGCGTCTACTTGATATGGTTAACCAATGAGTGTCAGTACACGTGATAGACAAGAAAAAAGCCCAACCCATTAATATGTCATGTACATCGTCTGGTGACGTTGTCACGCCACAATGATAAAGCTGTTATAACGAATATACCGTAAAATAAAAACAATCCGACGATAGAAAGTAATTCGCATAAAACATTACGTACGTGCCTTTTCTTTCACTGAAAGATGTAATTAAACTGTAATATCATTTCCGGAAACTTTCTTGCATCTTTGAAAGTTGACAATGTTTACCGCAATTTATGAAGGAGTAACTCAACCAACTAGATTTCTACTGGCACGATCAAATATTAGTTAAACCTTAAATATACTAAACAAGAACCAAATTCCTGTTTAATTCACACACACACACACACACACACACACACACACACACACACACACACTTTATAACACTATTTTGTATTGCTATGATACATGATACACGCCTGAAAACAATATGTTGTGCTGCTATGATGTACACATCTACTTCAAAATCGTACATTTGCGTTTTGTAAGCATAAATATAAAAGTAAAATATAATACCTCTAATAGGAAAATTATTTTGTATCAAAGCCTGCAGAGGATGCATTTGTCCACGTTGGTCTAACATGCACTCTTGCGTACATATTTCAAACTAATGTCTGACATATTGTTTCTTACCTACCACCTCTTGCCCTTGCAAAGGTTTCATGTACATCCTTGTTCAATGTCATTGCAGAATGGACATTACTAACGTTTATGGCTACGTTATGGAGATATGAAACCAATATCTCGGGCTGAAAGATGTCAATGAACTATAGATCGGAAACAATCAGGTTTTAACGTAGAGGACCAACACACATTATTTATCTGTATGAAAATTACTAAACTTAAATTACCGTACACATAGATAATACGCAAATCAGGGTTGGGACTTTTCACTTGAAAAAATGCACAGTGGAAACGGAGCAGACTCTGAATAGGTTCATCATGAACCGACTGATCTACGTAGACGCTGTTATCAGTATGATTAGCGTTGTGCCCGAAATGATCGTAACGATCATTTATTGAATTTTTTTTTTAAAAAAAGCATAATTAGTTATCACATTATAACTAAGTTAATAATGAATTAACTCATTGATTATGCGTTAAATATAGGCAATTAGTGACACAATATTTGTCACATTTCCTTTTCATTCAAATAAATGGACACGTGAAAAACAGGTGAATATACAATATTTTCCACCATGCCAAGCAATGAATGATTATATCTATTAACATAATAATATTAGTGGCATGTATTACAAATATATTAGGAATAAATGAAAACTGCTTTACATTTTAGGCATATAAATTATTTCTTGCCGAAAGTATGTGAGCAGCAACCGTTCACTTTGTAACGATATAACGTCTCCTGAGCTGTCGTGTCATCGATGTTAAAAGTCTGGTGAGATCAATCGGACTTGCTTTGTGGTCGAACAGGGTAAAATAATTTACAAAATGTCAAAAATGAGTAATTTATTGAACGTATTAGGCAAATCCAAGTATCCACCGTCCTCTTATACATCGTGACCATCCCATGCATTATACAGCAAATGAGATGAACTTGCGTAATGGCGGAGAGGATGGGTGGATTTGAATGTGGTTAAAGAGTTAGTTCTAAGTTAGGATTATTGTAAAAATTAACATTTATTTTACTGGATATATACCATTCTATGGTAGAAAAAGCAAACAATATAATTTATCTCCTTGCTCTCCTCTCGTTAACCTATCACGTATTCTTGTATTTTTCTTCTTCTTTTCCGCAAGACAAAATATATCCAATGTCAGCGGACAAAATAATCCTGTTCGTTAGTGTTTCCATAAATCATATTAAAACACATCACAAATGACGTCATCACTTCTCTTAAAGGCTTCAGGATAAAAGCATTTAGTGGTTTTCTATGTTATTGCACTTCAAAATACAACGGTATCATGGAATAAAATCACTATGCTTCGTCACGTGATCAATACAGTGAAATATTTGTACTCATTTAAAAATAAAAGAAATTATGGACGTAGTTGAATAATAGCAAGACTTGTTCGTTCATGATCCCACAATGTAGAAACTGTTTAACGCATTTCATACATCTATCATTTGCAATAAATCCTTATTCGAGATATTATATCTTTTAGTTAGGGATATGCAGGTACACAAACAAAATATTCTAATATCTATTTGTGGTTCGAATTATGAGCTTGACGCCGCTGCATGTTTAAAACGATGTTTTTTTTATAAAAAAAAACATTTGCTATGAAGTGCAATTATCTAATTCTAACGCCTGTTTAGTTTAACTTGGATGAATCTGGCTTGAATATTTAATGTTGGTTAATGTTGTTAGGCATTATATTAGACTTAATATTTCTTTAATATTGTTTTACAGAGTACTAAACATAGACAGTTATTTATCGAAAATGAATCAAATACTCGTAATAATTGGGTTGCCCTCCTAAAACTCCTACTAATAGATTCCTCAAACAGATTTCGATTTTGTGACGTGTGAATCTTTCCAGATTCTAGAAATTGGCTCAAGTTTACTTCAATTTTTAGAACATTGGTTTCGGATGCTTTTTTATCCAATAGAAATAATGCATTGCACAATTCTAATAGCCTCTCTAAATAGTTTTATTGAAAAGCGACTTCAGTCAAGAAGATTACGTCAATTCCTTTTGCTACCATAAGCAAATATCCCCATTGACAAAATTCATAGGTTTCCCTATTATCTGGGAATCTAAGCTATAATATCACCATCTGCCATCGTATGGGTGTTGAAACTGCACGACACATTCAGACTGGTCGACAAAATAATTACAGACTTATCACTATGCAAACCTGATCTATTGTATGCCATCATCATCATCAGCAGCAGCAGTCTCTTGACCTAGTGTAGTCGCTATGGCATAGTGCTGCTGAATATTTGACCAGTTCCCACGACTTGACTCGAAACTATGCCAACGTCTGTTTCTCCGGAAAACATTTCCTGGTTCATTATGTGATGTTGTCAGTCTACTTTATTCTGTATACCTCTCCTGCCACCCTGCAGTACTGATGTGGATACACTGTTGGAGGTATTGACATGGCCATACCATTGCAGCTTTTTCTTTTTGACAGTGGTGAGGTCTTCATATTGCCTAATTTGTGCCTGACGGTGTTATTCACTTCTTCATTGGTGATGTGGTCCATGTAAGAGATGCCAAGGATGGTTCTGTAGCATCTCATTTCAAGTGCTTGAATACTTCG